>JACSYO010001880.1:1590000-2012500 GCA_016806645.1 Ophiodon elongatus
TCCTCCTTGACTACATCTCTTCTTTCTTTCTTTCTTTTTCTTTCTTTTTTTCTTTCTTTCTTTCCTTCTTTCTTTCTTTCTTTCTTCTCTCATCCCCTCCTGCTTATGTCCCTCACTTCCTCCAGCCCCTAACCGAAGGTCTGATGCGGCCATTGCTGAAGCGAAGCAGCAATCAAACACACAAACTAAAAGCACATGGATGCTAATTCATGCACTCCTAATAATGCATTAAGGAAATTTGGGGTTGATGATGGAGGGAAGAAGCGTAGGCCATGCATGACGTAAGTGGCAAAAGAAGAATGTGTGTTTTTAGTGTTTCAACTGGAGATGCAGAATTTCTGGTATTGCTTGAAAGAATCTGAATGTGTGTGTGCGTGCGTACCTACAGGAAATAGGGCAGGGAGGCAGTGAATTCTGGGAAATGTCACCCCCACACACATTCTCCTCCCTTCTAGAGACTGAGAGACAGATTGGACTGAAATCAACTCAGGTAACTCACGCGCATAGAGACAGTGATTACCTCTTTCCCCCTCCCTGTATATATATTTTTTTACTCTTTCAGGTCCTTCAAACTTTCTAAAACCTTTGCTCCGGGACCTAATTTGCAGTCCTCAGTCCTGTTCAGTCAGAGAGCTCCACATGTTTGATGTGAACTGTAGGGTGACATTGCCTTGTCTGTGTACAGCCAGATCAGCAGGCAGAGAGAGAGAGAGAGAGAGAGAGAGAGAGAGAGAGAGAGAGAGAGAGAGAGAGAGAGAGAGAGAGAGAGAGAGAGAGAGAGAGAGAGAGAGAGAGAGAGAGAGAGAGAGAGACTAGGCGAGGTGTGGTGCCTCTAGGTGATCCACTTCATTCTGCTCCTGTCTTGTCGTGACAGGACCGGCATTAAATGGAAGGAGTCAGTGACGGAGCAGTGACAGGCCCAACCCTCCACCCTCCTCTGGGTGTATGTGTGTGTGTGTGTGTGTGTACAAGCCAGCACACAAGCCTCCATATGCATTTTTCTGTCTGTCATTGTGGACCTGACAACTGAGAGTCCCGTGAATGGCACTTTTTTGCCACTGCTCATCAAGTGGTGGCCATGTTAAGTTAATGACAGTTCTATCTACTCGCAATAACATCAACTTTCATTTAATTTCCATATATAGTACTTGTGTGTCAAAGAGCAGGGGGCGTGTGCAAAACTACACACTTGAGATCCGCTTATCAATCATCACATCACTTTAGAAATTTTCACCACGTGTAAATGTCATGGAGGGTTATATTTCACACGCGAGATCAATGAAAAGGTGAGAGCCATCGAAGCAGATGAGAGCTGATAAAAACACCTCCGCTTCTATGCGTGCTGTTCAATAAGCACTTCATATGCAGCCTCTTTCCTCATCGTGATTGTATATGTGTATTTGTAGTTGGTATGCCGCATGTTTGAAGATAGACTTTTCTTTCTATGCTCTCTCTCCTCTTACTCTCTATTTCAAGCCAATTAGGTGTATCTTTTAGCAGAGATTTGGAGTATAAGTTGAACATCAGCTCCCTTCATCGTTGAAAGGCACATCTCAAATTAGTGAGCACCACATACCCCCCCTTCTGCCTAGCCTATCACCATCCTTCCCTCCTTTGCTCCTGTGAAGACACAGAGGCCCCCTGGGCCCTGAAATGTCTCCACACGCTGGAAATTGAATCAAACGGCATCAATCAGGACACTCTTTTTTTCCTCCCCCCCTTTCACTCCTTACGCTCCCCTATCTTTTTTTTGTCTGTGTTTGGTGTCTCTTATCAGTCAGCAAGGGTAGAGGATAAACAGCACAGCATATGAACTGAAACAGAAAGAACTATAAAGGATTTTTTTTTTGCCTGCTGATGCTTTGAATTAGTGTTCGTTCATCTAAGTCAGATTGCAGGCGGCACTCTTTTATTTTGTCGGCCCAATGTCTTATAAACACCATCCCGCAGACACACACACACCTACACACACACACACACACACACACACACACACACACACACACACAGAGTGATATTATTATCCACCTCTTCTGTGGCTCTGTGCTGTAAAATGAGTTTGCCCCAACTCCATTAAAACCCGCGCCAGCCGCTCCCCTGACGCTGCCGCCCTATTTGCATGTGCTAGTGAGCCACTCCACGGAACAAAGGATCTCCTCTCTTCCTCCTCTCCTCCTTCACTCCGTCCCACTGGAATGCGTGATAAGTGGGCAGATGACATTCACGGAGAAAGACTGCAATAAAGTGACTCTCCCTCCATCTCTTCCTTTCCCCTTTTCTCTTCCTCTATCACTCCCTCCTCCCTGTGCCACCCCATCAGAGGCGGGAAGGGGATATTGCAAATGACACGGGCAAATCAGCAGCAAATGGGCTCTAATTTGATTGACATCTGGGCTGCTGTCACCGAGGCGGGCGAGGACGGGCCCCAGCCAGCAGACAGCGAGAGGCGTTTACCCAGTGCACAAAAAGCCAGCTTTCAACTAAATCACTTCTTGTCCGGTGGGCCCTGCCACCTCGTCCCTCTCTCCCTTTTCTTCGCTTCTGCTGTATCTCCCTCCCCACCTCCTGCCACCCACCACCAGATTCTAATTGCGTGTGTCCTTCCTCTCAGTGCAATTTTCCCATTACCGCCACAAGAGCAGCCGCACAGCTCATCTGAAGCGAGGTTGTCTCCGAAATATGTACCTCCAAGTTAACCCTTCGCTCGCTTTACATAGCCTCCTGCAAGCACAGGCTGCATGGTGGGGGTGGGACAATGTGTGATTGTGTGTTTATGGTTCGAGCTTTAATGAAGAAATGGCATCCATTTTTTTCACATTAATGACAGTAACGGTAACCATTGTTTGTTTGTTTTGGTCACAAAATTAGTCAGTTAAAATAAAAGTCTAACTTCTTTTTTTTCTTTTTTCTATGTGCAACTGCCGCTGTCCCTTCTTTCCAAAGGTAAGTTTCTTTTATCTGTTTTTGTTCTCTCAACAGACACGGCCTCAGAGCCCACCACTGTTAGCTGCCATGCTACATTCAGCATGGCTAAAAGGCGCAACAATGCATGTTGACTTACGCGCCATACACACAACCATCTCCAATCAAAGCATGTTTAATTCAGACCCTCATGTCTCTCTCTCTAATTCCCCACTTCTCTTTCTCTCAGTTTCCCCCCTGTCCCCCTACTTCTTTATTTATTTCTGTGATGTTGAATTGTGCCACCAGCAATGCCCAGGGCAAACAGCAGAGGCACCCATGCAATGAAATGCTAATACATGCTGTGTCATTTCAACACACAATTCACAACGGTATTTTGTGTTGGTGTGTGCATGCACAGGCATGTGAATGCGTGTGTGTGCATGTGCATGGGGTTGTGTATTAAATCAATTTCATTGTGTAAATGATAAAATATCTTCTTCACATTTGGCACAAATGTCAACTTGGACTCAAGGATGACCTGTTTATATTTTGGTGGTCAAAGGGCAAGGTCACTGTGACCTCACAAAACACGTACATGGCCTCAACTCAAGATCATATGCATTTATGATCATTTTACACACATGTCTAATAGGATAAAATGATAAAGGGATGGCAGTAATTCTAGTTTTCATCACTCATCTGTGCATCACTTGCAATACAGTAGGGAACAGCAAGTTTTTGCAGAGCAGTGCACAGTTTCCCAGCTGATACACTGTCAGTCATTAGGAGGGCTGGAGACATTTTAGTACCGCTATGAACAAACGCTTTTTTTCTCAGATCCATACAAATGCTAAAGACAATTAAAACTTCTCTCTCAGTTCTACATCAGTGAGCTTTCTCAGGACCACCTATCCCCACATATCCTCTGTCCATAGCTTTATCCAAAAACAGCAGGTTAGTGGAGTGAGAAGGCGATGGAGCTTCATGCTTCACCAACCTTTTTCCAACATATCTGGCGAAAGTTGAACGTGAAGCCAAGTCAAGCCGTAATAACTGACCCGACGTATTAGTATGGGTAATAAAAATTTAATAAATTTCATACAGGCTTCACCAAAAACTAAACAAAATAATCTTAAACTCATAAATTTAATGTTTGTGGTTTATGAAGAGGACAATAATGAGAAGTTTTGTTGGATATACACAAATCCAAATGCAATTTAATGCAACCTCAGAGCCAGAATGTTAGGGTTAGGGTTACTAGCATAAGCACCAGCCTTATTTATTAACTAAATTAACTAAAATAATAATATGTGCTGCGAACTGTGGGCAAACTAATCCTTGGTTTAACTTTTAGCGGCAAAGTGCGACCAGAGAGTACCTGTAGTCAGTAAACAGAGTCCTTTGACTCCTTTGACATGTTGATTTATGTAACAAAGAATTTCTTCCCAACTGGAACACATAAACACGGCTCCCGGCTGCAGGAAAGTTTTGTGGTGTGTTTTCGGCGAAAGAGGGTGAATCACACTCTCTAAACAGTATCTGTATTTCAGAGCTTACTTATTTTGGATGTTTGCAGTTCCTGATTTTCTTTTTTGTGGACTTTTTCTATCCAAAATTGCTTATTTGCTTATTATCAGGCAGTGTTGTCTGCTTAGACAAAACACTGTCAAGTGTGTGACGTAAGCCTCGTGCTGTTGGCCCTGACACGGCCCTGTAAGGTCGACCTTCTTCATTAGTGTACGAGCAAACTTTTTGCAATAAATAAAGTACATGTCTTGTGTGTCCTGGGGAAGTGTTGCAGGGAGGAAAAGAGTGGAGGCGGCATTGGGGACACATTGCCCTGGGGCCAAACCTGCACTAGATGGAGGAAACAACTGTACACACATATGTGCACACTCACATGCCATTAAAGGAATAAAACCATGTTTCGCTTTGTAAAAACTCTGCTCAGTATATTGAATACTTGAGAGCTGGTAGAGATAAATTCAGGATGTGAGCGAGCGAGGAAACAAGGTTGTCCATTAGTCAGCTGCTGTGATAGTCTAAAGAAGCCACCCCTGGCCCTTAATGGCTTCTCGGCAATAATTGCTACACTATCTCCTCTGTTCCTTTTCACCACTCCGTGACATGCTTTTGCTGAATCTACTGCTGTACATGTCCTCGTGCTAGTTCTAGTCAAAGCATCTCCGAGGAGTATTGTGCTTTACAAGTATTGCTCTTAAAGAGAGGGTCCAGATAAAGATGGGACTCTGAAAAGAAAGGGCTGTTTTTTTAAGCCTCAGTCTCTTTCCTGCCCTCTACTGCATTTACTTAGCTCTCTCCTTGCCCTCTCCTCTACTCTCTTGGCTGCAAGCTGTATTGATGGAGAAAGTTAGAGGCTCTCAACATGTGAAGGGCCGCATTTCCCATGTCTACTCTTTCGATAACACAGAGGTGAACTCAATGGTTTGGATATGCTGATATAACCGTTTCGGGGGCTCTTCAGGGTTATTGATAAAGTTCTGACCCTTTTGCCCATCGTCACACAATGAAATAGCCTACTTCTCTAGCAGCTTGTGTCACTACAAGGGTCCTTATACTTATGTGATGTGTGTGTGAGAGCGAGAGAGAGAGAAAAAGAGAGAGAGAGAGAGACAGGAATGAATGCAGAGTCTCACAGGTCCTCCAACTCAGCCCAGGTTAATGGAAACCATTATCACACACAGCCACTCTGTCTGTACAATCAGAGCCTCTCTCTCTCTGAGGGAGGCACTTTGTCACGCACTCAGACACACACAAACACACGGCATATATTTGTGCCATATACTTCAGCCTTCCTTACTTGTTTAGCTTCCTACTGTACAAGATGCTCATAAGACTGTGCAGGAGAGGCTCATTGTTTTAGCATGTAGCTGCCACTCTTATTTTGAGCACTAAGGAACACTAGGGGTCATTTGCCTGAGATGAGTCAGAAACTGTTCAGCTAGCAGGCCTGACTCAAATCTCCCTGCTTTCTCTTTTGTTCTGCTCAGCAGCCTTTTTTTCTCCAGCTTCCTGAACCTGAAAAAGCTTTCATATCAAGCAGCAAATGTGGCCCAACAAACTGTTTTTCTTCTGAAAAAAGAAAAGAAATAAACGCTGCAGTGACATAGATTTGCCTGCTACATTTGCTGCAAGGCACAAGGCAGCATCAAAGATTTAGCAATAGTTGAGGCACACTTAAAAGAGCCTAACAGTTGTTTGCGGTGGAAAATTTTGGACAGTTTTGTTTGTCTATATTTATGCCACTGAGCAAAAGGTGAAAAAAAAGAAAAAAAAAAAGACTGATTCTTTTGAAAAAGAAACATGTTATCCTCCCACAGTGGCTTGATTGCTGAAGGCACAGAGAGGTGGAATGTCATGTCCAGTCTATCTTTGAATTTGCCACATGTGTATTTAAGAATATCTGCATGGCATTGAATCAGTGTTTCACAGTATACAGCTACAATGGAACCAAGAACTCCAAAAAGTCCTGCAAGAAAATAAAAGTAATTCAAAATCACATGAATACTTTTTGGGTTGCAGAGGAGCATTATCTATCACCCTTATTTGATGGCAACAATAGAAAGGTGACAGGAAATGAAGTGAGAGAGAGGAGAGATGACATGAAATAAAAAGTTCCAGCCGAACTCAAGCTGCAAACATTTTTATTGCATGGTCAGTGTTGTCGACCCCTTAAAAGCCCTAGTTCACTCCATTTGTCCAGAAAGGTATGGTAAATCAAATGTCACATAGTCATTGTTTGTTTGGTATTTATGCTTTTAGCACCCTATAATGAACCTCATTTGCCACAAGCTCAAGAACGTTGTGCGTTAACTGTCACCATCTTGACAGACTGAGCCCAGTTGAGTGACGAGCTATGGGCAAAGCTGGATTACCAACCCCGGCAAATTGTGCACCTGCCTTAGGGCCCCAGAACCCTAGGGGCCCGGTTAGGAAAACAAAACTGTATGTCTGCTGGTTTGTGATAATTTGATTATTGGGAAAACATCGAGATTATGTGCCACAAAAGCACAATATCAGCTGATATAAAGAGAGCGCCTTACAGTTGGGTCTTGCTTTATTTTCTTATCTTGAGGCTCTATCTTGTCCTTGTCTTCCTGTTGTGTTTAATCAAATTACCACACAGCAAACCTGGGGCCAGGTAGTATTCCAGTATGAGAACAGAGTGGACGGTGGGAGGAATGGGGGATTACTGGAGCCCAGCAGCTAATTATTGCCTCGGGGCCCCGCAACAAGCCATGAAAGGGTAGTGTACGTGTTATTAGACAGCAGAGATAACAACAACAAGAAAATAGGAAAGATGACATTAAAATAAGTTGTTTGAGGATAACATTGCTAAGTGTGAAAGTGATGGTGATGTATAATACCCACTATGCTGCAATAAAAAAAGTTTCTTGAAAGCTACCAAATTGATATGTTAAAGTCACACAGGGTTACAATAATACCACTAAGTTCTGAATGTATTCTTTATCTTAAAATATGGACAGTAAATTTCAGTTTCCCTTTTTAAAACGGATGAAAGAAAACCTCAGTGAGAGGTCACATGACACACAAGTTACACAAGGGCTTAAGCTCTCTGTAGGGGTGCGTGTTGAACACAGTTTTGTGCGCTTCAGTGTCCAGCTCCCTAACTGTAAGCAGCATGTATATTTGTGTATGGACACATGCCACTGTCTCTTTGTTGATCCTGTCTCAATCAGAGAGGAGTCGACCCATCATAAAAGCCACAGCATTGTGTTGTAAACACACACACATATGGAGCAGTAACCCTGCGTTCCCCTGTAAACAGTTTACAGTGCCTTCTCTCCCCCTTATGCAGACGCAGGCCAAAGCGTCAGTGTTGTGTTCAGCTAATCCCACTGTTTAGGCTTTGTTGGCGGCCCCTAGCTACGACTACGCATGACCTGGGGGGGGAAAGTGTTTCATTTGTGTGTGTGTGTGTGTGTGTGCATGTTTGGTTATGTCACATACATAAAGGACCCCCTCTTTACCTCCCCCTCCCTCTTCCCCCCCATCCTGCACTAATCTTCATCCATATCAATCTTATAGTTTGTTTGGGTTCTGTCACTCCTCTGTGAATCTCTCTTCCTCACCCCAACCCCATTTGTTTAGCTGAGCTTGTGCTTGTTTTCTTGTCGTTCTCCCCTTGATTGAGGTTGACCCAGCCATCTTCACAACCTTACAGTATATACACACGCACGCACGCATGCACGCACACACACACACACACACACACACACACACACACACACACACACACACACACACACACACACACACACACGCACACACACACACACACAATGTGGTTTTGGCTTGCTTTGTGTAGCAACAGCCCAAGGTAGGAAAGGCTGTTTGGATTAGTAAGTGTGTTCTGATGTCCTCTCCAGCCTTGTTCCTGCTGGATCATGACCCGTTTGTACCACAAACCTCTCTAACACTACATGCGGAAACACCAGTGGTTTTAGGGTTAGGCATAGGACAGTGGAGGTTTCTGTTATAGGATTTTACCAACCTCGTACCACATCCTCTGTGTGACTCTGTGACTTTGACCAAAGGAAAATAATCTGACCTTTGGCAGAGAATGCATTATTCAGAGACAAATAATGCATGCTTTTTTGTGTCTATTAACTGTTTATCTCTTGTTGTAGATGTTTTTACTCCCATACATTTAATTTCTACTCATTTTTTTCTTTTGTTTTCATGTTGCACCATAAACAGATCAAATAAAAGCTTGTCTTATATACGTGCAGGTTTTGAACCAGATCATTTGATTCCTTAGACGTGCTAACGACTGCCAAACACTGAAGTCCAGCCAACTAGGGCACCTAAATAACAGCTATCAGAAATAAAGAGCTGACATCTGATGCCTGCTCTTTGTTTTAATAGTGGAGAAAAGGAGAAAAAAAATCCTATCCTTAAAGTCAGTGTGGTCTCCTTATTTTCTCTCACCAGGCAATCCTCAGCTGTGAATTTTTCCACTTAATAATCTCTGCTGGTGGAGGAGAAAAAATGTATGAACTAATAAATGTATTATTATTAGTAGTATAAATAGTAGTAATATTAATTATAATAATAATAAATAATAATAGTAATAATAATAATAATTCACATAATAAATTCTAGTGGTAGTTTTACCCTGAATTTAAAAATATTTCGAAAGTCGCCACATTTACTTCATCTTATTTTTTTAAATCAAAATTTATATTGTCAAACACCCAATTTGCATTATTGAATTTATTTCAAGAAAACTTGTCCTCTAGAGTTGACAAGAAACACGTGTGAAAAGTAGATTGCATTGTCACAATAGTATTCCAGACATGAACAGTAAGAGAAAACTGGATGTTTTTTCTTATTTGAAAAAAAATCTGACCAATCTTAAAGGGGCACTGCAGAGATTTAGTACTGCACTTCAATGAAGTTGGGGGACTCAGAGGAGATAGATCAAAAGGGAAAATGGTCAAAGCTGAAGCAACAGAGGGTGATGGATCCTGACTTTTAGTCCCTATAGGTCAAAGTGGTATCCTACACTTCCCATAATGCCACAGGCTTTCTGTTTTTTGTCTCAAGTCCAAGCTGAGATAACCATGATGATATCATGAGGGTTATTTCCTCTTGACAAACAAAGCTCCTACAGCACCACAGAATGCAAATAATCAAGTTTAACCTTTATCTTATTTTTTTATTTTTCTGTTATATTTATTTTGTATTTATTTTATATTAACTAATTGTGGCCTGAACTGAAAGGTAGTTTTAAGAATTATTTGCCTACTTCCATGGCACTTTTTTTTATTTGATTCTAGCAAATTACAGAATATTTTAAAAAGAGGATTTTCTGCAGTGAATGTGAAAAAAGCACAAGAGCAGATGACTCAAACGAGATGACAGGAGCAGAAAAAAGAAAAGCATTTGAGACATTTAAAGTTACCACTTTTGTCAGCAGACACACTTTTTGTGGATGTGTGTGAGGAAGTTGTTGTTCAGTGAGAAAAGTGTGTGATGTGATGTGATGAGATCAGCAAGAAGCATCAGAGACACCTCCCCTACACTTGTCTCAGTGGTCCCAGCATCATTACCAGCACCACCGCGGTACACTGCCTTATCTACTGTGGCAACTGATACAGTGACAGCCACTCCTCCTGGACACACACACACACACACACACACACACACACACACACACACACATACATATACCCACTTAAGGCTCAATGCCATGCTCACAGCGCTCACCAATCTATCGCAGTTTTCCCTGTGGGTCCTCTTCGTTGAGGCTCCAGTCTACGGTGTGTGTGGTGTGGTGGCAGAGGGATGATAGGAAGGATAGTTATTTATGATATCAAATCTGCTGTAATGTTTAATGTTTGAGTTCAGATAATGAAACATTATGTCACATTTGAGCTTCCATAAAGATG
Organism: Ophiodon elongatus; assembly: GCA_016806645.1. NCBI lineage: Eukaryota > Metazoa > Chordata > Actinopteri > Perciformes > Hexagrammidae > Ophiodon > Ophiodon elongatus. The sequence continues at coordinate 1,600,341 of JACSYO010001880.1, forward strand.
CGATGAAGTCAGGAGAGAGCAGTCAAGCCTTTTGGTTTTGTAATTGCGCACACACACTTGCACAGTATAAATACATGCAGACTTATGTTCTTCAACTAACCCCACGTGCTTTTGATATGTGAGCTCAGCCAATTCAGTCACACAGACTCACGGCCATTTACAATTACTGTATATGTGTGTGTGTGTGTGTGTGTGTGTGCGCGTGCGTGCGTGCGTGTGTGTGTGCGTGCATGCGCGTGCCTGTGTTTGAGGTTCATAGCGTTAATGTGACAAAGACCACTTGGGAGCGTTAGCATGGGAAGGTGAACAGGTGTGTGCTAAGTTTTCAACCCCTTAAATGAATGAAGTCACCAACATGCCTTACACACACACACACACACACACACACACACACACACACACGCACGCGCACACACACACACACACACTCCATCTGCTATTTAAACTCCAGTAGAACCCAGTAAAGTTAAGATTCATTTTTATGTAGTTGGCTCTTTTGCTGTCCAAGTTCGAAGCCTCTATGCTGCTATGTGCTTTTGCACCTGGTTAAGTGGCTGTAACTGGTTTAAATGGCAAAATGGATTTCCTCTTTGAATTACTCAGATTGAAAATATCTCCCTCTCTGATTACCTGCTTCTTCCATCGCAACCGTCCTATTGAATTATTATTATATTTTATTTACATCTTCTTTCTTTTCCTGACTTCCTGCCTGTCTCCTTCATTCTCTTCTCTCTGTTTGTATATGCAATTATGTAAGTCGATTTATGATATGTATGGAGAAATGGGAAAAAGAGATTTTTTTCTTTGTTGTTGACATGAGAGGTAGTGCATGACAGCCTAATGTAGCCACAACCACATGTGGTTACATATGCCTTATACTGTATGCTTTCTTTTGGCAGCGGAGCAGAGGATGACTATTGTTGCCCCTCTCAGACCCACTCCTATTAATCATGAGTGTGCGCATCTGTGGGTGTGTTACTGAGAAAGAGTGTGCGTAATACTCACTGTAAATACATCAAACTAGAGCCTACACTGTCTATGTACTGAAATATACACATTCACAGTGATACAAGAGGACAGGGAATAAGAAAACAGATCTGTAACTGAGCTACTGCACTGCTCTATGCCAGTAAACCATATTTGAAATTTCTGTGTTCAATGGCTGAGAATCTCTTGAAAAAGTCCTACATAAAGACATGGATTTGAATGATTCTTTTCATTCTGCCTCTATTATTTAATATCCTATTAATGAACTATTTCATATATTACATAAATACATTAATCTACACCTGCTGAGGTTAACTGTTGCCATAGCAACAACTGCTGTAAGCAACAGGTGACTAAAAAGCACTGAAAAGAGAGATGTTGACTTTTTGCGAGGTGAGACAGGGAAAAGTTGAGCTTCTGTCTTCAGTTTGAATTTATATCCCATAAAGACAAGAACATCAATGTAGGTCATGTTTTGTTCAGTGTGTGTGCACCTGTAGGCTCTGCTCAATTTTGATTCACTGGTACATTTGTTTTAGAGTTAGAAAATAAAATAGAAAGTAATATGTACGGATCTTCAACTTCATTATTGTCATCCAGGAGGAAATTTGGTTTACAGGCAGGCACTAGACTAAACAGAGCACAGGAATACACAGGTGACCATGAACAGAAACTACCCTATAACCAAGGACACAAAGCAAGATACAATATTCTTTATAAAAAAATGAATAATATATATTTATTCATAATCTCGGTTTGTTAACCAGATTCACTCACTGTTAAATGTCAGGGGATATTTAGTGCACTATTGTCCCCTCTCAGACTGGCAATCTGTTACGGTGCCTCATCACCTCGTGCAGTAGCTCTGTGGCCTCCACTTCATTTTATGACTCATTTTATGAAAACCGGATTCAGTGGTTAGTTAAATGCAAACTTTTCTTGTACTTTCATGTATCGTAAATTACAGTTTTATACATTTTTTCGATTGGTGGATTTTTACAGATAAGTATCTGCTTTTACATTTTGGACTGTGTATGCGTGCATATGTGTGTATGTGTGTGACCATGGCTGGGTCCTATATGGAAGCAATTACTTGCAACGAGGGCCCTCAGACACCCACAGTGCCTCTCACTCTGGGCCAAACGGAATGTATCTCCCTCCCCCTTCTCCCCCTTTCCCTTTCTGTCTCTCCATGTCTCTTTTTCTCCCTCTGTCTTTTTTACTACCTCTCTCTGGACTAAATTACTTTCGTATGAGCCCCAACAAAGGGGCAAGGTGAAACCCCTTTCTATTTTTTATTGGGAACAAAAACCCAGCCATATTTTAATTCACATCACACATTTCCAATTTGCGCAAACAAGCCCTGAAAATACCAGCGCTAATTAGACTAAACCTAATGTGGGTGTGCTTACATGTGTGCATGCTCTCATGAAAAGAGAGGCCATCTCCAGTTGCATTACTGTACCCCCTTTGGGTGCTGCGCTAGCTAGTTAGTATGCGTAGCCAGAGCCATGTAGGATATGAGTTTTTGGGGGGTCCTTGCATCATGTGGTTTGTGGGGAGGCGAGCCGCTACGGTGGCCGTTGTCCTCCACATATACTGGGTGTGTGTGTAAATGTGTGTATGTGACTTTGTTTGATAAGGTAAACTTGCTTTTTCAGGACATCCTGATTTAGAATTTAATGCTTGAAACACCAGAAGAAATTGAATTAGTGGTAAAGCATCCAGTGAAAAAGAAAAACCACAGATAAACTGGCAGCGAGCAGTGACAGGATTGCAGTTGTCAGGGTTTGGCAAACCGTTGTCACCCCCTCTCTTGTTACAGTAAAGAAAAGCTCAATGGAGGAATATTGTCAGCCCTGCCAGCGGTCTCTCCTCTACCGTCTGTGGGAACTGAGAAGTCGACATTTGCCATGTGTATATCCCTCCAAACTGACTCTAAATGAGATAAATAAGTTCAGACTAAATTGGCAGCTTGCGTCCAAAGTGATTATTCTTTCCTTAATGTCTCCTCGTTGGAATGGGAGAAGACTTGGCCTGTACGGCGTATACTGCGGGGTGTGGCAAGGCGGTCTTTTCCAACACAAAGAAGTGACGAGTGATGGCAGCCAGAGTTTACTCGTCAAGGTTTTTACACACGCTCACACGCAGCGCTCTCATGTGCTAACCCTGTCCTCTTCAAACAGTTTGTCTCTCACTCCACACTCCTCCAAACTTGGCCCGTGACAGGGTCTTGCATTCCCTTCCCATGAGTCCTAGCGTGGCTAGTCAGCAGAAGGACCCCAGATTGTGCTGGCTGCGTCGCCGCCTGCCTCGTTTGGGAGCGTGCCTGGACCCTCCGTCTCAGTAACCTTGGTTTGCCCCCTCTGTTTGTGAATTCCTGCCGCTCCAGTAGGACCACACTGTCCCCAGCAAAATGCTCTCTGGCAGAGAGCAGCTGGACCGACCGGTGGGAAAGTGAAGTGAAAGCTTAGATTGTCTTTCAGGCAAATAAATAAAGCACGATTGTAGTGTTTCACCTAAGAGTCATTTAGTGAGATTGCTGGACAAAAATTGGAGCGCTAGAGTGTGTCTGTTATGTATAACACGCTGCAAGGTCAAGAGTCACGGACATGTGACGTTTGATGATGAATAATCTGTCACGGTTTTAGATATGCATAATTACAGGTCAAGCTTATCTTATCAGATCAGTACTTATCTCCTTACTGTATGATGCTGGTTAGAATTGGTGCTTTAAGTTGAGCTGAGACTTGTGATTGGTGATTCAAGTCCTGCCCAGGGTTGCGATTGGTGCATTTTGAAGCTTCAGATTTCCTGCTGTGGCGGTGTTTTGTGTCTGCCAACACCCAGACTCCGGAGTGTTTAGCCTTCACTGCTAGTTCTGCTGTCTGAGGAATTTCACAGGCTTGAGTAATTTTTAGTTTTGCCTCTCCATCTCTCACTTTTTTTTATACTCCTTCTCTCTCTTTCACTCAATTTTGACTAAAATCACAGCTATTTGTGGTGCGGCGCTGGATAGTTTGTGGTTTTCAGAGTGGCTGTATTATTCCAGTATTAGGCTGCTAGTATTTCACCGTAATGTCATAAGAGGCTTCCTTGGATTAAAATATCAGATAACCTAAAATAGTATAAATATTAGTATCCTCCCAGTATTTTGTAAGGTCATTTCAATAGATCTACAGTTTGAAGCTTTGATAGTCTATTGTATAACGTTGCTTCATTTAAAGGAATTGCGCTGATTTAACACTTTAAAGTCTGTTTACCGGTCTTGGGAAGTAAAACTGCATAAGTGAAAATAATTTGTATAAAGCCTTTTGTGGGTCCAGGGGGAGCTGCACAAAGTCAATTCTGTCTGATAAACATTGACTGGGTCTTAAGACTACAAGTCTGAAAGTGAAAAAAACAAAACAATCTGGGGTCGTGGAGTTCAGTTCCAGTTAACCTCATCTCTGCTTGAGGTTCAATGCTACATTAGCTACTACTAGCATACGATTTAAACTATTGGTGGTTTGCATTGTGGGTAATCTAGATGACTTGTTTTGACAATGAAGAAGGAATAAAAAAAGAATAGCTCTGGTTCTGTTTCAGTTGCTGATCATCTAGCCTTTCCCAATTTTGTTGACTTGCTGATTTTGTTTATTTGGTCATAATTAGCTAAGTAAGTAGGCTACTGGTTTCTTTTTTGTCTGTTAGTTGTATTTCCTGGCTCAGTATTTCCTGGCTCAATATGATATGGGTGAATATGCAATAGCCTCAGAAATACTAAATAAATTGCTAATTTAAGATTAGCCTATCTATATATTTACATACCATATTTACAGTACTCCCTCCCAGAAAATAGTTCAAACGTCCCTGGTTATAAGAATCGTGAATCTTTCTGAATATATGCAATATTTCAAAATCAGCTATGTAACCTGTGAATCTGCAAATTTAATTTGGTTTTATTTTAGGGCAGATTAGTTAATAAATCAATTAGTGGAAACTCAGAAAATTAATCATCATGAGTATTGATAATCAATTCATCTTTTAAATCATTTATCTAAGTAAAAAAAAAGAAGCTTCAAATTAGTTTTGTTTCTCAAAATGTGAGGATTTGACACTTTATGTGCTTTATATCATTGTTAATGAAATAGGCTGTCTTATGGTTCTGGACTGAAAAAAAGATTTGAAGTCACGTTGGGCTCTGGTAAATTGTGATGACTTCTAAGACTTAATGATCAATCGATCATTAGTAAAAAATGATCATTAATGAAAGCAATCGCTAGTTTAATTTCAACCTGTAATCCTTTTCATCTGTTCCCCTGCCTGCATGTCTGCCCACATCAATGCCTGTTCTTCCGCCTGTCTATCTGTTTGCTTGACGGTCCACTGTGTCACAGCGCTACTAATGGCCATTGCTGAGCCAGCCACTTTCTAAATGACACCCTCCTCCGCTCAATACAGCTTCCCTGCAGTTACGCACTCACTCCTCCTTCCACCACTTTCTCTCATGCACAGCACAGTGGCTTCCCTCCCTCGTGTGAAAGAAAAGCAGTTTCTTGTCAATTTCCCCTCAATATTTTCCACTCAACGTGGCTCTTGATAAAGGAACCGTGTCTTGTGTGACACACATACCCTTTCATACATCACATTTTGCCGGCTGAATGACTGACTGACTGAGTGTATGACTGGAGCATCTTCTCCCCGCTGTTAGCAGCGCCCTCACCATCAGGATGATTTGTTCATTCATCATTCATTCCTCTCTCCCTTCTCTCTCTACCTGTCTTTTAATCTTTTTCTCCCTCTTCACACCGCATCCCTTCATCACCTTTTAATCATCTTTATCTTGTTGTGTGCGTTTGTGTGCCCGTGTGAGTGTTAGCAACAGAGGGTGGCGTATTGTAAGACCGCTGTAGGAAAAACATAAGGAAGCCAAATTGAGTTTGGCCTTACTTTAACTACAGCAACCATGCCAGACTAAATCCTGGATGAAAACACACTCCTGATCACTCTCATTCTCCACACATATCAGCTCTCCAACCTCTGCATACCCTAGGTGCCACTTGCACTTAAAGTAGTTCACCTGACTTCATTCTCAGAGGGAACACAGTTGCACTCGTCATCACCGGATGTTCGTCTCGTCTTTCCTCTGCACTTTTGTCCTTGGACCACACTCACTCACAAACTTCCCCCTCAAAGTTCATTGGTTAATCAGCCAGGGGGTCCAGCATCCTAAAAGATGGTGGTGGCAACATTTTGGCAGTGGCAGCTCATAACTGGATTGCTGTAATTATTCATTGGGAGAGTGATGCCTTCCAGGGGCTGAAGATTGATTAGGTTTGATATGCGACTTAGTGTAATCTGTCTTTGACCAGGGCGCCTGTCCAAATTGGCAGGAATAATAAAAAGAGAGGAAGTTATTTTTAAAGAGAGAGGAGAAACGAGTGAGCAAATGAAGACGGAGGTGGGTGGACAAAGGGAAGAGAGAAAGATTGAGGCATATCCTGTGTCATATCTCTTGTGGCATCCATTGCCATACACAAACCATCAATCTGCAAACAACAACAGCAGGGCAACCATTTTGTTGACAGTTGAGCAAAGCTCCCAAGCTAAATAAAGGCATTACAACCTTAAAATACAGCACTTCTTATTGTCAGCAGTATTGTGTACTTAGTTCAAAGTGTTAGTTTTATAAGCACATTTGAGGTATTTTTTTTTTATTCCTTGCTTGTTTTGTCAGCCAGACCAACGCGATCCTCGGTTGTCTCATTTTCCACGACTAAAGTGTGTCTTCAGTTAATCCTCCAGTGTAAGCATGGCAGAACTTAAAAGGCTCTGATTAGGCTGTTGTGTCCCACAGGTTGGCTAGATATAAACTCGTGACACACTCACAGTGCCCATCCATACCCCGGAGACCTCTCTTTGTGTTAATTAAAGGAGTCTCAACTGCAATTAGCAGGCTTTACAATGAGCGTACCCACAGATAGACACATGTGTGCACACACATACACAAACACACACTGAAACAGATACATTCAAACTGTGAGCACATTTATGGGCCCACAAACACTCTTTACAGTTGCTTAAGTATCACTGTGCCAGTGCATTTGGATGTTAGGCCAGACTGCCTGCGCTGTCGGCTGGTGGTCGCTTTAATGGTCGTCAGAACGCGACCGACACTGTTGGATAAATTATGTAATGAAGATTAAATGCTACAAAAAATATCTTGATTTGTTCTAGTACTGTCTTATTTTACTAAAAACAGATGACAAAACACATTTGTTTCAAGAATGTTCTCGGTTCAAGTAAAAAAAATGTATGTACTTATACATGGGTCTGCCTCATTGTGTTGTTTTATAACTGCTGCTGGGAAGAAGTAAACTCACCTCACTCCTTAAAGGATAGGTTTACCCAAATAACAAGAATAAAAAACCTTAAAACAATTCTTTGTGTATATTGCAATGTAGAGAGTTTTGGTTTTATTTGTCCAGGGGTTTAAATATCCATCACACTTCCAATACAATGGAGGCTATTTATTTGTTTGAGCTACTTTATACTGTGCAAAATAGTTACTTTGAACTTTTGACAGTGCTCAATATTGTTAAACTAAATGCTATTCAATTCTATCATGCAATTTTTTTTTTATAAACCACAGATACATTGAATGTCAACGTTTCTGAACCAAAAATAAGTTTCATATCAGCCTCTTATCACGCTTGCAGAAATGCACAATGCCACGTGGTTAACATTGTGAAACGATTGGTTAGGTTTAGGCAACAAAACTACTTGGTTAAGGTAAGAAAAAAGGTCATCGGTTGTAATGTAATGTTGTAACGTAACAATTGTAATGTGAATAAATAACAACCGCCCTTAGCAGACTTTTTTACATAACGTTACATGACAAGCATAACAGCGTAAAATCGTTATGTAACAAGTGTAAATTCAATGTTTACTGTTGGTTTTACTCAGGATCTGAAGAGTCTCCACCAGCCTCCCACCCGCCCTGAGTGGACTGTCTCGCTTGCTAAACTTGTTTTCATACCACATAACATTCAATAACGGTCGCGCGATATACTACAACTACGTCACTTGCTCTGAACGTCGCTCCTTGTACTACGTTACTTGCTCTGACCGAATATAAAAACGTTGACGTTCAACGTATCTTTGATTTTTACAGAAACGTACAAAGACAAATTTGTACCTGCCAACTGGAATGCAGTTTTTTTTTAATTTTTATTTTGCAACAAACCTATGTTGAATATCCCGTGTCTTGTATCCGACGTGTGTAAAGAGGGAGAATTACACTTGGAGAGAGAACCTGGTATAACTGGATAGAGAAACTCAGCTGCGTAATTCTGCTGCTACCCCCCAAACTAAGAACCGAATGGCTGTGCTCGTCTCCCTGTTAGACCTAAACATAGAGCCGGGGTCCATGGTGGCCAAATGGCCCATCATCCTGTCTTCTTATGTACCAAATTAGACCAAACTGTCCTAGTGTGCTCCAGGCTTGTCTACAGGAAATCAAGGCCAGTTGGAACTTAAGTGAATGAAGCCCCACTTTGGCACATTCTAGCTGGGGAGATGGTGGCAAGAGCAAGCCCCCCTGGAGCTGGTCAGAGGTTGGGAAAGGACACAAACACGCACAGGTGCGAATACCTCCTCGCTGGTGTTCACACAGGGGCACAAACGCGCAGTGAATGGGTGCTGTCAACTCTGTGGCAACGCTACTTAGCCACTCCACTCCCATATTTACTTATTTATTGGCAGCGATGACAGGGCCACTCACTCTCAGAAAGCCTCCCAGGCTCCACGACGTCCCTTCAAGCGGTAGCGTAAAAATTTTAAGAGCCCCGGGCCTGGTTTGATGATTTTGACGTGAATTAGCGCGTAGTCGAGTTGTCGGGTGCATTCAGGGGGCTAACTGTTCTAATGCGTTTACCCGCTTGCCTTTCGAGTGTGTCTGTGTGTCTCAAAGCGAAGCGAAATGTCACTTAATAATTTAGTCGTTGGTTTCGTCCCCCTCGCCATCCATCCATCCATTCACAGCCCTTTATGTCTTGCCTCTGGGAATGCGGTGGCCATCCCTCCGCCTCTCAGGGAGTGATAGAACGAGCAGAGACAGGTGACAGAATCCGGTGTGGTGGTTAGTAAGGACAAAGTGAGAGCGACTGACTGCGAGAGGAAGAGGGGTGGACAGCTAAGTGAACGTAAATGCTCAGAAACGGACAAGAATTATAAGAGCATGAGGTGATTTATGAGTGACTGGAAGATAATGAAACAGCAGCCAATTTTTTTAAATCCAACTTTTTACAATGCCGGTTCATTACACAGAACCTCACGTCCGTTCTGTCATGAAATCTGTCTTCTGTATTAAAGCAATGCCACGCAGACACGCGAGATGGAATATACGCCCCTGCTTTACACACACACATACATATACACACACACACACACACACACACACACAGCTGGGTTTCTGGCCTCTGTGCATGCCAGATGTAGACATTTCTTTTTTCTCTCTCATCACAGTTTTCAGACTAATAGGTTCTTGTTCTCTGTGGAAGTGGTTCTATGGCGAGAGGGGGAACTCAAAGCCTGCACGCCAAACCTGTGGCTACGGTTGTAATAATCAAATAATGTAACTTGGCCACGTGTAAGAATGTGTGTTAATACACGAGAGCTTTCAACAAAGTCCCTCAATGCCAGTGGCCTCCTATATACTTTAATATGACTTGATGTTCACTTAACCCCCCTCTTCTTTGTAATTGAAACCTGATGGTGGAATAATAATCATTTCTTCATATTTTTTTCCTGCTTTCTGCATTCACTAAGCAGATTTTTGCATGTGCTGTTGGATAGTGTTCAATTACAAGAGGTTTGGAGGAGGGCATTGCACTTACAACCTCTCAATGGGCTCACTGGAAAAGGAGATACTATGACTTTTTGACTTTTTTAGATTTGGTGCATGCAGAAGTTAAAGAATTAAAAATACATTACGTTTAAAGCTGCACTTCCTACTTTTCTCCTCTTCAAATACCCAGTTGAAAAAAAAAAAAATGTAATTCTCTTTTCTTGCAAGTGAAGTCCTAAACCAAAACGTTGTTGCGCTAAGTGGTTTTACTACCATGGGATGATTTGTGTTACATTTATTTGTGAGTTATGTTTGGCAGGGGAGAGTCACAAGTGTTTGTGTGTTTGTCGTGTTGTTAGCGGTTATGCTTCTTGTCATGTGTGTGCCATAAATAAAAGACTCCCCTGGCTAATGTAACCCACATGTTTTGGGATTTTTTTTTTGGTTCCCACCTCCCTCTCAGCTCAGCATTTGTTTTCGGGGAGGATTCAGATGGTACACACGCCTCTCAACTTTTGTGAGATCATTCAATTTAAATTTTTTATATCAAAAGCAGTCGTGGACTTCCTTGTTACTCACAAAGGCTAACGTGTGATTCCCATTACTTCACTACCTCACCACTGAGCAGAGGCACAGCTGGTAACTGATAACCTCTCTCGGAACATTTGGACACACAGTCATACCCAGACATGAGTATTAGACTTATAAATCCCTGTTTGGTTGGATTTTGTCTCAATTCAACATAAATTAGTAATTTCACATGCCGTATTGGACCAAATTTAAGATGACCTTGACCATAACAGAACTCCCCTTTTTCCAACATCTGGTTTTGGAAAAAAGCTCGTCCTATTGGGAATGTTTCCCTGACACACTATTTGGAGAAGAGAGTGCTGGATCTTATTGTCTTTTTTTCTTGTAAAAAATGTAAAAAAAAAAGAATTGTGTAGCTTGTCCAACTGCTTGATTTTTTTCAGACTATCCTTTTGAGCTTAAATTGTGTGACACAAGTAATTCTTGGCTGCACAACAGATGGTTCGGTCCCAGTTTGGTCCCAAGCTTTGGAATTTATTTCCTACTTGGCAATACAACAAGTTACGTAAGCCCAAACAACCCTGTCTCCGAGGAATTACAACAATACAGCAACAGCAAATATGTTTTTAAGTAGACGTAATGCCGGCCGGTTTACATTTTTTAATAGCATAGTGAGGAAATCTTCACGACAAAATATTGTTACTGAATTTATCAGTAAAATGTTCACTGACAAATTTCATTAGTTTTCTGCCAAAATATCCGGTCTTGCAATAGAATGTCAGCTTGTAGCGACTATTGCATTAATATATTTGTTATGCTTTATGCGCTAGAAGTACTTGAGTGAGGTTAAAAGATCATGGGAAAGATCATGTCTTGGTTCAATGCAGAAAAGTGTTCATCAACTTATCATTAAACTGAAATCACACCTTTTCGTAAACGTAATCAAAGTGTTTTTGTTGCTTTGAGACCAAGCCACAGACAGGATTATGGAGTCAAAGTCCTGCTCTTTGTACGTCGGCCAACGACCTCGAAAGCGTCTCTGCAAACCTAGTGCAGCACACTAATATAGCGATTCATTCGCTGAAAAAACAAAACAACTTTTGCCTGTGAACATAATCCAGGCAGCGATTACGTTAGCCACCACAACGTAACTGGTAAAACCAATTTTGTAATATATAAATGTAATTTTTAAGCGAGAGATTTGTCCATCAGACAAATCTCCCGGAGCTTAAAGCAGGCCACATAAACACTTTAGGGATGAGAAGAAACTTATTAACCTAGCAACATTAAAGCTACAAACAACCCATAATGTGGCACTCTCTGTCCTCAAATATAATACAACCCTCACATCATCAAATGTAATTTCCACAAAAAAATGTTGTCTGCTTTTTGAGCCACTACGGTCAATTTTTCTGGTGCTGTATTTCCTGTCAGTATTTTGCCCCACCACTACACAAACAGCAATCCTCAAGCAAACAGTTATGGAGGTCACCATAACAACCACTGACATTACACTCTTTTTTTTATCTGGGCCTTAGCAAGAGGAGAAAGGGTTTCAGTGAGTGTCAAAGAGAGCAGAAAGCTAAACGAGGTAAAGATCTATTAGTGAGGTCAGAAGGGGAAAAAAAAATCTGAGGGCCGTGAGACACGAAGAGTAAAAACAGAATAATGAGAGACGGAGGGATGGGAAGTTAGCAAAGGGAGGAGAAGGACTTTGTCAAACTCTCTGTGCTGAGTTTGGTGCAGATTGGGTTGGTGGTGGTGGTGGTGGTGGGGGCTTTACAATGGGGGCGCTGGCAGGGTTGCCACAGCAGCGTTCCGGATGGGCAGGCGGTCTCCTCTCAGGGGGTGAGGGGGGACGTGGGGCTGTCAGGGAGCCTGGCAGGTAGAGACACAACGCCCTGTGACTGGGGGGGAGCACGGGTCAGTGAGAGAGGACAGGAGCGAGGGGATGGAGGCAGTGGAGGGGTGAGGTGGAGGCCTGTCTGATGAGGTGAGGAGAGAAAGAGAGTAGAAGGGGAGGGAGACATGAGGGAAGTAAATGAGGGTGGAAGAGTGGAAGAACTAGAGATGATTAGAAGAGAATTACCCAAGTGTGAGTGTGGCTGAATATGGAGTTCTAAGAGGAAATAAGAGGGAGAAAAAGCAATAGACAAGTGACGGAGCTCAACCACTTCTTCTACGTCTTCCTCTTCTCACACAATATACCTACACCTCTCGGCTCGTACGCTATTTAACCCTTTCCCTGTTGCTCCACACTTTTACTGGGGTTTCACACGATAACTTTGAGCGAGGTAGAGCGTAGAATGAAGAGCGAGAATGTAAGGATGCAAGCAAGGATTCTACAGACTAAACCAGAATGTAAACAATCCCGATATTAATTTCCCTCTTCTCTAAAATGTTCTGCCATGTTTAAGATCTTCCTCTCAAGTCCTGGTGGGATCTGGAGTCGAGTTACAGAACTCCAGAAATTCAGAGATGCAGAAATGAACTTTAACTCCGTTCTACTGTGCAGTAAAATTGTCTCCATCATAATGTCCACCTCCTATTGATGTCAGAATCCCATTGTGGGGGTCAGGGTATTTGGGTTAAAGTAAAATTTTGTCAAACTTCAGCTATAAAACTGAGTGGGAAAATCTGGATTCCATAGCGGAGAGGTCTTAAAAGTGTTGTTGAGTAAAGGTCAGTTTGTGGAGTCCATGTTGGATGGACTGGCAATACGCAAAAAGAAAAATGCACTCAGGATATCCAACAAGTCAAAGATATCTTCGGAGATGTCTATATTTTCCTTTGTACTGTAAATGCTGCCAGTAAAATTAAATCACCGAAAGGCACTTTTATTAAGACTGTTTTTATTTCATGGGGACTTATAACAAGCTGCAAAAAATATTTTGGTTATTTGCAGGCTGTAAATTGAGAAGCTACCTTCTTCAGGTAAACAATTAAGTTGATCAATCAATTGTTAACATAATGATTTCAGCAACAATTCCAAGTATTCACTGTTTCCAGCTTCTGATTTTTGCTGGCCTAATATTTTCATACTATTAAATTAGATGCCTTTGGGTTTTGGACAGGGGGTCGGATAAAACCTTGGGCTCTGGGTTATTGTATGATGTGATCTTTAATCATTTTCTGACATTTTATAAAAGAAACGATTGTTCCAATAATTGAGAAAATGTCCCTAGAAGATTCACATGATATATGTTACTGTACTTAATTTGGGGGTAACGGAGAGCCTGTTGTGTTTTTGTGATAATCTACTAAAATAGGTGTGTGTGTGTGTGTGTGTGTGTCTGTGCGCGTGTGTGTGTGTGTGTGTGTGTGTGCGTGTGTTTGTGTGTGTGCGTGTGTTTGTGTAGTGGGGTGAAAATGGAGTGCAGTAAAGGTAAAGTAAGGGAGGCCAACAGGTTGCTGTAGGATTTGCTGTAATTTGGTGTGAAGAACAATGATCTGGTCAGCTCGGTGCCTGCAGGGTCAAAGGTGCTGATGTGTACTGGACGTGTGTGTGTGTGTGTGTGTGTGTGTGTGTGTGTGTGTGGTGTGTGCATGGCTAGACAGTGTCTGTGTTTATAAAACTGTACTTTTGTCTCCTAACCTCATGAGTGGAGTCTTCACCCCTTGGCAGAAAAAGAAAAACAGCATGTGGAGCACTTTATACACAACATGTGTCATTAGGTCATCAATTGCCAAATCGGCATAAGCAGATTGTGCTCTCAGCCATTAACCTTCGTTACCACAGATACAGTTCAAAATTTGTAAATAACTCATAAGACTTTAAGCTCTGCCGGTGTCTTGTTTTCCCTCTTGTTTTCTCACAAAGGTGCACTTATTAGTGGAGGCCAGATTGCAGTGATCAGTGACACAGACAATCATGTGGCTCTCTATCGTTCCTCTCAGACCTTTCGGTGCCCCCGACTGTGTCTCTCTATGTCTTTCTCCCTGTCTCTCTCTGCTGTTCTCACAAGTGGAGGGCTGTTCCTGTCCGTGTCATATGATGTCTTGTGGCCCTTTAGTGGTAGCAGAACAGTGACAGTTCTATCCCTGCGCCATCTGATCGACACGCCATTCCTTGTCACATGCAAACTGTGAACTCTAGATGTTCCTTTCGCGTTGCAACCCAAAGTGAACCAGTGTTCTCTCGCTGCGTTCGAGAAGCATCCTCCTCAGCAGAGAGAAACTCACTCAACCTTTTTCTACAGGCCTTAATGATTTGTTTCTGCGGCACATAATCACCATCACTGCACAAATTATGTTGTTCCACTCTCTTCTCCCTCTGCCCTCTGCTTCTGTCCTCGCTTTGCCCTTATTTTAGTGTGTAAAAGGCCAATTTCAGTTGGATTTTGCTCAGTTGTGATTTCATTCCATGAAAAATTACCTCCCACCCCTCCCCTGTAAAAATAACAGAAGAAGTCAAAACACAGACAAATAAAACAGAAGTCAAGCATCTTAATTATTACTTTTTGATGACGTTTGCATTTGTTTTGTATTCAGTGTTGTTTGCTTGATTCGGTTTTCTCACTTTCCATAGAAAATGAAAAGTAAGGTACTTTACCTCTCAAGACTTAAGAGCGTGTAGAGAAGGGAATTGGTTCTCTTGAGAACGGTCTAACAACTCAGAGCGGTCGCACCTAATTTCTGGGCTATTTGACCCATTAGATGTCAAAGTTTGGGAAACAAACAGGCAGTGCTAAGAGGTTTGATGGGTAGAATAATGTGGGCTAAGTGACGGAGGGTGCCTTCTGAAGCACACTCATAGCTCACAGGAAAAGAAGTGCAACATATTTTTAAACATTGATCTGTATACCATTTGTATACTTAAAGAAATACTTTAAGTATACAAAATACTTCATCCACAAAATGACCACTTGCTTATTAATTACTCGCCGCGTGTTGACTTGAATTCTTTAAGTAAACTCTGTTTTTCTTGCTGCCTTCACGAAGGAAAAAATAATTGAAAACAGGATAAATCCTTGATGAATTGAAGTAAATGGGGTCCAGGTTTAACAATGGCAAAATTGTATTAAAAATGTGTTTAAAACTCCCACACGGCTCGTGCAGTATAATCCGAGTCTCATTTATCGAGTCGTGTTCTTCCCACACACATGCATTTTAGCAAAAAATGTTAAAACACTGGCGCTACTATTCTAGAAGAATTCAAGGTAACAGACAGTAAGTCATTGATATACAAATCCTTTCCTTTGAGTGACGCATATTACATCCATTCACACCAATTTAACAACAATATTTTGTATTAAATTATTAAGATTGTTAAAAATCAAAGTTTAAAGATTCATCATCATAGGCCCAGAGGAGAAGTTGTTCTCATACTGTACACAGTATACAGACCTCATTGTATTGTACAATCAGATTTTAAAACAAGTTTTCTGTCCTGTATGTTTGCTGTTTTTTAAGACAGTATAAATAATACTTTAAAAAAAGTTAGAACAAGAGAATAAAAACAGAAGAAACATTGTCAAGGAAGGAACCAAAGTATATGAAGGAAGGAAGGAAGGAAGGACTTACTCATTAACTTCTACTGTATATGTTGTAATTCCCCGAATGCGAAGTGAAAAATAATTTTACTTCATTCTTTCACAAAAAATATACTGGTGCTCATTTCAGAAGATCTCTAGAGATTATTTTAATAACAATCGTTTAAAAATTTCTTTTAAAAATGTGTGAAATCTCAAGTAGTCATTCAGTGCAGAATTGATTATTCAACATACTGTAGGCCTACTTTTGTCAAAACATTGAGTACTGGACACCTGTACGCTAGATCATGCTGCATGTTTCCTGTGCATCACACTGCACAGTTTTTACAGACAGTCTGACAGTTTTTTTTCCCCTTATTAAAAAGAGTTGTTGACCTTTTTTTTTTATGTCTTGTGAATATTTGGATGAATATGTAGTGCGTATGTCTTTAACAGAATCAAATCAAATGAACTGACTCCTTGACTTCTTTCAACATATCTGTTCTATACAGAGACATGGAATGATCTCACAGAGATTAGCATTTCCCGGATGGGGGTAATTTATACATTTAGGTAACCTATCCCTCCAATTCTGACTCTGTAAATTTAGGCTGTGCTCTGCAACTCTTCAATCTTGACAATCCCCTTCTGACTGCTTGGATTGTAGGATTGTGTCCCAGACTGAACGTGTGAGTCGCTGGGGAATAAGGATGCTATGGTGGAGCTTTAACCTCATGCACACACTTGTATTGATCCATACAAGCCTCAGTGACTATTGCTACAGAGCGGACTGCACTCTGTTATACGCCCCCCCCCCCTCCCCGCCTCCCCGCCCCCCCGCGCCCCGTCACTGGTCACAGGCTGCTAAGAAGGACTACAGCACATCACACCATCACACACCAGTATCCAACCCACACCCGTCAGCCTTTGGGGCTAACACACTGCCACCAACCCTGACCTCCCCTCTTACCTCCCCCAACCACCTCCCTACCCCTTTTTCCTTTCCCTCTTTCCCTCTTTCTCTACCTCACTTTTCCTCTAATGAGTTGCAACACTGATAACGAGCCTGATGATCTTCCATTGATTCGGCTATCACTTGCTTGTCTGGTAATTGATCCGTAGCTGAGCCTCTAGTTAATTATATGGGCTTCGACATGGACCCCTGCCCCGGGGGGAATTCTCAAGTCCTGCACAATAATAGTTTTAATAAAGGATCCTGCGAATCTCCTGCATCCATTTTTTTTTTCTACCCTCATTCTTGCTTCCCGGCAGTTTTTTTATCTTTCTATTTCCTTCTTCCTCCCTGTTTCCCTTTGAAATTTCTCCATCTCCGTATTTTTTACTTCTGTGTCTCTTTCTCGTTTCCTCTGTCATCACGGCCATTACCATCAGCAGAGGCAAGGGGGGGTGGGGGGGGGAGAGAAAAAGAGGGAGCCTGAGCAATATTGGCAGAGTCCATTCCTCCCTCCCACAAATAACAGCCATTAACCAGCCAGGTCAGAAGCTGAGCCACCAGCTTGACTTAAAACACTGAGTGCCACTCGAAGAAACCCACAGACTCGCACATTTACAGACGAGAGGGAGGAAGCGAGAGAGGGAGAGAGGGAGGGAGGGGAGGAAGCAGGAGCTGTATAACAAAAAGGAACCTCAGCCGCTAAATTGTCACTTAATATAATTAGTCTGAGCCTCATGCATTACCTTTTCAATAAGTTGCTAAGAGCGGCGTGTGCAGTACATGGACAGGAGGTGACACATTACGCCTTTTACGACAAGGTGGCTTGTGGCTTCTGACAAGGCGCAGGCCACTATGCAAAAGATATATGAAGAGCAGAATAGAAAGGGGGAGGGAGGGGAGTAAAAGAGAGCCAGCAAGGTAAAGAAAACTAGAAGTGGAGAGAAACATCACAGGAGACAAAAGCAAAGGAATAAGATGTAGGCATGGGAGGGAGATGTAAATTGAGCTTGAGACAAAGACACAATTGCACATTTTCAAAGTGGTAGGACACACACTGTATACTTTTCTCTCAGAAATCCCTTGAACGTCACAGTACCGGTGTGATAATCTTAGCAAAGGTTAACAGTATACTGCCATTAGTACATCGTACAAAAGGCTTTTAACAGACAACCAAGCACCTGTCTGCAGCAATTTACCACAAAATGTGAAGTGACTTAATATATCAGAGGCCATTTAATGTAGCCGGGGCGAGAAGTTCTCTCTCTGTCGCTCTCTCTTTTGTTCCTCGGCAGCGGAGAGATCACAGTGACATCTCCCTCTCGCTGCGGACTGAGGCACCTGGTCTGTCATTTCTCTAATGATGGTGGGGTGAAGAGACTGGGGTGGAGAGGAGGAGATGGGAGATTTAAAGGGAAGCGGAGGAAAGGAGGTGGGGGGGATGTCTTCATTGTTTGAGACATGTCCTATGCTGTGTCAAAGGAAGCATAGATCTCCTTCCTCTTTTTTTTTTCCTTTAGTTTTATCCTCCTGTGTGTCTTTTTCTCCATGTCTACCTCCCTTTACTCCTCCATCCCTCATTTTATTCCCTTACCTTTGCGGCTGTGGGGACCAATTTGGCTAAAATGGAACCTCTTCCTCATTTTTTTCTTAATTAAAATCTGAGAGCCTCCGCGGGGGGTTTCCTGTGTGTGTGTGTGTGTGTGTGTGTGTGTGTGTGTGTGTGTGTGTGTGTGTTCGTATGCATGCTGGTGGCAGATTGCCTGCGTTCCATTAGTCTTTCATTAGAGTGGGAGAAAATCAAACAAAGGCACCAGATTTTGTAGCGATAAAGCAAGTCTATTGATATTTTCTTGTTTATTTTTGTTTGTTTATTTTTGATTGCTGTCGAGCCATTTTCACTAGTTATTACAGAACCTTTCTGTTGAATACAACACTGCTTTTTCTCATTTTTAAACAAAGAAACAAATACTTGATAACGATCTGCAACGGTGATACTTTTTGTCCAAGATATATATATATATATATATATATATATATATATATATATATATATATATTATTTTTGTTCAAAGTAAAATGCTCTTTTGCTGCTAAGCACCGTGTGTTTGTGTGTGTGTGTGTGTGTGTGCGTGTGTGTGTGGCGGGATGGTCCCTCTGGGAAAGTAAGTTGCTCTGAGACGTGCCGGCCGCTCGAAGCGCAAATGGTAATAAGGCAGGGGGACAAACGCTCCCCCCACCTTCTCCTGCTCTGCGATGGCGCTTGCCCCCAC
The DNA here is from genome assembly GCA_016806645.1 of Ophiodon elongatus. Taxonomy (NCBI): domain Eukaryota; kingdom Metazoa; phylum Chordata; class Actinopteri; order Perciformes; family Hexagrammidae; genus Ophiodon; species Ophiodon elongatus. The sequence continues at coordinate 1,619,385 of JACSYO010001880.1, forward strand.
CTTCTTCCCCCTAGCAGAGGAGGGGTGTGTGTGTGTGTGTGTGTGTGCATGTGTGTGTGCGTGTGTGTGTGTGTGTGTGAGGAAGCGTGCAGCGCGATGTCACTGAGCATCTCAGAGTGGAGCGGCACAGTTGACTCAGTTGAGCCTGCACCGGCCCGACACACACACACGCTCGCTCGCTCGCTCGCTCCCTCGCTCGCTCGCTCGCTCGCTCCCCCCGCTCCCACATGCTCTCGCTCTCTCGCGCACACATACATAGGCGCTCAGTCCAGTTCCTCAGCGGCTGCAGCGGAGTACAGAGGAATCAGAGAGAGAGAGGGAGAGAAGCAGGGAGAGAGGAAAAGAGAGAGGACAGGCGGCACGGACGTCGAGAGAGGGACACGATCTCAGAGAGGGAGAGAGAGAGAAAGAGAGAGAGAAGCGCGAGGCAGGGATAGCTGGTGGCTCACTCCCACACCTCATCTTCACTTTGCTGGGACAGGCACAGAATTGATGGTAAGAGACATTCATGCATTTTATGGGCTCATGCCTCAGCTGTATGGCGCTTTTCATTGGACTTTTTTGTATTTAGATTTCATTTTTGTTTACTTTTTTTTTTTTTTTTTTTTTTTTTTTTACATTTTCTAACATATTTTGTGGGAAACTATTTCACATTTAGTTTCTGTTTTCTGTTTCAATATATTATACATTTTATATTCAAGCCTTACTTATGACATGAGAAAAAAAAATACATGGATTACAGATTTATTTTTTATTTATCCTTATGTGTGCATGTGTTCAGTGCTGAGTGCTGATGGCAGCTCCCAGGTTCTTCAACTTTGTTCTCCCCTACTTTCTTTTGAAATGTCTTTAATATTAGAGGTCTTATGGGCATGTATGCATGCATGCAGGGCAATGTGTTAGATTGTGTGTGTTTGCATGTAGGTGTTTGCATTTGTGTTGTCAGTCCATGTCCAAGTACACAATGACTGACAGATGGATTAAAGCAAAAACTGAGGCCACGGGCAACATCTAATTCCCATAACCCCCCCCATCTTTTTTTTATTTTACTCCATTCTTGCTCTCCTTCTCATCAGCCCCCTTCCTCACCTCCATCCTTCTCCTCATCCTTCCTCAACTCCAGTTCTCCGCTCATCTTGCCCTGTCCAAGACGGGGCCCCCGAGGAAATTCACTGCAAGCCCTCTTTTCTCTCTCTCTTCTTGAGAATTAACTCCACACACACTCCTCTGCCACCAGAGCTGCCAAGAAACCTCACACACACATATACTCCCTCAACTCTCTTCTTACTGTTATCCTTCTGGTGAAGCAGGACCAGCGCGAGACAAAAAAAAAAGAAGGAGAAAAAAAAGAAGGGCAACACAACCCCAAAGAACCCACCTTCACTGACTTTTTTTTTTTCTTCTCTCCTCCTTCACACTCCCTCATCCCTCCTGCCCTCCCTCTCTGTCTCTCCCTCTCGGTCTAAGTCCAAGGAGGCAGAGTTGGATGTGAGAGGCAGTGAGTGCGACGACACAGTCCCACAAGAGCCCAGCACAGACCCGGAGCCGCCCGGGCCATCTCCAGCTAAGGCTAACGGACCCGCCGCCACCGCTGGCGTTTGCACGAGCATCCCCTCCAGTAGCCACAGTAGCAGCAGCAGCAGCAGCAGCAGAAGAAGTGGTCTGGGTGGCATTAGCATCGTTAGCAGCAGCGCTGAGGGAGCAGGCGAAAGCTCCATGCAGTTCAGCACCAGACCGCCTAGTGCTGAGCAGCCGGGCTTCATGGGGACATGGCAGCAGCAGAGCACTGACAGCAACCTCCTCTACAGAATGTCCCAGCAGGTACGTCGGCTCAGCCTCACCCCTTCATCCTCTCCCTCTCGGCCTCCTCTCCTGTTCACTCGCTCCATATTTGCAGCCAAGGACTAAACTTTTACGTTTCTTCTCTTGGTGTATGTTCAGACGTTGGCTGTTGATTCTTACTTGGTCTGTGAGTTGAGAAGAGAGTGTTTGTTTTTGTGTGTGTGTGTGTGTGTGTGTGTGTGTGTGTGTGTGTGTGTGTGTGTAATCTAGGGGGTAATGGGGTGGGGGGCGGGGTTGTGGCCAATGTTTTGTTATTTGATATTTCCAAATAAGAATCCTGACATGCAATTGCATTTTTGCAACTTTTTCCACACTTTTGGAACACATCAGATTCGATGTTGTGTGTCGGTCTTAATGTTGTTGTTCCACACACAGTGTTTTCATTCATGTACTCTCGCTCTGTGTGTGTGTGTGTATGCGTGTGTGTTGCTTTTATTTTTTACTAATTATATGCATGAGTCATTTTTTGCCCCATAAAAAAAAACAAAAAAATCCATATTTTGTGTATTTGTAAAAACACACATTTTAATGCAAAATATGCACAATATCAGATTGGCCTAATTCATTTGTTTCAGCATTTGATGGATTATCCCGTGTCCGGATTCGTTACATACATGCTTAAGTCTCCGTAATTGGCCTATGAGCGGTGTGGAGTTTAAAAGCAAGCAATAGCAGTGTTTTGGTAACCCCAGTGCCGATAAAGACTCGGGAAGGGGCTCCCCTCTGGGACCGGCTAATTGACTTCATGTGGCCGAGGCAGGAAGCCCCTCGCGCGGCTACAGAACAGCAGAGGAGCCGCGAATGAAAACAGGCTCGTCTGGAAAAGTAATGATGATAACAGATCGCCTCCACCGGCGGAGGGAAAGTCCACAATTCCTCCCGACATTTCTCGCCTGTTATCGTGGATGTTATACACTGACTTTCCCCTCTTGTTTATTAGCTTTTAAAAAAATATATTTTCGAGCATCCCGTAAATTAGAGTTATTTTTAAGGGACGGGGGGATTTTGTGGTTTCGTGGGATAAATGTCAGGTAAGGAGAGGGAAGAGGAGTTTGTTCAAGTGTGTGTGTGTATGTGTGTGGTTTTGTGTGTGTTTGTGTGTGGTTTTGTGTGTGTGTGTGTGTATGTGTGTGTGTGTGTGTGTGTGTGTGTGTGTGTGCGTCCGTCCGTTCGCGCGCACGTGTGTGAGGGGGAGACAGTGAAGATAGAGGACGGTTGTTATGTTGCAGTTAATCATAGCGGGACCTGCAGGCTCTCCGTACCATACACATGCTGTTACACACACAGACCACAGCGGCTCTTGCGCAACAGCCGCGGCTCTTGGTTGCAAATGATGGGAAACTTATTCTGTCACTTTGACGATAAATATAGTTTTTTTTGTTTGTTTTTGTTTTTAATCCCAGAGGTGTAATCGTGAAGGTGAAACTGCTGTGTTGATATTAGCATGTCCCTATGTAAGTTATCAAATATCACATTTCTGAAAGCACCTTTATTGTTGTGTTGTTTCTTAATGAACTGGACGCTTTTCTGCTTTTCACTCATTCTGATATACCAAACAATACATTTCTTTCAATGAATCGCATCCCTGCACTTTTCATTCAAATCGTAATTTTTTTTTTTTTTTTTTTACAAATCCCTGTTCTTACGTTTTCCTGACGAAACGACCACTCAACATATTGATACGTGAGGCGAAAGAGCCGCACAGAGAGGACAGTGCTCCTCCTCTCTCTCTCTCGCTTTCCCGGTGTGAAGCAGGTGGATGGGCCCCTGCGCTCATCATCTGCTGGGACCCCATGTTTGCATCCCCAATCCTTTTTACAAATGCGCACCGTTGTTTCAATATAATCAGCCGAGGGACTCGCTGTTATTTATCCTTCCTCGCACCACTTAGAAGACATCTTCCCATGTTTAGTAGGCATGACATAAATTCTCCGAAGGAAGCCTGTTCCTTGACAGACTCGCCTTCTTGGAATCTAACCGATAATGACTTTGTGTTTGCCGAGGTTGGCGCACCCTGGGGTGTTGGAGGAGAGAAATGCAGTATGGGCTTGTGTTTCTAAATCTCCACTCTCTCCCTTAAAGATCAACTAGGTGACACGAGGGATGCGGTATTTTATCGTTGTTAGGGCCAAATTATATTTCCATCTGATCGATGGAGACGCGAAACAGCCGTGCGCAGTGCGTTCAGCGCGGCATGGAGACGAGCAGGGCATCAACGAGCCCAAACAGTTGGCAATACTTTGGACATTTCTTGTAAAACACACACACACACACACACACACACACACACACGCACACACACACACACACACACACACAAACACAAACACAGGGCAAGACTTTAGAAAATTAAAAATAGAACTGTAACATTAAATGCAGGAATTTTTCTTCCACGATTGAAATGACTTATTAAATAAGGCCATGGTTTACAGCAGGTGTATGAACATATCGGTGCATAAACATCGGTGGCCGATGAAAGTAAAGAAAGTAAAACAAAGATTCTAACTATCAAATTGTTAATCAGGAGATCTGATGTTTTTTTTCCCCCCTCTTCGATGTGTTTTATAACACAATCAATCAATCCAAAAAAAAGCAGCACCTGTCTTCTCCAGCGTAAAGAAAAATAAAACAAAAATAGATCTCCATTCGAGAACGAATTTCACCTCCGAATTTATTGATTTCCTTTTTGATTGATTCCTGCATTCAAGACCTGTTCTTGTATTTTATATTTAAGTCGTGATTTCGAACTATTTCAGATTCAATAAGTGAATGTATTTCCATATTCACTTGTGTTTTCAAGACAATGAAACATTTGCCCCCCGAATATTTTGCTAGAGGGGGATACTGTTACAAATGGGAGAAACAAATGAAAAATAAAGGTGAATTAAATCACTTTTATTATGTTTTATTTAGTTAAGATTGCATATTGATAATCTATCTCCATGCAATCGCATTTTATTATTGCGTGTTTTTCTAAACTAACGAAATTAACAACAGTCGCGATTATGGCACAACTGCAAGCGAATAATTTACACCTTTCATAAGAGGCCTTAATAGGCTTTAAATCTTTTCTTCCCTAAGACACATAGCAAGAGCTTCTCAGCCTTCATAATCCACGCGAGTGTCAACACGAAACAACACGAACTGCATGCAATTTAAATGAAATCAATGAAATGGATTCGATAAATACTGCCTGTTTTCCCAGCTTCCTAATGTTCAGAAATCGGTGCACATTTTACAAAACAATGCAAGAGGGAACTTTCATAATTGTTTTTATGGAGGAAAAAAATACAAACATTAATTAGGAGTTGAATCATTTCCCAGGCATTACGGAGTGATAATATTTGGAGCCTTAATTGACCCGCTGCTGTACATGCGTGGCTATGAATATCGACCCTTGCAAGTTAAAAACCCCGGAGTTAAGTGATACTACGAGCCTAATTGGTTCATCAGGGATAATTCCTCCACAATGCAGCAGCCGTATGCCGCGTCCCTTTTTAGATTCATATTTTCTTCTCCGCTTCAAGTCGGAGGAACGAAGGAACAACACGAAGATTAGAATAGCTCGTAAAAAATGTGCCTTAAACTCCACCTGAGGATCTGGTATTGCCACCCAGGCTCACAGAAGAGAGAGAGAGAGAGAGAGAGAGAGAGGGGGAGAGAGAGGGAGAGAGAGAGAGAGAGAGAGAGAGAGAGAGAGAGAGAGAGAGAGAGAGAGAGAGAGGGGGGGGTAGAGAGAGAGGGGGGGAGGTAGAGAGAGAGAGAGAGAGAGAGAGAGAGAGAGAGAGAGAAGGGGGGAGAGAGAGAGAACTAAAAGAATGTATTCCAGCTAAAACTATCTCTAAAATAGCCTTTGCCTTTTCTTTTTACAAGGGTGCTGTAACGCGGCTTCCTTTGAAGTGCGACAGGTCGACTCTGGGCCGAGACCTGGAAGAGGTACTGTGGCATTACAGCTTGCTTCTGTCTGCTCCGTCTCTCACGGAGACTCTTGTGTCCACATATCAATACCAGGGTTTACAATGTGGAAATATTAATTATAAATAAATGCAGCATTTTAAATGATAATAATATTAATAATAATAATAATATAAATAAAATAATAATCATAATAATCATAATTTTCTTCTATTTGTTTATTTTAAGTTTTTGCATTCTTTCTTGCATTTCACATGCATTTGGCCAATTTCTAAAATTTTCTTTGAATTGGAAAGACTCTCAAGCCTGCATTCTTGTCCTTTCTCTCACATCGTGCATTTGCAAATTTAAGATCCTGAAAAAGAAAACTTTAATAAAGTACATTTAAAAACTGCAAAGGACTGTAACAAAAATCATATTTATATATTTCAGTCGGTAATGTACATTTTTTCCACCAAAGTAAAAAGAAAAACTGTGCTGTGATTAGTTCAAAATGCCAGTTTTTTTATTAAAGAAACAAATTGTTGGCATTATTCTTAAATAAATCTGTGTAAATAATCTCTATTGGTTATACAAAAAAAAAACCTTTTATATCTACTCTGAAAATTCTAAAATCTGGCTTCGGTTCTTCAGTTTTTCTTTCATATTTTCTGGTGTATTCATGTCGTGTGTCATATTTAAACTTTTTGTTTGGAACAATTTTACAGTTATACTGTTTGATTTATTATTTTGGTAATGCAGTGCAGCCTTTACACTCCTGTGTGTTAAACCTCTGCATGCTGTTCGCTGTGAGGACATGATGAAAGACGTATTAGTGGAATAACATGCTCTGCTTTGTTTTGTCTGACTGAAGAAATGAGGTTGATATTATCCTCTTCAGTGCAGATCACAGAACGCGCTAATCTGCCTATTAACACAGTGATACACTTACAGTGGTGAGTGTGTGTGAGTGTGTCTGCACCGGTTATTTTACACAGTGGGGTACAGGCGTGCTGCATATGGGGTGCATATGCATTGCTTCTTGCCATTGTGTGTGACTGGGAGGCAGTGATTTGATACATATGTGTAGAATTATCCACAGTCAGTGAATGTGTGTGTCGTTACACTCAACTGTTATTATTTCCATGTCTGTCTTTGATGGGTCGTTGCACACAGAGCATATGGATGCCTATACGTACATGTATCTGGTGTCAAACGTGCATGTGTGTGCTCTGACACTGAACGTATGTATGTGCATGTGTGCGTTAGGCGTGCATGTCTGTGCTTTTGCCATTTATTTTTCTGAGTGGGTGGCTAAATACTCATATGCCAGTTGTGTGAGTGTGTGCGTGCGGGAGAGAGAGAGAGAGAGAGAGAGAGAGTTTGTGCGTGCGTGCGTGTGTGTGTGTGTGTGTGTGTGTGTGTGTGTGTGTGTGTGTGTGTGTGTGTGTGTGTGTGTGTGTGTGTGTGTTTCTGTGTGTTGGCTCCGGCTCCATGTGTGTGTGGGTGCGAGGTGAAGTGTCTCTTGGCTGGCCTTGGCTGGAGAGCTGGAGGAGAGCAGAGGTGAAAGAGGAGATTTGCAGAAAAGACATGCACCACTTCCCCCATTACTACTTTTTCTTTTTCTTCTTCTTCTACTATGTCTCTGTGTCTCACTGCCTCTTCTTCTCTCACTCGCTTTTCCTTACTCTTCTTACTCCCCACACCTCACCCCCTCTTTTTCTCCACTATCTTTCCCACCTAAAACTCTGTCTCCACCAGCAGTCCCCCCCATGCTAAATCAGAGTGTTTTATGAGAAGGGGCTCTTGACTTTGAATGTGTGCAACAAAGGGCCACGCCGGGCGTTAGGACTACCGCTTTTAGTAAGACGCAAGGACAAGTGTCAGAAGGAGCACAATGTTTCTTCAAGAAGAGGAAGTGGCTGGGTGTGCCTCTCAATCAGCCTGATTTGAGAAGGCTTAAAGCTACTTCTTCACCAGAACAGATCCAACCTGCAGTAGTTGTCCCTCACTGTAAAGTTGTGGCTGTTTAATGCAATTATTGCACTGCAACTGGCCTTTATAGAGAGTCCAGATAATATAAGCAGCCTTGAGAAAGGCCACTGTGGCATTCAGTCAGCGGGCATCTCTCTCTGTCTTTTTGCATATGCAGCAATGATGATGTGAGTGTTTCCTGAAGGCAGCATTATTTCTACAAGAGAGAGCACAGAAATGGGAGAATAAGATTGAGTGGGAAGGTGACTGCAGCTACTTGTATATTTACTGTGTGTGTGTGTGTGTGTGTGTGTGTGTGTGTGTGTGTGTGTGTGTGTGTGTGTGTGTGTGTGTGTGTGTACTATTAAGAAGCCATCTAGTTTGACGGAGTAGGAGGATGTACAAGGTCCCATTCATGCTGTGGTCCCCACTATATTTACCCAGGCACCAACCAGGGAGATATGACGTCCACAACATTTTTACTTTTAACTTGTTTCAACTGGCTTTTTAAATATTATTTTTTTGCTCGCATTACTTAACATGTCCTTTCATTTGTATAAAAATCTGAAGATAGATTTATATAATTAGTTTTCTTGTTATGCCGTTTGATAAATGTTTTTTTCTGTTGCATCCACGGTACACGTTAACAGTATATCTTTAAGTGGATAAAAATCAATATCCATGATTTTATTTCTATATTTTTTTGCCAGACTGTTGAGGAAATCCATCAATAAGACTCCTCACGCAGACACCCCCATTTTCCTTTCTTATCCTCACCATCTCTTACTATCATAGCCTGTTAAATTTTCTTTTTACTCTTTTAGCTTTAGAGTACATGCATTGATCTTGCCAAAAAAAATCTGCCTCGCACATGGCCGTGATCATGTGTGTCCCGGGTCATACCGTAACCTCTGTAGCCGCGTATAATGCCCTGCAGGACAAGCGTTATGGGTAAGCACCGACCCTGACTCTGTGTGTGAGACCCGGGGCAACCAGCGATCAATAAGCATCATGTGACCATCACTCACGGGTTCTATGTCAGCTGTTTCCTGTTTTTTCCTGAGGAGACGGCCGCCTCACAACTATGGTGAATGCCCGAATAATGGGGAGGATACAGAACGTAGAGAAACTATCATGGAAGTCAAAAGGCTTTCTATGTCATATGTCTGGCAGGGCAGCGTGTTGTGCGTTTTGTGTGTGTGTGTGTGTGTGTGCGCGTGTGTGCGTGTGTGTGTGTTGAGGAACGATAGAAATCCAAAGCCATCGCCTCTGCTCTTATCAGAGGGCTGAAATCTACTATGTTTGAGTCTTTCCCAGCGACTTCTTTTAGTCCTGTGTGGGCATGTGCATGTAAAAGGAGAGAAAAACAATATTGTTGTTCTTTATTTACTGTTATTATGTGAGCTGCTTTTACAAAATAATCAATAAAGTAGCGGTAATGTGAATAGAAATCTTAACATGTAACATTAAGGAGATTCATGTTGTATTCAAGGCAGTAAACATAGTGTTGAATATAGTGTTCAGTGTGGCAATTGCATATGGGGTTTAATAAACTCAGCCATGGCATGTGATTAGAACCTTACTGCACTGAAAAAAAAATATGTTTACAAATACAAGAAATACATACTAATTGTATGGAAAAGTGTACAAATTATTTTAATATTTTGCAAATGTTTTTGCATTTTGTAGAATCGTTGGAGATATTTTAGTTGATCAAATATATATATATATATATAATTTCTTTCTCCTACAACCGTTTTTTTCCCTTTCCCTGCTGATGGCTGTTTAAGCAACTAAAAGCCATTCTTTTCACTCTCTTTAACTTTTTTCCTTTTCTACATTTCTCCTTTCAAAAGTGGGCTGTTGGATATTTGTCTTTGGGTAGTTTCCTGCAGTGGGGAGAAGTCGCCGGTGTGAAGAGGAAGTGTGTGTGTTTGAAGGGCCAGTCGCTCAGGATGTCACCACCCCGCCACTGGCTAATGAGGGGGACAGAAGCACAGGGCCAGGGCAACACACACACACATACACACACACATAGACAGTGACACACTCTGACACGACAAGAATGCAGCAGCTGTCACCAAGGTTCAGGCAGTTATGAAAAGGTTGAAGTATAATTGTGCCTTCTGTGCGTGTGTGTGTGTGCGCGTGTGTGTGTGTGTGTGCGTGTGTGCGTGTGAGTGTGAAGTGGCAGTACTAAGGGTCACGAGGGTGTTGAGAGTTGGGAGGGGCCCATGTTGGCTTTGGTAGCCCAGAGATCGCCACCGGCAGCGAGGATCATCACACATATTGACTCAAGTGAAAGAAGAAGGAGCGACTCGGAGGAAACATGTATATATATATATATTGCCGTAGTATTTTAAGACATGACCAGATGGCAGAGACATTGTTGTCAGAGGCTGTTCTTTCCCGTCCTGTATCCAGAGGAAGGTGACATTAGGTGTGACCTGTGCTAAGTGACAGGAACTTGGGCATACTTTCACCGCGGCTTCTCCCTTTTCCTGTTATTCCTCAACTCCTGTTATTTTGTTTTCCTTGGAGCCGCGCCAGCACAACGGGCAAATCAAACAGCCTACTATTTTTACATCTGTCTTAAGGACCCCTGTCTGCTCGCTCTGCCTGCCAATTTGCCCCATCAGCAGTGGCAGCGAAGACGAGCTCTCAAGGCACTGAGCCTTTCATTTTTCTGTTGGCAGTGTGGCTAATGCTGTCACTGTTATTTGAAAAAGCACTCAGGGTGAATTGCTATTATTATTGTGAAAACCATCATCATCATCATCAGGCTTATTTATGGTTATGGATAATTATGGTAATTTTGTTCAGGGCTCACAGTTGACTCCATCTCTTTCCGCTGCTAATCCGACGTGTACTGTTGCGTGTGTGTGTTTGTTTGTACTGTACATTTTTGATGTGCTGGCAAATTACCAAAGTTGTTGTGCAGAGAAAATGGTTTTCCAACAGGTAACAGTGATTTTCATGTCTGCAGTTCACATGTGAGGTGAGGCGAACTTGTGTGCACACAGGCAAGAATAAATGTGTTACATCTCTTAATGCATAGGTTGAACTCTGTGGTTTTTGTGTTTTTGTGTGTGAGGGCGAGAGAGGCTTTTCTCCCCACTATTTTCTGTTTCATTCCCTGTACTATTCTCTGTTCTGTTCTGTCTCCAGCTTACCATGGAGATTTGATTGCTAGAGGCCCGGGGAGGATTTTAGGGAGGTTTTGGAGAAGGGAGGCTAGTGGTACAGGCTGTGGTAGGCTTCTAGCCAACGTACACACACACATACACAAGATATTCAGTCCTACAGACTTACATACATGCTTTCACACACTCCTATTATGTCTTTTCTTTATACTTAGTCAAGTGTAAATTGCTTCCTCCCTATGCTGTCATTTTAACCCTATGAAAAAACTTGAGTCTAAACTCATTAGCTACTTTTTGTTGTGAGCAAAGTGTTAAAGCAACATGTGTAAGCGTTTGTTTGTGCTCTCTGCTGACTTTGTAAAGATGTTTGCGCTGTTGGATTAATAACATTTAATGGCCACTGTTAAATGCAGCTGCCTTGGCATCCCACAGCTCGTGTTTTTCTGGCAAACTGAGACTCTGGGTGGCTTTTTGTTTGTGTGTGTGTGTGTGTGTGTGTGTGTGTGTGTGTGTGTGTGTGTGTGTGTGTGTGTGTGTGTGTGTGTATATATATATATACACGCAGTGCAATGAAATACCACAGTGTGTGTGGCCTGGATGGGAGAGGCATTGTGTGTGTTGTCACCGAGCATACCTGTTAACACTGCTGAATCCAAACGCTCTGCATGTGAGCTGATCACATATTGAGCAGCATTCCGTTTCACTTTCTAACAATCTATAATATCAATTAAGTCACAAATGATCTAATTAGCCTACTGTGATTCACATCAATTGGTCTGACCCTGTATCCGTGGCAACCAGCCGAGGGGGGAGGTCTACCATGCATGACCTCTGGCACCAGACATTGTTGGCTGTCCACCTCTTGTGACATTCATTGTGCGATTGAAGTGACGGCTTCAGTCTTTCAGAACGGGACAAAGTGAGAATTCTTGTAAAGAAAAAAGCTGTTTTTCAGTGTGTGTTAAAAGATGTATTTTGTGTTGTTGAGACTGACACACACACACATACACACACGTATATACTTGCGTTCTCTATGTTGATGTTTTCCTTGTAAATGGCTTGAGCCGCTTCTTCCATTGTCGGGAAACGCACTCAGCGATAAGTGCTTTTGTTGGAGCACTGTTCGCAGCATGATGTGTGTGACTCTGACTGGCATTTAATATTTCATGGCATTTAATCCATTTGATATGTTTCCTCCAAATACAAAAAAAAAACCAAACATAAAAATCTGGAGCTTTTGTTTCCCTTATCCAGGCCATTACTTCACAGCTTGTTGATCAGTTTAGATTTGTAAAGGGTGGCAACATGGGATTTATCACCCAGATTTACAGCTATTTTTCCGTACGACCATAAAGCTGATAAATTTAGCATCCCGATTGTGGCTAAAACGGGGCCTCATGAGGGCAAAGGTGATCCTTTGAGCCCAATCAATGGGTGACCAGGATATAACTCAATAACATAAATAATACAAGTATCATAAACAAATGGCTGCGAGATTTATTGCAGTAAAAAGGTGAAATGAGAGCACTTAAAGAGCGGCCAAGTTTACAGGATGTAGCGGCAAAGAAAGATAGCGCATTATGACAAAGACGAGCAAAAGGAGCCGGCAGCTTGTGCATCAGTCAGAAGGTGAGGAGGATGCTCTCTTTGAGATCAATTGGTAATAGGCTGAAGTCACAGAGGCGATTAGAGGCGTCGACTTGCCTGTGTTGTAAATGCTGTCAGATCTGTTAAAGGAAGCCTAATACCTCTCAGGTTGAAAGCTGTAATAACATCAACTGTAACTGGATCCGCGGGGAAGTGCAAGTGAGTCTGCGTGAGTGGAAAAGGAACAGGGAGGAAGACGAAAGTGTTTCATTGTGTGTGTAACGTCTAGGTGTGTTTGTGTGTTTGTGCGTGGTATACAGCAGCAGCAGCACGCACAAAGGCGAGAGCCGCGGGGTTGCTCCTGGCATTTCTTCGGCCACCAGATGCCTGTCACTGCTTTCAGGGAAAAAAAAGAGCAGGAGATGAGGACAAAGACGAGGGAGGGGAGGCAAAAGGGGGTGGGGGGGCCACCGCTGTTCAAATCATGTCACGTAGCGCTAATTCATCCAGCCTCATTAGAGAGAGGGAAGGGACCAGAGGGCCTCTCTTAGGACAGGGCCCGGGCTCAAACACACACACACACACACACACACACACACACACGCAGATATATGCATATACTCATTGTCTCAGTTTTTCTCTGGCACATACTTACACACAGATGCAATTTCTCTCTTCCTCACACACACACACACACACACACACAGACAGACACACACACACACACACACACACACACACACATAGACATACATACACAGATGACACTGGCACATGGCGCAGTGCGGGGGCAGTTTGGGGAATAGAAAATTGCCTTCTCAGGAAGGCCCCGGCCAATTAAGGACCTGACCGTATTGAATGTCAAGTGTTAATTTAGGCTCCCCCCCTCCACCTCCCAGCCTCCCTCCCTCCCTCCAACCCCCACTCTCACCCTTCAATTTCCCAGCAGTGGTGGGGGGGGGGGGTGTGTGTGTGCGTGTGTGTCCCAGAGATGAGCAAATACATGTCAAGCCAAAGTTGATTGCCTGCTCCGTATTATGTGTCGCAGGCAAGTGGCAAATGTGCTCACTCCTTTTAGCCTCCCGCGTACCCCCTGAGGGACGCCACGATGGTAGGAGGAGGAGAGAGGGAGGATTAACTGTACCGCAGTGATAAGAATGGGGGGTTTTACACTGGGGAAGAAGGGGGAGAGGGGGGAGAGCAATGGGGACAGACAGGGAGAGAAGTATAAAGAGGGCACAGGGTTTGTTTGATCTCACAGGACTGGGCGGTGACTTTGATAGTCTTTTAATTGCCTTCATTTTCGCAGAGGTGATGTCCCTGGCAGACACTCGCAGGGTAAATAGTTTTAAATAGAGAATGAGTAAATTTACTTTCGAGTTTAGAGAGACATTTATTCAAAGAAAAAAAGAAGCTCTATTAACTTTAAGAGAAACTTTAAATGATGTCAATGCGAGGGCTCTGCATTACACTCACCGCTGTTGGCATGGTCCAGGGGCAGACAAGGTTGTTTGCGAGTTGGACTGATGGTAAATGCCCACCTCCTTACCTCCATGATCTAATAGACATCCACTTAGTCTTAATGGGCAGATTCCCTTTCTCCTCTCGTGATGACTGTTGCACTCTTTAAAGGTGGAATTGCCTGATTGTCTTTCCTATCACCGCCCCCCACCACCACCCCTCCTTTAGCCTTTGTATCTCATGTTCACTACCTCTCTCCTAGGATAGAGGGGAGTATTTTTAACAAAATAAATATTAATGCATTGCTTGCGTTCAGACCAAAGCCAATTCTCCTGCTTTAGCCAGCCCTCTGGCTACATCTGTTAGTCAAAGGGTCTTTGTTTTACATTCACGCCGCTGTGTTGTACGTCGACATGTGTGCCCGAGTCTGTGTGCGTGTTTGTGTGTGTCCGGTGATAGTAGTGATGTTGTGAAATTGAATAGAGAGGGTGAGTATTGATCATTTCCCCCTGTGTGTTATTAGTGCCTGCTGCTACTGACAAAGAGAGCATGAGCCACCCGCACAAACACAAACTGATAAACACATACGTGCAATCTCTCACACACACACACACACACACACACACACACACACACACGCAGAGCCATGTTTACTCAAGAAATATGTTGTTTGCATGTTTTGACAAGCGTAATACATTGCTTCAACAGGAGAAAAGTATTCTTTCCTGCGACATAATATTTTATGGAAATATCAACATTATTGCCCAGAGGCGGTGGTGGAAACCTGTAAAAATACAGCTCCTGCAGTGTTATGACAAACTTGGTAATGTGTCACTGACTTATATGCGTCAAGGGTCTTTTCAAATAGAGAGAATTTTAGTCCTTTCAGCTCACACAGAAATTTACGTTCTTGATCATCACACTCTGTTTTGTCAATCTGCTGTAAATGATGACACATTTTATGGTTCACAAAGGTCATGGTGAAGTGTAATCCAATCTCTGATCACTGATATCAAAAGAGCCAACCGTACAGGCCTCCGGGGCCAGGGGGGAGAGAAAGAGGGTGTTACAGCCCAGTATAAGTGCTTCGTCTCTGGGTAGATAGTGATGTCTGCAGGGCCTGTGGAGCTCCAGTGGTCAGCCAGGACTGAGAAGTCTGTCAAGGCCTAATTGATCACCCTGACCTGGGGAGCTGAGGATAAAAGGAGCAGGGTGTGGAAGGATGCAATAGATAAGACTAAAGGGAAAAGAAAGAAGGAAAAAAAAGAAGAAATTGTGCGACCGGTGGCTTAATCTCTCTGGACTGGCCATTTTTCCCCTCTGGATGATAGATATGGTAGGCCTAGCGTGTGACACAGATGGATAATGCAGGCGTCTGGGGCGATAGAGTTATAAATTAACACATTACTGGACCTTAATGTGGACTACTGTGGATGACCCCACACCAACATCATCAAGCCTCCAGGCACACACACACATACACACACACACACACAGACACACAAACACGCCTACAGTCTCACTGATGCGTCTAGCTGAGCTCAGGGTGCGGATTGTACTCCTCAAGTGGCATTGATTTGTTAAAGTGCTGAATTAGCAGAAGTCCAGCTGCTCGCGCTCCTGTACTTTTTTTCTTTCTTTCCTTTTTTTTCTGTATTTAAAATTTTTTCTTTCTTAGCTTCTCCTTTTCGCACTCTTTCACTCCCGCGTTGTTGCTTCATTCTACTTTGCCGAAGTGTTGATTTTTCCTCTCTTTTCTACTTAATTTTGTTCTCTAGCACTTCCTTGCCTCCTCTCTCCGTATGATTGACTCACTCCTTTACCGAACAACACACCTTTCGCTCGGTCACAAGCGCTCCTTCAAGCAGTTTTGCTCTCCTTGGTTTCTATTTTCCCCCTCTTTAGTCTCCAGCTGGAAGGTTTCCCCGAAAAGAACAGTTGGTTTTTCTCTCCTTCTTCTTGTGGCCCACACAATACTGCCAGCCAAAACTGTTATGTCCCTGACTTTAAGACTGGAAGGGAAGTGGTATGTGTGTGTGTGTGGCTGGGGATTGGTATTTAATAGCCAGACATACAGAAGAACTAATATCCAGAGCAGCAGTAGCCTGCACATTGTAAGGCCACACACAGTGACAAACTCCTGCACAGCTCGCTGTATTTAAAACCACCCGGCTCCTGTAGTGCAAAGCAATGGCTTATACATCTACAAGCTAACCGCAGTGAATTCCACTGGTGTAAATGTCATTTAAAAACAAATGATTGCTTCTGGAGACTGAGCAGCATACAGAAAGGGTCACTGGTGCCTCTGTCTGCTGAGCATGTAGTGGTGTGTTGTACTTGGGCTTGTGACTTGGACAGACTGTCTGGCTTTCTGAGTCCGAGTCAAGGCCCCAAGCCAAGAGGTGCAGAATTGTTAGTGTCTGCTCCATTATCACCCATCACTCTCATGGTTTGTTGTATGTGTGTGAGCGTGTGAGGAAGAGAGAGAGAGAGAGAGAGAAGAATGAGAGTCAAGAGACTGTCCCCCTCTTTTTTGCTTGCTGTGGTCCAGCCCAAACAGTTACCATCTGGTGACCAGTGACTGACCCTTTTTTGTCACACACACACACACACACACACACACACACACTGAGTGCCGGACTGCATCCAAGTGATGAGTGAGTGACCACCCGACTCCCCTGCCAAGTGTCCGTCTCTGCCAGACCTCCCAGGTCCCTCCCCTCACTGCACATGATTGGTCGATGAAAGGTTGATGGGTGACTGATCTGTCCACAGCTCCAATAAAATGCTCAATAAAGCACCGATCCCGGCCCTGACAGGGCTAATAGAAAAACACCTAAGAGGAAAAAGCACCTAAACACACATACAGCACACATGGGTGCACGCATACACTCATAATTGTAGCCAAAAATAAGCACATATCTCCTCGCTAGTTTAAACCACATTGCTGTTTTTCTGCTTTTTTTTGTGTTCGTTTGATTTAGTAAGGCCCCCTTGTATTGCGGTCAGTGTGACATCTAGTGTTTTTATTTCTTTCTATTTTAATCTCAAGATTAATCAAAGATAAGATTATATATATATATATAAATATATATATGAATTGAGAAAGTAATCGCAAGATTATTCGATAGCGGAAATAATTGTTTGTTGCAGCCCTATTCCACATATCCTATATACGTAGTGGCCTTAAAAAACTAACTTGGAGTCGGAAGTATAGGTGGTTGAGAGGAAAGACCAGTTGTTGTTTTTGTGTGTAGTGAGCCGCAACAAGAGAAACAAGGGTGTGTGTGTCTACTCTGCCTGGGTGACAGAGACGTGAGCACCAAGGTCAGAGGCAGAGAAGAAGTGACGCATGCATCACAGGGTTGTGACATGCCAGGGTCACGACAAAGGTCACGCTGGCTGTCCAGAGGACACACACTCATCTCCTTTAGCTCCTCTCTTGATGCATGTGTGTCAAGAAGTGACCGTCCCTTCTAAGGAAACGGGAAGTAGAAACAAACTCAACCTCTGCTTCTCCTGTGCAGTGTAGTCGGGGGAACAAGGATTGAGCGGAGAGCAGGTCACAGGCAGGGCCTAAAGGTAGTGTGATGTTGTGACTACAGCTGTCCCTTCAGTTTAAATGGAAGGAGGGGACAGAGAGAACGAGAGAGTGAAAGAAGGAGGAAGTGGAGGTTGTTGGGAGATGGAACGATGGAGAAAAATAGAGTGAAAGCGTCGTGGAGTGGAGCATCTCAGAAAGAAAAACACTTAAAGTGAGGGATAGTAAGCGGAGATTGGTGGGACGCAGCCGGGGGACTGAAGGGGGGAGGAGGAGGAAGGGAGGGGGAGCGGGTGGGTGTGTGTCCCTCGCCTGAGGCTGATGCATTGTGACAGTCACTTAGAAGGATTTCACTTCCCCTAAACTGTGGCTTGCAGGAAGAAGCACCATAAGTTGGTACAATTATGGACTGAAGGAGATATGACAGGACGCATGCAGAGTGAGCCGCAGAGGGAGGGAGGAAGTAAAGCGAGGGGGGGCGGGGGGTGTGAGGCAAAGGCTGTGTGTGTGTATGTGCGTGTACACTCAGGAGAACACAATCATATCTGCTTGCATTTGGCAGATTGGTCTGTATATGTGCAGACCAAATACTGTGTGTGTGTGTGTGTGTGTGTGTGTGTGTGTGTGTGTGTGTGTGTGTGTGCTTGCCTGTGGGGGCCAAGGAGGGGCTCTTGCTCGGTGCACGCCATGTCAGGGAGGGCCGGCGTCTCGCTCCTCATGGTACCGTATGTTACCACTCTGCCTCCCTCATTCCTGCGCCTCATGTCTGTAACTTAACCTGGTGACGGAGGGTAGGAGGGAGAGGAAGATAGAAAAAAAAGTTGGATTTAGATGCTGCCAAGAAACATGCCCTATTTTTTTCTAATCTTTGGTTGATTTGATTCCTTCCTGTGATTTTTCATTTTTGCATGTTAATAGTTGTGTGTGTGTGTGTCATAGCCCTGATAAGTGTCCTTCTTGCTACAGTACATTGTATGTATGTGTGCTACTGCAAGCTTTGCCAAGAATGTCACTGCAATTTGAGTGTAAGTGGATTCCAAAAAATAGACGTTTTCCTGTTTCATAGAGTCGTTTTGCTCTCAGCGCTAATCTGTCCTTCGTGCGAGTGAGGTGCCGGTGAATTGTCTCTCGTTTTTTCCCTGGTTTGTGTCTTTCCTCGTGGCACCTACAGTTACAGTTCACCTACTGTTCTCTTTATTCTATTTAGATTTGTGTCAGTCTGTATGAGTGTCTGAGTGTGCACAGTGCGATAAATAATGACGACAGCAAAAAGAGCTTTCATTTTGAAAAATATACTACACTTGACCGCTTTGTGATACCATCTATTCAAACATAAGCAGATGCCTCTCTCCCTCCGTCTTTGTCTCTTTTTTCCCTTATCCGTTTTTTATGTCTCCTAAATGTTTTTATTTAAGTATTTATGGAAGTAAGGCTAATTTAAATCTACCAGACACTGTGTTTTTTTACAGGCCTTATTACAGGCATTTTATGTATTTAAGATCACAGGCATAGATTTATCTTTGGGATCTGTCAGCTTTATTAGCAGGCACAAGGCCTGCAGATTCTTAACATTTGGAATAAATTATAGTTTCCTCAAATGCAGGTTTTGATGGCTAAACAGCATTTGGTATCAGGTAGTAACCACCTACAGTGTTCTGCAAGATATTTAATTTTGAGATATGGATGAAGATATGTTGAAGATAATGATACTGCAGTGAAAAATACACAGTTTTTCCTCAAGTAATGCGTAAACTAAGATTTAGTCCTCTGTCCTCGCCGCGTTCCCTCGCTGCTCTGCTCCCTCCTCATCAGTATGGAAGTTGTGTTTGCTGAGCTGGCTTTTGATAGACTTTCGTTTGGTTTGGTCATCTGAGATTTGGTATTAGCTCGCTCCTTTTCTCTCTCTTTGCTTCCCTCCACACCTCTCTCCTGTGGGTTTCATTCAGATGCACCTCCACTGCTGTGTGAGGGAGTGACGGAGGGATGGATGGAGGAAAGAAGTAGGGAGGGGCACACTGGGACAGAGGTTGAGGGGTATTAGACCCCGGAACACAGCTGGGACCCCTACTATCAAAGAGATGGTAATGACCGTCTGCTAGCATTAGAGAAGCTGGGATGAAAGAATGTCCGACGAACCCACTGAGAGAGGAGAGTTTGGCACTGTGTCGAGCCTGAGCACATAACCAACGCTGCCACCTCTGCCTGTCGTATCCAGGGGACTATTGAGTAAGATTAAACAATTTAAAAGTAAAAAGTCCAGAGTAAAATTTCAGTAGGTTAGGGGAGAGTCAAAACATTTTGCTGAATGCTTTCATGGAGCTCTTCGCTCAGGCCCCCAAAACAGTTTGGTGTTGTGTTCAGAACAAAAAAATACATCCCCCTCATTAATTTCAATGAGATCCCTGTATCGGGTCCAAACCCACCTTTTACTGCAACTTCATCCTGCGTGGCCATTCAAATATGGTCAATTGTCGCAACAGCAGATAGAACTATGATTTTACATGATAAGCTTTCAGAGTCAAACTGCGCTTTCTGGATTGTATTTAATTTTCTCACCAGTATCCATAGCAACACGTCCACGCCAACACAGCCTTTTTTTTCTTTTTTCACACTGCTATTTTTGGTCTGAACCCCTGCTTAGATGGTTCTTAAGCAAACAAAAAGACGGTAGACGATCCCAAAAGTTGTGCAAGTAGTTATGTTTATGTTTAATCACTGTAGTGTGGACCCACCCCTGCTTAGTTGAACCCACATCCTGGTTGTAGGTTAAAATATAAAAAGAACTTCTTAGTGCATATAACCCATACCCCCTTGCAGCAGTCATTAACCATGACAGAGGTCAAGAAGGGTCGTGGGCTAAGCACTCCATTGGCTAGAGTCAATAAAGGACTCATGTCTGTCCACAATGAACCTTATAGTGATCTATTTAAGCAAGAAAGCAATGTGCATTTGTATGTTGGTGGTGTTTGAGAGGACATTACTAGTCAGCAGATCATGATCCATGTTGTGACTTGCTGAAGCTTCTCCCAAAGAGGTTTCAAGTAAAGTAAGATCGCTTTACAGTGTATCGATAAAAAAAACAAAAACAACAACATTTGTTGATAAAGGACTGAAGAGCACACATTTTTCTGGCCCTAAGTCCATTTTTACCACTGGTAGCTACGGCTCTCCATACGGTCCATGCAGGTTTAAATAATTAATAAACTCTCGCTCTCGCTCGATGTTGCACTCTCTCTCTCTCTCTCTCTCTCTCCATGTCGCTCGCTTTTGCTCCCTCCCTCTTTGCCCCCCGTTCCTCTTAGCACTTGCTTCATTTGTTTGCTTTGAGGAGCTAAATCTTGTTTGCGCGTATTAATAAGTCAAGGCGGATTATCCCCCCCCTCTACCACAGCCCCCGTAGCGTCCTAGCCCTCTCTGCTTACACTGTGTTTGCGGCCGGGTGGCTCTGTTTGCAGAATCCCCCCCACCCACCCCATACCAGAGAGGCATAGTGCGCTAGGCTAATTAGATTAATTCCGATGCCTGTAATGATTGCTCGCCATCTATTTTTAATGACTGGTGCATATCAAAGAGTAGTAAAGCATGCTACCAGCGAAGCCTGCTCCCACTCCCCCAGTGTGTCAGGCCCTGTAGGGGGCACTGGCTTAGTGTTAGTGCTAGCATATTGCCATTGTGTGTTTGTGTGTGTGTTCATTGTGTCACTGCGGGCTAAGAAGGAACATGTGTTCAGTTTGGCCTCTGCCTGGCCTCCTCAAAAAAATAAAAATAGAACACAAATAAATAAATTAGCATCCACTCGATGAGATGACATTGTGATCTTTTTTGTGTGAGAAACGCTTCAAGCTGTTGTTGTCTCCCGGTGCTGCTCATACACACTCTTTTAATTTTATTTAGGAGGGATTGGAAAATATAATAGAAGACCGAGGTTAGGATATGCAGTAAAAAAGATGTAGAAATCTGCATAAAGTAAACAGTAATAGTTTTTTTTTGCTCTATTACTCCCATCTGATGTTTTATTTTTTCTTTCAAAACACATCCTGTTTTCTCTGCTTCCTCTCTCTTATAGTAAATCAAAAAGTAAACCTTCTTCATAATGTGTCATTGAGCATTAAGCCACGGCTTACACCTCGCCATCCCCGAGCAAGTGTGTTCATCACCCCTCTTTATGCATTTGAGATGCTGCTCATCTTTAATAGATAGAGCTGAGTCTCTTCCCTCTTTCTTCACCCCTCTGTCTCTTGGCCGTGTAAAAGGGAGTATAAATATTTGAGAGGCGAGAGGTTTAAAAGTGGGGAAAAAAGGGGCGTTTAGCGAAGCCATTTGGAAACACAAATCTGAAATGAGAGACTGTGAAGAGTAAAGGAGGGAAGACAGAAAGGGTGCAAGAAGCAGAAGTCCTTCAGAACAAACCCTCCATATACCTCCCTCTCTCTCTCTCTCTCTCTCTCTCTCGCTCTCTCTCTCTCCTGTTTTCTTCTTCTGTTCCTCTCACACGCTAAATAAATATGTGCAACTTACAACTCTCTCTCACACACACAGGGTAGATTTCCATAAAATATTAAAGAAGGTGTTTCCTGTAATTATAGCACTGTTTGCCTCTGCCTCAAAGCCTGATCTGTAATTAAACAGGATTGCACACGCATATGCCAAAGTAAAGCACGCTCAAACACACCTCCACGCCCCCAGACACACACACACACACACACACACACACACACACACACATACAGAGCGAGGTGCAGATTTGTGAGTAGATTTCTGTAATTCATACTCTCTCATAACACATGCTCAAATTTGTACACACACATTCAATGGACTCATTCATAGACAAGTCCTCATACACATCAAAACTTGGGTAAACACACATCCTCTACTTCCTCACTCACTCACTCACTCACACACACACACATGCACACGCACACGCACGCACACACGCACACACACACACACACACACACACACACACACACACACACTCACACACACACACACACACACACACACACACACACACACACACACACCTTTTACCTCATTTCCACAAGGAAAAGTAAAATCAAGAGTCTGTAATATGCTATCTCTCCCAGACACCCTATTGTGATGTTATCTCCATAACTATCCATATATTGATCCGCCTCCCTCTTTAATTCTCTCTCCATCTGCCCCCCTCCCTCCCGCCCTTCACCCACCCAGCCCTTATCTAATCTGGCTATGCCACTAATGGCAGCCATTCCCAGCCATGAACAAGTGCCATAATGTTCTCTGGTAAGCCGTTATGATGTGAAATGACCCTATTGATTGGCTTGCATCCCCACTGACAAAAAACGAAGTGGCGGCAGTCACTTATTACTGTTAATGAGCTGTGGGATGGGCCCTAAGTGGCACGGCACACGTGCGCGCACACACACACACGCACACACAAATGCATGCATGTGCGTACATATGCAGACTCGCGCCCTTTGCATAATTGTAGAGGCATTACTCCTACCTGTCTGTGTCCCGCCACATTTCAGCTCGTTAGCGATGGGAGGTCCCACCGTGTGGGCTAGTGACGAGCTTTTAATGGCAGCCACTTGGCATTGTCATGTCGCGTTTTCGATGACTGTTGCATCTGTTTCTATTTTTGCGTCTGTTGTACACACCTGGTGTGTCCGTAATGAACACAGCAAAAAGCTGCCACTTAGTCTGACAAATGAAACAAGCTTTTGCTTTTTGAGTAAAGCGTGTTTTAGCACAGAAGCCCAGATGTGAGTTGATGTAGGCAGTGTAATGGGAGCCGAAGCAGCGGTAAGTGTAATGATGGCCAAAACAAAACTGGGAGGTTTGGTTAGACAGCAGTGTGTCGAGGCCACAGGCGTAGATCTGACTCTGACACTGTGCTGTGTAGACAGAGGAAGGGTGTGCATGCCAAGCTGCTTTATGAGTGAGGGGAATCTTCTTCTGCTTATGTGTGTGTGTGTGTGTGTGTGTGTGTGTGTGTGTGTGTGTGTGTGTGTGTGTGTGTGTGTGTGTGTGTGTGTGTGTGTACGTAGAAGGCCGCCGTGTGTTTTCCAAGCTGGCAGCGCCTCCCGGGAATAATCCATGGGACACATCCAATCAGCCGCAGTGCATGTGCGACACATGTTTTTTTATTCAATCTTCTTGTCTTTTCATCTTCCGCCACCACCAGAACGCTTCCTGCTATTTTCTTCCCAGCTCGGGACAAATGAATAACAGATGGGAGAGTTTGGAACGTACCCTCCGCTCCACCTCTTCCCTTCCTCCTGTGCTGTGACTAGTCTGTGACAACCTTTGCACTCTCACTCTCTCCCGCTCTTTTTTTCTTCCCAGAAGCCTGCCTATCCCTTGTCCGCTATGTGGGGACATAAAGCTGCACCCATTTCCCTCCCGCTCCCACTGGATGACTCTCATTCTGAGACTGTTTGCCTCTTTTGTGTGCGTGTGTGTGACTTGGATAATTTTAGTGTACATGTGGAAACGGCTCTTGCTTCTCAGGGTCCCCCAATCTACGTAGTGACTCAGAGATTTTCTTCATTTATGGGTATGACAAATCAGCATGGATACCAAGAATAACTGTGTCATACAGTTGCTTCAATATTTCATTGAGACACATTATTCATTTCAGTGGAACTCAAAAGGGGAACATTTACAGGAAATGTTGTGGGAAGTGAAATAAATATTTTGGAAAGTGAAGTCACCTTGAAATTCACTGTAATTGTGTTTTTTTTCCCACCAAAAGTTTTGAAATGTTTCAAAATCAAGATTTCTAGTTTTGCCGGTAAAGTTTTTTACAGATCTTGTAGCTTATAGTGGGATTTTCTGCTATATGGCACACGCAACGCTCATATTTTCCCATATAAATCAATCAAGAACTTTAATAATTAAACTATAATCCAATACATTTGCTTATTTATTAGCCCCTCAAACGAATAAATCAATGGTATATCAATGTTGCATACTTGAAAAGATTTATTTATGCAAGGCTGCGGCTGGAACAGAGGATATAGTGGGGTGTCTGGGAAGAGTCAATATTTTCATATGTAAGCCTGTGAAATTAATGACCTAATATCTGCAATGAGAAAGCTCGTTTTAAAGGCATAATCCTCTCCCTGTTTCTTGGGAAGACAAGAGAAACTGAATCAATGAAGGTTTAGGCTTTGGGAAATTAATACCGCATACACACACGCACATGTATGGAGTCGCACACGCAAAGACGCGTGGTTATATCCGAGACAACACACACACATACACATACACTGTTTTATTCTATCTGGTATGCCAGCTTCACTGCAAGAGAGTGTACTTTTATTCGATCACACAAAGTGACAATCTGTGACAATAAATGCTATTAAATTGGTATTAAAGTTCTTTAATTTAAGATGAATGGAACTTATTCAATATACTTCAGTGTGCAACAAAAAGCAGTGCATGACATTTGGCAGTTCTTAAAAGTAGCAATCAGTTACTGTATTAAATCCAAAGGCCAAATACGAGGGGAAACTGTACCTGCACTTTACATAGTGAAAACACATGTTGAAGGAGTGATTTCTAATTTTACTGTAATATGCTCCAGTGCACAGACTGTACACTTTGAGAATTCACTCTCAGATTGTCTAGCAGACCTTTTTTTCTTTTAGTTCTGAGGGATCATTTATTTTGGGTTGTGCAATTTGTGCGCATGTAACCCTTACCAAGCTTTTTGGTTACAAAGCCAGGAAAGACAAATGCTCTTTTGCATTCACCAAAGAGCAGCAGTTTCCTGTGCACACACTCAGACATTTAGAATTAAAATGTCATTACTTAGCTTGAACGGAAGAGCGCAACAAGACAGAGGAGACGGGGAAAGGGAGAAAAAGAGAGACCAAAATGGTACTTAATTCTTTCATTATCCAAATGAATGAAAATCACATCCATGAATCAAGACAAGGCTGTGCATCTGTCTCAAAATTAACTCACCAATTATGTGCGGAAGCTAATGAAGGCAGGGGCTCAGTGTGGCGATAGTTCGCAGCCGTCAAAAGGCTTTTGATTCCATTTGGAGGAAAGACCTCTGAGGGCAGTCTGGTCCGGTGCCAGCTGACCTTCTTTATCTGACCTCTCACCTCCGAAGTGGCTCGGGAACTGGGCTGATAGCTGATTTGTTGGCTCGCCTGATAGCCCAGAGAAAGAGAGAGCGAGAGAGAGTGAGCATGTGTGTTTGTGTGTGTTCTTAGACATTTTGTTTTTACTTAACTTCTCTGTACTTGGTATAGATATTCATGACAATTACTTGCTGGTTGGATGACATTTTAACAGTGTTGCAGCCCTGCAGCACTCTAACCCAGCATTCATGCAATGTGAGTGCCAACACTGTGTCTCTACACCATGTTTTAGTATCCAAAGGAGGCCACAGCGGCCAAGGAAAGTAGGAGGAATAGGATGGTAGGGGGCATGTAGAGGACAATCATTAGACTGCACAGAAGGAGGGATGAGGAGAGGCTGCTAGGTGTGAGAGGATGAGAGCGGGAAGCTCAGCGGTCCCCGAGCATCTGGCAACGCGTCACGGGGTGCCACGGTCCCTGTCATTAATAGTGATGAAATCATTTAAGCCATCAGGACTAAACGAGCCAGTTAAGAGACACTCAACGCTACACTTCTGTCTTGAGACAGAGAGGCATCGCCTGTGTGCGCTGCTGGCATTGACACACAGAGAGGGGAAACAGATGTGTGTGTGTGTGTGTGGAAGCAGACAGGGTGTAGAAAGTACATTATCTATGGGTTTTTTTGTTGTTTTTTTGCTTAGCTGTTTTTGTGATGAACGCAACAGGATTCTATAAGAGGGTGGTTCCCCCTGCTATTTATGGGATTAAAGTTGTGCCACTGTCAAAATGATTTTCAATTTCTGTAATGTTTTGAATTTGAATTAGCGCATCAGAGAAACTAAATTAAGTAAGTTACCTGTATTTTGTATTTGTGAAATTCATGTTTTATAAAATGCAGTTTCTAGGTATCAAATTTATTGTCATAGAAATTGAAGTACTACACAAGCCATAACTTTGAATTCAACTGTTGTGGCAACATCTGGTCACCATTAATGGCAGTACACATTAGGCAATAGACAAATAATTGTAAAGCAAAATAAAATGAAGAGAAACATATTTGATAGGAGTAATAATACATGTTAATAGTAATAGTGACTTACACAGTTCAAACTCAACAATCCCTAAAGTTCAAATTCAGAACACATTGTTTACGTTTATTTGGTCTACGCCACAACTCTTAAACCTTGTGGTGTTTTTTTGCTAAAAACTGTGTATGTTGGTTAAATGGAGACCCATTATGTTGACATGAGGACCAGAGGGCTGAAAAACATTATGAGCTCACCACTAAATGAGTAGAACATTAGATGTGGTCCTTTTTATATCAAGTTCCAGCCTCAGCAACAGCAGCTCTGCTGAAACAGTTTGGACAACAAACAGGTCAATTATCTCATCCAAGCACTACCTTTACATTAACTCCATGCTCTCCACTGTATGTGCAATATATCAGTGAATACTTATTTTTGTTTCCACGGTGAGAGGAGCATAAACTGGGTACTGTATGTCTCTGTATGATAAAAGTTGGTGGACTCAAGCAACAAACTGTATTACTGGTGTGCCACAATTTACAAGAGATGTGCCATCATTAGAGCTGTAGCGAGAAGAGAACCAAACCACTGGCTAAATCTGCCATGAAATACTAGACTGCAGCAATAAAACCTGAGCATCTGCACCAAACTGGAAACAGATGAACCCTGTCAAGGATACATTGTGCTTTTTTTCCCTCCTTGTTTCCTACGAGGCTGCGGGTCTTCTCTGGATGAGTGGTGAGAATAGCGATTTTGTGCATAATTACGTGTGTTGATGTGCGTGCACAGTGCGCAGCATTTTGCCGATTGCGTGTGGTTGTGAGTGTGTGCACACTGGTGTACTCTTGTCGGCCTTTGTGTGTATCATGTTATGGCCTACACAAGTACTGAGGCCACAAAGGAAATCCATTGCCAACAACAGCACAGCTACTGGCAAGGAGCCATACCACCCCAGAGGCTTATGGGATAGGGTTTACAACCAGAGACGAAGTGTAGGAGGGTGAAATCTGTACGGGTCACCCTTTGTTGTACTGTATATAGTGTCCAGTTATTCCTCAGAAAACTGTCAGATGCCTTCCTCGAATTCCATATTTCTCACATTTTTCAATAATGATGTTGAACATGTGGAGATAAAAGGCAACGCACGGCCTATAGGCTGCTCCGCACTCGATGTACAAATCAGGATATTAATACCAGGTATTACATTGATGTAGAGCAGAGTACCAGAGATTTATAGCATACATTAGGAGTCAGACGAGAACATTACGGTGCTTATTGTGAATTAGGGCATGGGCTTTCTGCCTTGTTTGCTCCTGGGGAGGGGTCGTGATATCCCGTTACTTCCTCAAACTCCTTACTCAGAGGGGACAGTGTGCTTTTTCCATCTCAGTCCCAGACAACTTACATCCAGTGGGTTGGCTTTTCGTTATATAATGATATTTAATCGTTAGAAGGCCATGCTAGGTGGCTGGTTATACTATACAGATGTACAATGGTGATTGGTTTATTAACCCTAAAAAAGCATAATGATGTAGTGTGTTACGAAAGTAACTGCAAGATGGCCAGGTTGGGCCTCTTTCTTGTTCTCCTGGCGGCTCAGTGAGATGATGTGTTATGTTTGTGGTAATTTATCTGAGTCAGTGTTAATAGCAAACATACATTTTTTAATGGCATAATGTAGAACAAACAGCCAGAAACCACCACGCTCACCACTAAGCTAGCCTCTCTCCCTCCCCTTTGTCTTGTCATCCGTTTCTTCGCCTTCTCTCCAGTGAGCATCAGTTCTGCCTTTCGTCAGTGGCGGTGCAGTCTATTGACAAACCAGTACATTCTAGACATATCTGGGGGATTAAGTTGCAAA
This sequence comes from Ophiodon elongatus, assembly GCA_016806645.1. Taxonomy (NCBI): domain Eukaryota; kingdom Metazoa; phylum Chordata; class Actinopteri; order Perciformes; family Hexagrammidae; genus Ophiodon; species Ophiodon elongatus. The sequence continues at coordinate 1,647,794 of JACSYO010001880.1, forward strand.
TTTAAGCAATGGGAAAATCAATGGGTTCCTCTTTTAATTCATGAGAAAGGCTGTCACTGTGAAAAAACAGCAGGGAGATGTGGCTGTTTAGATCACATTCATCCAGGGACAAGCAGAGATGGAGGAGGAGAGAGTGAGGACAGCTTCCTTTAAATCTCTCCATCAAATGGGGGAAAGGCCGATGGTTGCTTGCCAGAGATAAGATAAAAAAAAAAGAAAACACTGGAGAAAAAATAGATCCTTTGTTTCCACCTTTCTCAGCGGTCTATGAAGCCATTTGTTTAACTGGTCTTCCATAGGCCAAACGCTGAATAATTGAATGTGATAGACATTTTATTTTTCTTCATCAGAAAAAAATGCATTCTGGTTTGAGAGCAAGAGCATGTTTCTTGTCTTTTAAATCCATGTAGAAACAATAGTCAGCAGTGTTGGGAAAGGCTGCTGCAAACATCTTAGGTACGACCTGGCCTATCAGCCAATACAAACAGATATATGCATACAGATGTATACTTTCACTCTTGCCAGGGACTTTTTTTCACATAAAGCTGAGAAGTCACCCGGCCCTTTTGTTTTCATCCGCAGAGATTCCAATCACAGCTCTTTGTTTAAACATCATTTGTTTAAACTCTTGCCACCAGTACAACAAGCTGTTATGAGAGGTGATAGAAGAGAGGAATGTGAGGAGGAAGAAAATCTACCTTGATTGCAGAAGTCACCTAATTCCTGAACATTTGTCGTTTCTGGCAAACATTTAGTCAAGTCATCAGATCCCTGTGTTTTATGACTCCTCTGAACAAGTCATGTTCATCCCCAGGTTACACTCCGGTACTGTGTTTCCCCTGCTGACTTCAGGGAATTTGATCTTTTTTAATGAACAGCTCAATATCTAATTCATTAAAGTGGCTGTTGTATTTGATGCATTTTCCTTACTCCAGCGGAATCAAGGGAGCGAGCCCGGGGATGAGGGGAGATGGCCCTGTTGATGGACGTCCAGTTGCACACACAAAGTGCGCCGGGTGTGCGCCTGCTTGTGTCCCTCGGAGACTCGGGGACTCCGGTCGATTGTGGCTCCTCTCCACAGCGACTGAGAGTGGGAGTTTTACTCTGTTTGACTGCTGAAGGACGGGAGCTGTAATTGGCCTTGCACACACTCTCTCTCGTCATTAGAGGCAGGCCAAGAGAGAGGCTTAACAATTGGTGTGGGGTGCACTGCCAGTGCTTTCTCTTTTTCTCTGAGCGTCTATCTGGCAGTGAAAAAGCATAAGGAGACATGTTAGGCTTTAGAGCTGTATTAAAAATGTCGCCCATGGCTCCACTTTGTGTGTGTTGTGACTGAGCAACACATTTTCCCTTAACACCAGTAAGAGGTAGATATCTCACAGTTTATAGGCCCCTGCTCACACTTACTTCAGATGCTTTTTATTCATTGGCTTGACAAGATGAGGAGGTTTGTGTGTGAGACAGGTGGCATCTGGAGAACTGAAAACACCTGTGGAACTGTAGGAAAATGAAGACAGCTTGAGTGTCGACTGATGGACTTATGCAACGTTTCTGATCTTTTCTGAACTTTACTCATAAACTTGAATGCTGAACCTGAGGCCATGCAGTTTCCATGTTTGGGCTTGCCATGAAAACGGCGGGGAGCAGATCGAATCCCCAGTGTTTTACGGCTATCTTCACCACCCTGGTAAACCCACATACCCGCTCCTCTGATTGGTCCGCACTGATTTCCACCAGCATCTGATCTTTGTAGGTCCAGTCTGTGTACGTCCCAGTATGTATCCTCCACTGTTCTGTAATTAGCACGTCTCTCATTCAGCAGCTCCTCTGTCGTCCTCTCTGATCAACTGTCTGGTCTCTGCATAGATCACACTCTCTAAGCAGATACTCATCTCTCTCCAAGACACATGCACAGTAGCAACAGAGGCATAGTTCATAGAAACATGCATTGCATAATACAAAAATCAGGGAATCTGATATACAGCAGGTTGGAGGCCCTGAAGAGAAAACCGTATAGTGAGAAAAGGTGTAGTAAAGTGAAACAGAGGGCCTTGGTGGAAACATGAAGGGGTCAGAATAAGAGTGGAAGGGGCTCCCTGGTGAGGGCCTGCGGGGACGGCTGGGGATGTGTCAGGTGCCTGAGCCGCGCTCTGCGCTGGCCAGTGTTGTTGTTACACCGAGGGCAGCGCCACAAGTCCGAAAGTATTGATTTCCCGCCTTGTCGAGAGGCAGAGAACTGTCATGTGGAGAGCACTGACCTTGGTACACACACTAAGACAACTATTCCCCCCGGCCCCCCACGGCACGGAGAGGAGAGGAGAGAAGAGAGGAGCAGACTCAAGACACAGCCGCGCCATGCAACAAACAACAATAAGCTACCGAGCCTCCTGTCGGAGGGGGGGTGGGTGCTTTCAGAATAAAAGCAGGAGCAGGAAGCGAGAGAGAGAAAAAGAGAGAGAGAGAGAGAGAGAGAGAGAGAGAGAGAGAGAGAGAGAGAGAGAGAGAGAGAGAGAGAGAGAGAGAGAGAGAGAGAGAGGAGCTAACAGTCAAAGTCAGGGCCAGTTCCCTTGAGTTGACAGTGGGCAGCCCAGTGTCTGGTTATCACGCTGTTTGAAATGACAATGGCTTGACTTGTATTTTCCTCCTGAGACCCAACTCAGATCTCTAAGCCAGAGGGAGGGGGGTAGGAGGGGTGGGTTAGAGGAGCAGAGAAAAGAAAAGGCTGGTCAGAAAAGGAGACGATAGAAAAGCGAGAGGGAGGTATGAAACCGTATGAGAAAAAGGGCTGACAAAAATAAAAGTGAGTGGGGTGGAGGGGGGGGGGGGGGGGGAGGGGAGGTGTAAGAGATTGACTCTTTCTGCCTCTGTATCACTGGGGCAGTTGTAGCCTTTGACGTCTACAGAGAGAGAGACAGAGGAAGGAAAAGAGGGAAGGCAGCAGCAGCTCAAGTGAAATGTTTTTCATGTGGAAGCTCCATCAGGATTTGACAACAAAAAAGGGCTCCCTGTCACCTGCAGCAACACAGCGGGGCTCATCCCCAGTCACTCCGGAGCACAGCGCAGCGAGACAGACGGAGAAAACAAAGCCTACAAAGAGCTCTCCTCGGGTTAGATGAGGGTGACAGACACTTAAGAGACCCAGCTTTAGTCACACATCTCTTGCCTCAGATCTGGATGTTTTGCTAACAAGCTCCGGAGCAAGTTCCCTCTCTTGTACTCTGAAGCTTATGAATAAAGGCCACTTTTTCATGATGAAGAGTTCTGTGTAGAGTTGTGAGCTATTCACCAAGTCTCTTTTTTGCGGGAATCTCAAAGAAGTGGTGTCCTAATTGAATTAGCTGGCTTATTAGTGTTTGACATCGTAAGCTTGGCTATAAGTAAGGAAGTGGGGACTTGGGAAGTGGATTTAAAGAGCAGTGTTGGTTTTGGTTCTAATTTTACACTCTCCTGACACACATTATTCCCCTCAGCTGCAGTTAGGCCCAGATATGGTAATGCTAATAATATGTGTGCAAGGGGGTTTAAGTGGCTCTCTCACCTAAATTGCCAAGCTTGGGAAACACAGTCCTCTGTAAACCTAGTGGCTAAAGCCTTGTCAATGGTGTGGATGCCTTAAAATAGAAATAGGAAAATGGGTGTGATTAAATAACTTTTCATTAGCTGTAGAAAGGGTGTCATTAGACCAAAAAAATTGATACTGAGTTATTGTTCCAAAGATTAGGACAAGCAACTTTCCTCATCCTTCGCCCATCTTTGGCTGCTCACAATCCTCTTATTTCAACATGTCTTCAAGGGGGAAAGCACAGTAAAACACTTTTGGCCGTAATACTGTTTGGTAGCCTTGATGCTGATTTTTGCCTCTGTTAGTCTGCTTTAATTTGGTAAAATCTAATTCCTAATTACACTTGCTTTCATGATCTCAGTGTGTTAAATCCAAGGGCTTTACCAGTATTATCTTTACTCACCGAAAGACAGAAAGAACCTTTGATCAAGATTAACAGCATATACTCTCTTTTGGTGTGTGCAAAGACACACATACACACAAACGTATACTGCACAAACTTAATGAATCTGTTTCATCTGTCTTTTCGACTTTCTCTCTCTCTGTGTGTTGTCGATATTCACCTCCCCGTGCCCTGAGAACACAATTTCTAAAAAGTACAACTTCATGCTTTTGGAGACGTGTATTGAATAATGACACAAAATCCCAATGGATCTTTATTAATCAACTTTCAGTCAAAAGTAGTCTATTATTGATCTATTTATCTGGTCAGTAAAGTGTTAAAAATTACTGGGGCAGTGGTTAACTTCTTAATCATTTGTTGATTGTCAGTTTCCTTTGGGAGCACAAAAGGAACATTGTGGCTTTTACCACATCACCACAAGTGCTCTGACCATTTAAAAACACAGAAACACAAACATTGGCATTTATTGCACCTCCCCAAAAATATAGCGGGACAACTGGCAGCAAGCAAATTAATAAATGTGAGCCTCCACAATTAGCCCTTGCTCTCAGTGGATGCATAATGGATCTTGCTACACAAAACGATTACATGCCACTTGAGATAATGACAGATTGGGCTAAAAGGAGCTACTTTACCCACTTAGTCAGCCCTCTTTGGGGGTATCATGCCGTTTGTGTCTGTGGTGAAAAGGGACGTGCCAGTGAGGCCTGCGGGGCCCTCAGCCTCCCTCGGTGCCAGAGGGCATAAAGCCAAGCGAATGCCCTGCCTGACACATGATAAACTTAGGGACAGGTGACCAAAGCGAAGCAGGCCATTCCTTGCGTTCCACACGAGTTTGCGAGTAATGACATGCCAACATGTCATTTTCACTTCTCATAAATCTAGCAGGGAAAAAAAGAAAAAAAAGGTCAACACTCTCACTGGTGTCAACAGGTATGATGAAAAGAGGGAGCACCAAGATTGGACATATTGACTATATAATGGCTACTGTTTTTCTCTCCGAGCTTAGCTCAGAGAGAGCTTCATTGTACTCATTTCAACATTAAATTTGGAGTGTTCTCAATGGCTCTCAAATATAGTTTTGAGTGCAAATGCCAGTATACTATACAGCAACTCCCACGTCACAGTTTCTAAACTACACGGAAACACATCCTGCCTGCAAAATCCCAAAATAGAAGAAGCCCGGTTGAGTTGACGTTACCGATAATAATCCAGGGTGAAGAAGAGTATATGGGACCAGAACTGGCACTGATTTAGTAGTAAGAAAACATTTTTATTCCATGATATTGGGTGTAAGAATGAGCAATTTTTTTTAATTTAAGTGTATTGTTGGCATTAAATACCTATTCAGAGGCAGCAGACTCTTAGTAAGAAAGAGAAAGGAATGAAGAGACTAAGAGATTGGTGTTTGAAAAAATAATTGGCTCAGCACGCAACACAACTGCATTGCTTTTCATCTCCATCCTTGCTTGTCTCTTTTTTTTTTTTGCCCTGGTCTTGTATTTATCCCACGTATTCCCCACTGCCCATGACATACTGGAAATGCCTGGTTAAGTGCTGTTCTGACATTAGCTGAGTGTAGTCACAGCATTTGGCCTCGGGACAAATGCTAGAAAAACCCTATAAATATGGATGCCACCCACCCCTCCTCTTTTCTTCCGCTTTCTCCGGGTTCCCCGATGAGTTTGCATGTGTCTGTGTGGCACGCCGTTTGCTCTGTCACACCATGTCCCCACTGTTTGTTTACTCACACTGACAGAGATACACTCGCTTGCCCGTCGGTGCTCACCACCTACGCCTGCTAAACAAGTGCCAAAGAGCTCGCGAATACTCCAGCCCCTCCAGTAAATAATGCATCCACCAATGCCAGGCAGCTAGCTAGCGCCGCGGCCCCAGCTGTCTGAACTATTTCATAGGCTGATGAATTTGTTAGCCTACGTGTTACTCTTAGTTTGTCTGTGTGCGTGTGTGCGTGTGTGTTAGCAAGTGTCGTTGTCACCTGCTGTTACGTCGCAGAACATCACACCCAGAGAGCTTCGCGCTGCATGTAAAATGATGTCAACCGAGGCCAGGCGTCTTCCTCTGTGCCCACCTTTGCCCCCGGCGCTGTGGCGGCCCTGTGGTTGCCCGGGGCTGCACTGATGCCAGCACGTGCGGAGCTGCAGGAAGGGTCCCCATGGGGAGGAAGTGGGCCATTAGTACAGTCCTTGCCCCGGCATTTTACTCCACTTCAGTACACATCACAGAGGGCCGCCCTCTCACTAACTAGCTAACACATGCTAATTAGTCTGGCGACAGAGCCAGTTCCCTCCTTGCTTTGGGAGCATATGTGTAGCTCCAGAGCAAAAGCTGGCTGAGGACTGATGCTGCTTCGTTAAGTTTGTATTTTTATAGCTTTATTGCACCTCAAATAAACTAGGAATGTAGTACAGAAGCTTGGTGTTTTAGAGTAGCCTGACCAATATGATTGATGGGGAAAATACAAGGGTCAGAGTTCAGTCTTATCTCAAAACTGGTGTGGTTAACTGACAACTCACTGCTTCAAACAGGCATCTCACATAAATGAACTGCTAAGCTTTCTCACTTTCCTTACCTTCCAGATTAGTGTGGCGTGCCGTCTGCTCTCCAACCAACTCGCCTCTTCCTGCAACGTCTTCATTTTCTGGAAACAAGAACAACCACAGCCCTAATGAAACGTAATGATGATAGTCATAACACAACAATAATCCAGTGGTCTGGAAAACTAATCAATGCGTCTTCTCTCCTTCCCCTAATGACCTGTGAAAACAAAGCAATAAAAAGGCGGCGTGTGTTTATTTTGGCCAAAGCAACAGGCTGATAAGAGCGGCTGGCTGATTATCGCGCCACACAAAGCTAATGTCACCATGCGAGGTAAAGGTACGTGCGTGTGCATTACAGAAACTTTCCTCTCAATGGAAGGTTTGCGTGCCAATTTTCATTTGTCATTCACTCTACCACAGTAGACTTGTTATATGTGGGTTGGATGAGAATTTCCTGTTTCATGTCCATACACTTTCTTGTTACGGTAACTGTAGTCAGTGGGGGTAGTTTGTCATCCCAGTAGTACAATGATGAACACATGTTGTTTCCCTTGTCCTCTGTGAAGTGGCTCACCGGCTTAGCTTTCGTTTTAGCACGCCTCTTGTCTTTGGGTCTCCATCTGATTCCTCCCAGACTCTGGCCCTTCACCACAAATCATTGTGGTGTGTTGTGTGCAGCTTCCGGACACAAATGTGCCCCTAAAATGGTACAAAAACACCGTCACTCAGATTCATCTTTCCCCTTTTGCAGTAAGAAAACCCAAAACCAGTGGAACTTTTTTGTTTTTTTTATTTTTGAAACAAGTTTACCACATTTTCTTTGCAGTAGATGTTGGTTTGAGTGACTGCTTTAATTTTTTAAGTACAGACAGGGAGAAGAAGGAAAAATAATATTTGTTTTTCAATGTGAAGCGGGAATTATAAAAAAAAAGCAACAAAAAAAGGGAGAAAAGGAAAAATATATGGTCACGTGTCAGTGCATGTGTAACAGCACACCAGCACACTTGTTTTAGCAGTTTTGATCAGCAGCAGTAACCACTTTTGTCACCACATGCTGTAGCATATTATCTGCATCTTCCCACTACAAATAAGGGTCAGTCAGTACATAATTTACATCAGTGGAAATCATGATATGTACATGTGATACAAACACACAGAGGAAAAGACCATATTTACACCGTTCTCTTGGGTCCAAAACCAAATACAACATATGCATACTGTAGTAGGACACCCAGAGTTTTTGAAATTCTTAGAATTAAAATGATCCAACATTTCTTATTCCCTGGCCAGATCATACGAATACCTAAACACACAACACATTTCACATGACAACATGGGAGATCAGTGTCAGGTGGATTACATGGAATGATGGGGTGATGTGTCTTTTTTTCCTGCTTGCTGAAGAGCCTGGTGTCCTGATTAAAAATTTCAGCTCCACTGCCTTTCTAATTAATTAGCGAGGCCACTCAGAGGAGCGCTGTGGACCAATTAGTCTCTAGCAAGCCGATGATGCCTATCGCTACAGCATCACTGTACAGCTGTCGCTCCCCGCTCCGAGGACGGCTGGGGATGGACCCTCAGGTGCTCGCACAGGTTCAAACAGCAGTGTGCGTGCATGCACACTACATCAGATGAATGCATTCACACAGTGTAATAATGATAGTAATAACAATAACAGAGGAGAAATACAAAATATACATATATAGATACACTCATGAACACAATAGCATAATCATAAAATTATCTGATTATTGATAAGTCAATCAACAGAAAATGTATCTGTGACAATTTGAGTCATTTATCAACTGAGAATACCAAACAAATCCTGTTTACAGTTTCTGAAAGCCAACATTTTTTTCCTTAAAATTTGTTGAATCTTTTGGAATTTTTACTGTTGATCAGACATAATAATATTTTTTCAGACATCCCTTTCAGTTCTGCCAAATTTGTATCTGACATATCTTTTGGTTATTTTAGAAATCAAACAATCAATAGATCATTTGAAAAAAATAACACTTTATACATAAACACTTTTAATAATACGGAAAATTAAAGTAGATTTGTGGCAATCAAAAATGGCAACACTATTCAAAGATACTGTAAGCAAATGCAGCCGGAAAATGTGAATATTCATCTAAAGGAAATTGCTAAGATCAACAGTTTGAGTTCTTTTGTTTGCCATGTTGAGCTAACTGTGCTTATACACCGTGAATTTGGTTTAAGCTGCAGTAGTTAAGCTACATTATGAGCTGCATGGCTTTGAAAGTCAGGACAAAAGTCACCTGAAGACACTGAAGTGGCACCTCTTGCATCCTGATAGAACAAGAACAAAAGCGGATGAAATAAGGTGGACCTGTATCCGTTTCTTAGGTCTTGATGATGGGGAATTCATCCTGCATGCTGACCACAGGGCTGGATGGGGAGGTGGGGAGGTGGCTGCACTTCTTTAGAGGGGTGGCAGAGTTTGCTGACTTTGTGAGAACGGACTACTTATAAGACCGAGGAAGCTCATTTCCACTTCAAGGGGTCGTCTGAAACATGGCATCAGCAGGCCTCTCTGTTAGCTCTTGCTCGCTGCCTACTTGCAAGTGTATGTGTGTACTAGTGTATGCGTGTACTAATGCATGTGCGCGCCCTTGTGCACAAACACACACACACACATCATCTGATCGTCTCACATTCACAGATACTCATAATGTCTCCCCATCGCCTCCTCTCCTAAAGTCTAATGTTTATTCGTACTTGAGGAAAATGCGCTGATACAGTTTTTCTTCAAGACTGAAAAACAGCCAAAAGCAAAAAAAAAAAAAAAAAATGGAACTTCAAAGCCCCCAATGGTGGTGGTGGGTACACATTAATGAACACATCACACATTTCACAAACAACCAGGCAACGTCCTGCAAAAAATTCACGTTCTCTTACAAGTTATATTTTAAAATGGAGCGTGGATTGGCATGCTTTAGCATAAGAAAATGTGTGTGTGAGTGCACAATGCAGACACACACTAACATGAGTCACTTTGCAAGCACAAACAGTCAATACTGTAGTGGCTGATTAGTATGAGAAGAGGGGATGAATATTGGAGAAGGGCTCTCTAGAGCCACCCATGAAACATGGAGAGGATGTCAAAGCATTTTGTTCCCATTTCGTTCATTAGATCTAACTCAGGCTAGTGGACGAGTGTTTTCAAGTGCATACACAATCACGCACGCGCACACACACACACACACACACACGCACACACACACACACACACAAAGACAAAAACACTGTTGGAAACAGTTGTAGTTATTAGATCGGCGTGTCTGACATTTTGTCGACATAAGTAATTAATTTAGCCTTTCTATTGGGAAAGTCCAAAGAGCCCAATTAACATGGCTAATATTGCTGCATCGTGTAAAAACAACCTTTTTTTTAAATACAGAGGGAATATTCAAATGACTTGCCTTCATTATTCAAATGTAAAAGCAAAGTCATCACTGGGGAAAGAGACAAGATGGGATTCACACTCGCAGGAGCAAGAAAATGATAATCAATCTTTTATTTCTGCAAAGCAATCAAATACACAGCATATGTGATTTTCCTTTATCTTGGTTCTATTTGTGTCATCTGAAATCTGAGGGTTTCTTTCAATTATTCTCATTATTTTTCAGAGGAATTCAGAGGCTTATTTTGTATATATTGACTAAGTGCCATGTTGCAGTGATAATTGTTAATTATTTATTTTAAAATATAACAGATTCGGATATCTTGACAGCATGTTCGCATGAGACTAGAAGCAGTTTGGTATTGGTAATACAATTATATAGTAAGTCGAGGCTTTAGAGAAACAGGATTTTTGACTTTTACAGTTGGTCCAGTACACATGCTCAAACGAGAAGGCCAGGCCAAGACTCACTCAGTAGCCAAATCCTACGGCTTTGTAAGCAACACGCTGCAGAAATGGAATCAGACAAATAATATTCTTAATTTAGAGAGTGAAAACGTAAAAGGTCAGAGGCAGGAGTGAGGGACATTTTATAGTTTACTTGAATCTGTTTTTATAGATCGCTATTGTGGTACTGTGTTTTCTATTTTCACGGCTCGTTGGGGTATTTGTTTTCTAGTGAACTCAGGGGCCCCACTACTGCAAGGCCCAGGCTCTTGGCTCCACTCTCCCACTCGTATAGCTATAACAAAGTCAATATTACAAAGAGGTAACACATGTCGAGGTATGCTTCAGGCCTGCCCTAGTGCTGTGATCCTGGATTGGGACACGCACACACACGCACACACACGCACACACACACACACACACACACACACACACACACACACACACACACACACACAAACACACTGTGTAAAAGAATGCATGCCTTCAAAAGTAGGCTGCCTTCCTCCATGAAGAAAAAATGTATGCCACTTTTTTCATCTCTTTGCAAATTTGTTCTCTGGTTGAAGCTGGTATTTTGGCTTTCACACATGTGAAATTGTTCATGTGTGTGTGTGTGTGTGTGTGTGTGTGTGTGTGTGTGGGAGTGTGTGTGAACTTCTCTTCCTACACAGTGTTATGTGTGAGCGAAAAGTACTTGTTGGTGTCTGCGCGTTCACATAAATTTGGAGTGTGTGTGTGTGTGTGTGTGTGTGTGTGTGTGTGTGTGTGTGTGTGTGTGTGTGTGTGTGAGGGCCAGTTTGTTTTGTTTTTCCCTTACTTCAGCACATCTGAGAGAGCTTTTCTGGAACTCCTGAGCCCTGTCCAAACAAAGATGGCCGAATGTGAGGGATGGAGGGGAGGTGGATCAGGGTGTGCGTGCATGTGTCTATGTGTGTGTGTGTGTGTGTGTGTGTGTGTGTGTTTGTGATTTTTCAAGTAAGCCGGGACCAGAAGGGCCTTGCAAAAAACCAAAAGGAGGGAGGGAGAAAACCGAGCCCCTGAGAAAGGCAGCTGGAAACACGGAGACTTGCGGTCTTTCTCCCCCTCATCCCCCACCTCTCTCTCCCTGGTCCAGCTGCACTCAGATGTGTCTGCCTGCCCCCCCTCCCAAATCCCCCACCACCCACCCACCCCTGCGCTCCCAAGCTCAATGCCACTGCCAAGGAGGGAGAGAAAGAGGGAGAGTGTCGCAGCTGGTAATACTTACTGGCCATTTTGCCGCGGTAAAGGCATGAGATTCATTAGGCCAGGGCCCGCGTGTTATGTGCTGAGTACCGGCCGTGTTATTGTTAGGATGTGGTAAAATTATAAATATGGAGGGGTGAGGGGGATTTGGGGGTGCAGGAATCTAAGTGGAAGGACTGGAGAGGAGCGAGAGAGTGAGGTGGTGGTGGCGGCGGGGGGGAGAAACATGCCAGTCATTAAATCCTCTGCCACAGTCTTGTTTCTCATGATTGGGTGGCGATAAAAAAGTCTGTCACAATTTGTCAAAGTTAATGACTCAATGGCACACCAGCACTCACACGCTGGAAGACACGCTAACATATGTCGAATTAGTCAATAGCTTTATAATTGAAGAAATAAGGATTCCGGCTTTCGCCAAATGAAGCGGACTTAGAGGGCCCTGAGAGGGAATTTGCAATTTGGTCAGGTCGATTGCAGCATGGCAATCACCAAGGCTTAGCACTGCTTTCCTCACGCAACTGTAAGTTTCTTCCTTTCTTTTGCTTTCTTTCCTCCCTCCCTCCCTCCCACCTACTTGAGCTGCTCTGCGTCTTCTTTGTGACCTGTGACTCTGGAACAGCGTCTAGCCTCCACTTCAGCTCCTCTATCTGTGAACTTTGTAAGACTGATAAAGACACTCAGATGGACTCCTTTGGTTTGCCGTCTCCCTCCTTCTCTCGTTGTCCCACCACACACACACACACACACACACACACACACGCACACACACATACACACAGAGTCGTCCAAAGACACTCCTCACTACTCTCCCTCATTGTGTGGCTTTGGGAGTGACACGCTTGTCATTGCAGTAATGTAGCCATTGGTTAAACACTCTCTCCCTCTCCCTCCCCTCTCTGTCCGTATCTCCGTCTTGTGTCTTATTTTTCTGTGTCATTTGCCGACTGACACTGTAAATACTAATAAAAGTTGCAGCTTTTTCTCGGAGTGTTGTTTGGAGTGAGCTACGAAACTGAATCAGGAGTCTTCTCGCTATGCTGGCTGAGGTAAATGATTGCGCAAATCTGTAAATAACAACAATCTGGGCATTGATTTTTCTTTGTTCTTGCTCTGCCACTTTTTGTGATATTCTATAATGTCGGTGGACGGAGCACTTTGTTGCAAATAATGTGAATAGAACAATTATCCCTGGTTCAGCATAGCTTATACATAGTTTTGTATTTCTGCAGCTGTTGGGTTTGCAGGCCCAGGTGTTTACAAGTAAACCACCATGCTGACACACTGTTTGAACAAAACTCTGAGGAAAGAAACAAATATTATTGCCCAGTCGTGTGTCTTGAAAACCAGCCAATCTGTCTACAGTAGTGTTCGGTTTAGTTGAAAAAACACATATACATAATTTGTAGATTGCTTACACACAATTAGTGCAGCCGTTTTTACATTAAAAATGGTCAAAGAAAATAAAGAGCTATTGGCAAGATTACATCTAGGAACTCTTCCAAGAATTCTCTGGCTGCAAGCTAGTTTGAGTAGGGGAATTCACTGAGTGTGTGTGTATGCATGTGTGTGCGTGTGTGTGTGTGTGTGTGTGTGCATGTTTGCTTGAGAGGGAATGTGGGAGAGTGTGTGGGCGTTTGTATGTGTGTAGTTCAGGAGGTACAGTCCCACCCTGTAGACTAGTGTGATGACTAAATGTCAATTTGGGGGAGTCTCAGCAGTGTTGGCCTCCTGTCGTCACGCTGCTTTCAAGTCTGCACCGTTTGTGTGTGTGTGTGTGTGTGTGTGTGTGTACCGTCGCCCACGCCAACCAATGATCGCCATGGAGATGTCCCCTCGCAGAGAGGGGTCGGCAATATGTCTGGGCTCTGACTAATACTTTCTGTTTGTGTTAGGGTGTAGATGGGGAGGGAAGTAAAGAGCAGACGATGTTGGTCATCCTCTCTCCCCTCTCTCTATTTCAACCAGCCCAACCCCCTGCACCACTCCTTCCATTTCCTTTCTGTCCCCTTCCCTTTTACTCCCTTTCTCCTCTCTCAAACATGTGTCTGGTCGCACTGTGTGGTCATGTCACTCCCTCAAGTCTCCAGGCAGAAAGCAAACATGCTGGTCCTCAGTGTGATATTTGCATTCAGCGGGGGCGATCATTGGGCCAGCGAGTGCAGGTGTCAAGTCGGTCAGGGAGTTGTCCTTATCTGGCAAAGGTCACTCCTTCTGATAGGCTGAAGGTCAGAGCTGATCTAGGATGCATTGACGACAACAGCCTCTTTAATTTTCTTTCCTTTCCTGTCCACACAATGGCCAGTGATAAGGAAGCGTGTCTTTGAAGAATGCAAAGCCAAACAATTTGCAGAGTGATCTCTGGCTTTTTGTTTTACTTCCTTGCTAAAGCAATTAGGGGGACATTTTAATTAAGTGACATTTGGAATATCGATTAATTGTTGAAGTAATTTATAAAGCAAAAATCACACATAACTGTTTGGTTGCAGCCGCTCAATTATGAGGATTTTTTTTTCTTCATGTAGCTTTAATATATTAGTTTTTTTAGACGTTTAGACGAAGAAACAAACAAAAAAAGTAATTTGGTAATTTAAGAATTATGACATATGTACTGAACAGGCCTCCATAGTTGAAAAATAAACTTGAAAGCCCTCTCCGGTAAACAAACTATAAACCTCAAACATATCTTAGGAATTGTACTGCCATCTGTTATTTACTGGTCGACATATACGTTGACATTGATACGATGCGCTAAAACCAGTCAACGATATTGGTTACACAGTACAGATCAGTTAGATATTAGGTTGAACTGTAACACCAACATAGAGTTCAGTTTATCATGTAAAATGTGTAGATAAACTTTAATTTCTTTAACTTTCTATACCTCCCCATATCAGCTTTCTTCCTCCACCTTTGGTACAACACCTCTTCCCCACCTTTCCGATACAGCAGCTTGCCTGACAACCCCCCCCGCCCCCCCTCCTCAAACCTCCCCCCGCTGCTCCCCTTGCTATCTCACTTCTCTTCCTTTTCGCCAACTTTCCCTTATTTCTCTCTCTTTCTCTCCCTCCATCCCCTCCCTACCTCCCCAAGCACCCTTCTTTGAACCTGGCCTTGTGTCTGTGGACCCAGAGGTCTGTCACTGGGCAGATGGTTTGATCTCTGGCTGGGGAAATGCTTTGAGGAGAGCTGAGAGGGGCCAGGGGCCTGGACTGGGGGCCTCTGCCTGGACCTGCTGTCTACACAAAAGATGGGAGAAACTGCTACTCCCTTGATGCTTGGGTATTTGAACTGACAGTGTAGTCCAGTGTTAACGGTGTGGTACAGCTCTCCATCTATACAGGCTGCATTGACTGAGAGCATGGCATATGATGGCAAGATCACAGGGTTATGTTTCTGTCCAGTATTGGGATATTATTCCCCTTCTCCTTCTCGGTTTCACAATATCAAAGCCAGCTGGGTCCTTTTACCGTCCACTTCATAAACAAGCATGACTGTCCTGAAGTACACGCACAGCTATTTATCATGCGAGTGAGTCAGACTGAGGGTTTCGTCATTGATCTGATTTGAAATGTTTCGGGGTGGTTCAGTGACTGTCAATCCACACCAAAAAAGGCAGGAATGTTGGATGCAGAAATGTTGCTCATTGGATTGCGGAGTAATAAGATGGGTGTTGTGCCTGTGTATGTGAGTGCAGAGCGTGAGTCACATCTGACGGCTGACAAACATAAAAAGACAGGACTGGACCTCCGGTCAAAGTTGAAACTGGACGTCATCTGGAATGACAGATATCATCACCACTCACAGTTCAGTTGTTTAGATTGTCCAGTTATGAACTTCAGATTTATGTTCTTGATTAGTGATTCTTATCAATGACGGCTGCATTGCAATTTCATTACTAGCAGGCAGCAATCCCACATGTTGCATGTACTCACAAAAAGGTAGAAGAAAGGGTTTGATGTGTCAGATGGCATCACAAAAGGCCTGAGTCCTGCCAAACTGTGACTTTATCTCTCGACATCTTGTAATCTATTACATTTAAACCAGACTTGTTATTTTTTATCACTTCTGCCCAATTGAGCAGGTTTGAAGTTATGAACCCTTTATTCTTTGGGTCAGCAGGCCCTAACATGGCTACATCAAGAGCAAACTTTGTTGCATTAATAGCAGGTGAAGTGCAACACAATCTGAGAGGCACTGCCAAACATCTGAAACTTGTTTTTCTTAGACACAATATGTTCACAGATTAATTTTATCATTCCCCAGTCTTTGTTAAATGTTTATTTTACCATGCTCACTTCATTTCCAAACTTTGTTTTCAAATTTGGCCCTTTTCAATGTTAGTCTAGGTAATTCACAGTAAGTTACTAACATGCCTTTAAATACCGCTAAATCTAAACATCGTAATAACTCTTTATATACTTTTAATTAGATTTGAGGCACATTCGCTGATTGACGAGGAATAAAAAAATCTGTAAAGTGACAAAGAGCATTAATTAAGGGTGCGTGCAAACAACAGACATGGCTGCTTCCATTTGTTTGGCTTAGAGACAGGAGAAAGAAAGGAAGAAAAGAGAGGGGTCCCAGGTCTCCACATGAATACATGAAAACACATGCTTCTCTTCTCCTTCTGTAATCCACCGGGGACTCACGCCCCATTTGGTTCCCATTAGCATAGCTCTGGTCGCTCTGCCCCGTGTCAAAGCCCAGACGCACAGCTGCACAAAGGACAGGGACCTCTGGCTCTGTGACTGCCAGCCGCCGGAGCTGAAAAACCAGAACTGACATGGAGGACGGGCCTTACACTGTGGGGATTTCAGAGGGAAGACGCTAGTCTTTTATGTCGACTGCAGTACAGAACAACAGTTTTACACTGAAGTCAGTGCACAAGTGATTAATCTTTGTTTATTTTGTAGCACTTTGTGAGGCAAGAAAGTTCTGTTTCAAGTCAAATCCAATGTATGAAATCAAACAAGCAAAAATTAGCCATGGCATGAGGTATTTGCTCCCCTGTATTTTGTGGCGTGCTGTGTCTGACTACAAAGACTTTCTTTATTCAGCGTGTTTTATTTGTCACCTGTTTCCAATATGGACATCGTGAAGTCCTGATCTATCTGACGGAGCCAGGGCCTTGTTTTATGACACGCAAAGCTGCTGTGCCTCTTTTCCTACACACGTTGGCTGCACATTTCTGGCAGGAAATTGACGGCATTTCAGCAGCTAACTCATGGATGAGATAATATCTTGTGGGTGGAAGAGAGGACAAGATGCTCCCAGTGTTTTACAGTGACCCTAAGCAGAAACAAATTTAAATCCGAAGCTGCTGCTGCAAAGACGCACACATATGCGCATGTACACACAGGGTTTTCATTTAAATCTCGGCTTTGCTTAACTCACCAAACAAGAGATGTGGTCTGTGGCTGTGTTGAACATGGTAAAGGTTTCAATTAAAGTAGGAGGAACAATACCCGACCAGCATCTAGCAGCTGTCTGGGTTGGCTTTTTCACTGTACGCTGTCAAGGGAGGATACAGAGAGGCTGAAAGGGACTAGTGGTGTTTTAGTGGTGTCTTCGGTGGCATAATGTTACAACGTCAACTTTAAAACATGACAGGGTAGTAAAACAGTTGTGAAGGATAGTAGTTTAGGCTCACAATCAGTTCTATGGTTTAATAGTCTCTGTCTTTGTTGACCTCTACATATGCTGCTTGGGACTCATTTGGATGTATCTAGACATTGATTTTGGGCCATGTTGCCGGTCTTTCCCAGTCTGTTCTAAATCCTTATTGGACCCGACTAAAGGAGTCCAGGCTGAACCCAATTTGTTCTGCAGCTCTTCTTTCCTGCAGTTCTTCAGTCCATCTGTCCCACTAACAGTTTTTTAATTGAGAGTCCTCCCCAGTCTGATGCTGGCCATTGCTGACTGTCAGTGTTTATACAATTGGGCTGGGACAGGGACTGCGAGCCAAGCAAAACATCCACGAAACATCAAGCCTCCAGCTAAACAAAATCCAGCACTGAGACACACACACTTGAGCCAGATAAGGGTCGAAAATGATGCTTTCTGAACGCAGCTAGGTTAAGCTGTTGACCATAGCGGTAACACGGCAGCTGTGTGAGAGTGTTGACTGTTGTCTGGGTCTAATTGCTACAGCATTGTGGGATTTTCTTCACTCGCTAACAGCTTTCACTTTCAAGCTGCTCATTTTTCTAGTGATTTACAAAGTCAAACACACTCGTTCACACACATCCCTCTGTCGTTTTCCTCACCGTCTTCCTCTTTTGTTGTGAGCCAAAGAGGAAACCCTGGCGAGATGCTAGCACAGTGACTAATGCTGTGTATCTGGCCGGGCCTCAGATAACATAGCCTCCTCCCCTGCCTGCTGTGACAAATATGTGCGAGTGTAGCGGTGGGATCCGGGCCCAAGCATGTCCCTGACCCGGCCCAGGCCAGACACAGGTTAAACCACGGCCAAATGCAGCCCAGATCCAAGCTGGCAACAGAAGCAGAGTTTTGAGTACGTGAGAATCATGAGAAGAAGTCTTTATGATTCTGTCTTACTTGTTTCCTCTGACAAGGCCCACACGCAGGAAAACTCACATCCTTGATGATGTTTCTTTTGACGGCCATCTTTGACACATCCGTCTGCTGCTTCTCTTCAAAAATAAAAAACATCTGTAATCACTCTGTAATCTTTCAGCTTATTGCGTATGATCAATTCTGATGCCGTCATATCACAAACATCTCCTGTGTTACGCTTCTCTTACAAGTTCCCTCACTGAACGTGGAACAGTGCGCAAATGAATCCCAAGAAAATAACAGGCACAGTATGTCCTCTCCCTTCCCTTTTCTCCCGTCAGTGCCTCCTCAGTTGAGGGGGCTTGCTGCTTTAATGCTCCTTAATGCTGCTGTCTGCTTAATGGGCCAGATATGAGAGGTGCTGCTAGCCAGCGTAATAAGTCAGTGATTAGAGGGCGCCTTGTCACAGCAGCAGCCCCGCAGACAGTGGCACGCTCTAATTGCCGTATTAGACGCCCCTTAACTATCTTGTCAGCTGTCAGACCCCAGCTCATAAACAGCAGAGGTGCATTTGATATTTCCAATTGTTTATTTCCATCTGCTGCTGTTAGTGCTGCCGCACAGAGAAGTAATTAGAATAGGGTTGTGTTGTGTGATATCAGCGTGCTAAATTTGGCTTCTCTATATTAGAGTTTGCAAAATCTTTATACAAGAAGAGTTATATAAAGGGGAAATTCTTCTGAGGCAAAATTTCTGATGTGGAATCGCACACAAAATTGAAGGTGGGGTGACGGAAAAGAAGTGGACAAAAGTGGCTAGTGTGAGACATGATCGGGGCAGCAGCTTTCTGTTTCTGCTCTATGAAATGTAAGTAAATGATAACAATGTGTATTGCATTTCCCAGAGCCGATAGTGAAGTCCTCATATATTGCACATGTTGTCGGACCAACAGTCTAATAGTAGCTATTCACATTTTTGCTTAGAAAATGATTCCAACAATTAAAAGATTATCAAAATTGTTGGCGATTAAGTTTCCATCAGTCAACTAATAAAAATGAATCAACTAATTCTTCCAGTTCTTAACATTATTGAAGGTTTAGATTTTTAGAGAGGAGTGCAAAAGCAGTTTCCTTTTAAGACTTGGTGACAAAATTGTCGGCTATATTGTCCGTAATTTACATCGTGACAATATGTAGTAGGAAACTACATTTGAATGTAAAAAACAGTATTATAAAACAGCTTTCTGAGTCAATCCTGTATGTGAAAGGTCACAGGTTCGACCCATCACCGGTCAATGGATGTCTGCTACATAAGTGTCCTTGAGTTGAATGCTGAACTCACTTATTGCACGTTGCTCTGGATAAGAACGTCAGCTCAGGGCATAATGTATGTACACTCAAACTGACACATGGCGTGTAATCCTCACACACGGTGAGGATTGCCGTGCTTGCACCTGGAGAGCTTAAAAATGGTGTAAAGTCAAATAATCTCAGCCCATGTCTCATCCGGTGTCAAACAGTGAGGTGACATGGTTAGAAGTGGGGTTATTTTGTGTTTAATCTCGGATTAGCCCATGTTCACTTTGACACCTCCAGTTACTAATCTGGTTTACGACACCTTAGGGCGAGCAAGGGGGGGATTCTGATAGATTTTATGGTCCCTTAGTAGATTATGAGTGAGCTGAGTTTTATATCCTGAATTACAGGATATTGGTCTAATCCACAGACTAGGTAATGTCGTTTCCTGCTGCGAAACACCAGAATGTGCTCTCGGTTCAATAGAGGTGCACATAAGGAAAAAGCACAAATATCCTGTCCCCTCTAATCGTGCATTGACCTCAGCTGTGTGACGGAAAGGCTGATCTGTGCTGCGGATCCTTTTCTATCTGGAAGTGCTGATCGACTGTTTCAGACATTGTGAAATACAGGTTGCTGGCTCAGACATGGACTCCAACCTACGACCCTTTGTGTGCACGTCTGTGTCACATTATTGTCACACTGTTGCCTTATAAGAATAACAGTGAGACAATATGTGATAGCATATTTAGTGCAGATTGTAAATTCATAAAGTGTCATGCTCTGATAAGTAGCTTTGGTGTGAGGACAGGCACTTTGACATGGATCTCTACAGGTAGTTTGCTCAGTACTGGATTATTAGGATTTTCCTGTCAAAAAAAATAAATAGGCAACCACTCACAGCAGTCACCTTGTAGACTTCATCCAACTTCCTGCCTCAAGCTTTCCTGAAATTTTTGCTCTGTAATTTTAGTGATTACAGATTTTCTTTTCCTTTACAGTCTAAATAACTAACACCCCCAAGTCATTCGCCACTGACTCAACACCATCTGTGCCAAATGTAAAATACATTATCCTTATCGTGTTTATTATGTCAAGCTATTAACTACTTTATTCTAACATCAGCGGCCAACAGTCTTGCCGTACACGTTTAACAAGGAAATACAGTATTTTATTTTAAAAAGAGATACGTGTTTTAAGAGTGGAACGGGTCCAATATTTTTTATCCATAAGCAAGGTTTGCTGCACAGATCCTCCTGCATCTGCAGATTCATTTGAGGCAGTTTAGGTTGCAGGAGTGTGACTATATTTATCCATCAATTCATCTTGATAATGTAAAAAACAAGTCTGATAAACAAAGGGCTGCCAGTGCTTATTAAGAGTCATGTTTCTAATTCCTTTTTCTGTTTTGACTCCTTTTATTCTGTGTTCTTGTTTCTCCATGTCAGTGAGAAATTTACGGCTTGCAGCTGCTGCACTTGTGATGATAGAGCTGTATTCATTTGTGTGGATTTCTGTCTATATCGTACATTTTCTCCCTGCTGTACAACCTCTTTATTGTTTGAAGAATGTGAAACATCTTACAGGATCAAATGACCTCGCTGCAAAATGCACCTGGATTTCTGTCAGAGTTTTTAACAGCCCTTGATGAAGGCTTAGGCAGACGATGCATTGTGCTGTACTGAGTTGCCCTCGTCAAGTCTGGACACTTAACCTCTCACTACTAAAAGCTTCCCGGGGTCAGACTAAGTGCAGCTCCAGTGTTGAGTAATGGAGCCTCAGTCAAAACAAGTTACATTTCTGTGTTTTCAGGAAAGGAAGTCCTTTGTCGGTTTTCATGAACTCTGGGAAATTACAGTATGGAGCGGCATATTCACTGGAATGAAATAGTAGTTGGGATATTGTTGGGTGCTTTGATGGCTGCAACTGCTGATATGCTTCTTTATCTCAATTGTCACATTTTTAAGTAAGAGTTTGGCGGAGTATTTATTTTGTATTTATGACTGTTAGCTGATAACTGCTCGTTCTCAGTCCTTGCTTTGTCATCTCTCCTCTGTACTCGAGCTGTGATTGATGTGGATTTGTCTGTGTTTCTGTCTCTGCAGGCCATTCGCTGCACACTGGTGAACTGCACATGTGAGTGTTTCCAGCCAGGGAAGATTCACCTACGAACATGTGACCAGTGCAAACATGGCTGGGTAGCTCACGGTGAGTAAATTCTTTGTTCGGGTGGCAGGTCTATCCGAATATGATTTCAATAAAAATTACCTTTTTTAGTGGTATAAATATACCACCTCTTGCTGTGGAGAGATGAAAAGTACATATCTTTAGAAAATTACAACAAATGCATTTCACGGATCTCACAATTCTCATATGTTTTGTGTAATTTTGTATTTCCTGCAGACAAGAGCTTCTCTCTGTCTGTGGTTGTGAATGTACTAAAATCCAAATGTTTTACTTATTTTCCATAGTAGAAGAAACTTTGCTTTCATTGTCTTGTTTTTGCACCTTTTTGCAAAAAACAACAACTAAATAGGAAAAGAAAAGAAAAGAAGAAAACCACAAGACAGATAAAGAAGCGAGAGACCACACCTCATGAGTTTTTCACGCGGGTGTAAGAAAAAGGGAGAGGAGGCAAGAAAGTACAAAGAGAAGGAGGAGGGGAAAAAAGAAAACACCTGTTTGGCTTGCGTCTGCACAAGAGCGAGCCATGGGCCCTTCAGCGGATCGCACAAGACCCCATTGAATATTTTTTAATCTCTCCCTCTGAACTGTCAGGCGCCCATCTCTCCTCTCCCCCACTTTTCATTTCATGTCGGCATTGGCAGGGACTCTGACAAGTAGTTCTTCATTTTTTATTATGTTCGTGTCTGGCTGCGCTGTGTTGTCAGGCAAAGCACTCGTCAGCAGGAAAAAGCCGTCCCAGGATCAGAGAGAGACCCAACCAGGTGTCACCCAGACAGACAGGGAAAGGAAGGGGGTGGGGGGGTGGGGGGGAGGGAAGGCGAGAGGTATGAGGGAAGGGGAAAGAGAGGGATTGAAACAGAGAAAAAGAAAGAGAGAGTCGACCAGGTGTCGCGCAGACAGCCAGAGAGGAGAAAGAGGTGACTGAGGTTGCAATAGAGGGGGCAATAACAAAACCTGACACGATCAAGCTTTTACGAATTACTTTTTTTGAACCTTTGACTTTATTGTGCCCCCGCCCACCGCTTCTAAAATCAAACCTACATCCTTGAATTCATAGTACATAAACCATTTGAGCACACGCCTGATTAGGAATAAATATATCGGATGAAATAAGTGATGCAAGTCCAGCCACAAACAGAGAGGATTAAGATTTAAAACAGTTTGGTTGTAATGGAGGTTGGGGTCGAGATGGAGACAGAAGAAGCGAATAAAAAGGGAGCTGTGAGGGCAGCATGAATGTGAAAGAGAAGGAGATTAGATTAAATAAGAAGAATGGCAGATAATTACATTAATGTCATTGCTTTTATCTGATTGATATGTTCTTATCAGCTAGTGCTGACCGCGCAGTAGCCTCCGAAGGAAGATTTGAGATGAGAAGGAAACTTGATAGTCATTGACTGTGCCTGTCTGCCTGTGTGAGAGAGTGTGTGTGTGTGTGTGTGTGTGTATGTGTGTGTGTGTGTGTGTGTGTGTGTGTGTGTGTGTGTGTGTGTGTGTGTGTGCGCATTTTCTTTTGTTTCTCATCTTGTCACCCGGTGATTCACGCAGCTCTGGACAAGCTCAGCACCCAGCACCTGTACCACCCGACCCAGGTGGAGATCGTACAGTGCAACGTGGTGTTCGACATCAGCAGCCTGATGCTGTACGGCACCCAGGCCGTACCTGTCAGGCTCAAGATCCTTCTCGATCGCCTCTTCTCCGTGCTGAAGCAGGAAGAGGTGCTACACATCCTGCACGGCCTGGGCTGGACCCTCCGAGACTACGTCAGGGGCTACATACTGCAGGTCAGTGACCAACACACATGCTACAGCGACGAACACATGTAAAGCCTCATATGAGTTTCGTTTAAATATTAGCGGTACTGACTCTATACTTGCCAAAATGAATCCCTGCCCATGCTTTTATTTGCTGGCAATTTGCAATGTTTTTTGAAAGTGGGAATAATGTACACAGTGATCACGACTATTACTTCTCACCAAGTGCATCTAAAAATTTGTCCTGCACTGCAGTTATTTTGAGAGGTATTGATCCCAAGCACAATAGTGACAATCTAAGCCACTTCAGTCCCATTGCCCATCCATTTTCCTCACATTTTCCCTGCTGTTACTTCTACTTCAGTCTGCCCTGCCCTGTAAACACTATGCCCCTCCGCTGGAAAAGGGAAAGGAATGAAAAAGAAAAAGAGGAGAAAAATGTCATGCCAGCAAACTATAAAACCACTGTAGTGCGTTTCCTCTCTCCATCTATCCTTCCCTCTACCACTCCCTCCCAGATAATTGCAGTCAGACACATTTCTCAATCAAAGGTACGGAGGTTTTGGTGTTGAAACCCAAACCAAAGTGTTCCTGAATGAATTAGTTAAGAGCAAGTGAACATGTGTATGTGGTTAGTGTGTGTGTGTGTGTATATGTATGTGTGTGTCTGTTGTGTGCACATGTGCTTATCTGTATGCGTATATGGTTTAGTGTTCCAAGGGTGTAAGTGGAACAGTATGGTGAGGAGAGGGTGGTTTGTATGTGGAAACAGCTTCTGTGAGTAAAGCGCTCGCAGACCCAGTCCCTTTTTCTTAAAGTCTTTAAGAAAACACGCACCCACACATACACACACACACTCACATTCACACACACACACACACACACACACACACACACACACACACACAAAATAAACAATAGCAGCCCAGCAGTTATATGAACGACATTTATATAGAAAATATGGTTTGCCATTTGAGATTACTATTTACAATTAATACAAAACATTATTAAAAAGTGTAAAAATACAATTTAAAAATATAAATATCAGAAAATCTGGGAAATTAAAGAAATATCATATAATGTAATATCATATAATATCCTCAGTTATTATTTTATATTCTTCAGTAATATTAACTAGTTTGCTACATTTTTACATTCAAATTACATTTGATTATTTTTCCTAATTCAAAAATGTATTTTGTAATATTCTGAACGTATTTATCAATAAATACGTTCAGAATATTTTTGGATAATTGACTAATGGTTTGCTACATCAAATGTCTGAATTTCTGAGAACCCAAGATGACATCCTCAAATATATTGTGAATCTAAAACCCCAAAATATAAATTTTGAAATAATATGAAACACAGACAAGCAGGAAATCAGCATAGAATCATTTCATTTTTTGCTTTATTAAACAACTGAAATGATAATCAACAATCAAAATAGTTGCTGGTTGATCATTTTTGACTAAATAATTAATCGACTGTTTCCGCACTAAAAAAAATGAATTTAAATATTTTCCCTATTAATAAACTAAACTAAAGGCTCCAAATGTGCAGAGTGATACGGCATTGTATTGAGCAACCATCAGAGCGCTGTGGTTCTCATAGTCGTAGCCTCTGTGTTTATATCAGCTGGCTCTAATAGTCAGCTGGTGGGAGCACCGTTGCTCAACTGCTCAGCCTCATGTCACGCTATTGGCTAAATCCTCTAGATCTCCTCAGAAGGGCTTCAAAGGGGCCGCATGCCGGCGAGAAGCAGCCAGTCACTTAAGGACAGTAAGTAGTCATTGTACGGGCCTATTAGTCTGTAAGTAGCTATGAAATTCAATCATCTTCCTCGAGCCTCCGGGCAACGCTTTGTGTCAGGGGTTGTCCCCCACCACCATGCCGCATTAAAAGAGAGATAAAACGAGTAGAACAGTATTTCAGATGACAAATGATAAGTTGTCTTTTTGATTTTGATGTCCGCGGACATCATTTGATAATAAATTACTTTGCCGTGATCCTAGCAGTTAAAAAAACACTCACTTGTACCGATATTGAATTTGAATAAAATTGTTTTGGTATGTTATTTCATGTTGTATTGAGCTATGCTATAAATTACTATAATTATACATCAAATACAGCCCCTACTTCTGAATTATATTTAAAAGAAGTCTCACTTACCACACATTTCCCTTTTTCTCTTTATTCATCCCCCCTTATTTGTCTACATTTTTTTCTGCTACTATGTCACAATGTGTGACAATAAGTTTAGATTGTTTAGATTGAGAAAGAAATGTGTGTGTGTGTGTGTGTGTGTGTGTTTGGTTCATTGTGTTTGCTGGGTGTCAGTGTGTATGGGTGTCAGTGATGCGCCAGAGAACTCAGGACATCGAGCTGACAGAGTTTACCTGCAGCTCCTCTGATGCCTGACCACCTGAATGTATGCAGTGCAGGAAGAAGGAAAACACACACTTATATTCGACCAATCACACAGAGCAAACCCCCAGAAAACAGAGATGCAGCTTGGCATCAGTATTCTGCCGTCAGACCAACACTTGATTTAAATAGCTAGCAGGCCTACGGAGTAGTCATATTAGAAAGAGAAGGCCTCATTGCTTAAAATCACGTGTTACACCCACTTCATGACACCGTTCTATTGTTAGTGCTATCATTTAGTGAAGTAAATGCCAGTGTTTGTGGCACCCACTGACTCGCCTCCCAATGGTCATCCTACTTCTTCCTATCTTCATTTATATGCTTCAAGTGTAAATCACGCAGCTGCGGCTAAACCGACTCTGTCTTCAGCGTTCACAGTGATGTTGGTGCTTCTGTCTTCGGATGCCACGTCAGGTGCTTCCTCCACCTGGACAGTGCTGAGCAGGATTAGATTACCCAAACTATTCTGTCACGATGAGGATATTTAGGATATCTCCACACAACGCTGACCTGCTCCTTCTCATCACACACAGCATGAGTGAGCAAACACTCATGTACTTTACGTATACACTTATGTACTTTACGTATACACTCATGTACAACACAAGGCAACCACTCGTGTTTTGCTCATTCATATCAGAAGCATCGCTGCTGTCTCATCACCACCCTGCGTACCAACGCATTTTGGATAACTATCATCATTATTTAGTTTAGATTACCTGCAGAATAAACTCTCCACAGTAAAGTAATACTACAAATATGTCACCATGGCGTTTTAGTTTTGCTTTAGAGAAGGAATTAATTTATGTCAACATCTGAGATACACTTTGCCCTCTTCCGTCCTCACTGCCATTCACTTTATGGAAATAGCAAATACATTGTAGAGGTGTGACTAAATATGCGTGCATTGTGCAATTTATCTTTGTAATAGGCTCCTTTAACTGAAGAAATGAATCAATATTATTAAACATGCAATGGCTTATCAGGCGGTAGGAATTTTGATTTGTAAAGGAGAGGAATTATACATGACATCAATAACCATTAAAATGAATGATTGTCTTTCTCTCCCTCTCTTGTTTTGCCCTTCTATAAACCGTTTGAAGCTTGACCTTCAGTCCACAAACTGCTCTTTCATAGCATTAACACACTTGTACACCAGCAAATCCATACAGCCAGTTGCTGAAGTATTACCATAAACAAATGTATGCATGAAGGTTTAAACCGACCACGCATCTGCACAATAATTTGTGTCGAGCTGTATCTAAGTTCCTAATAAACACGTTCTTGCTGTCTGAAGAGAATAACTCCTTCCTGTCATCTTATTTCAAGAGTTTAAAAGTTATTTAATGACCTTTGCAGTGTCCGTTACCGCGGCAGTAGCTGACTTGTGTTAAAATATTCTGAAAACTTACACAGCCAACTTTACTTTGTAAAAATAAATGTTTCTGTTGGTTGGATCCCTTTTGTTAACAAAGTCGGGCTCTGCCGCTCCTTTAGCTTGATCAATTGATCACAGCCCTCCATATATACGTATTCAAGTTAACCAAATTGATATATGTGTAAAACTTTTATCATCTAATCTTATATTTTCTGCATATAAATCTACATCCAAATCTACTTGAATTATATTTAATCTGTACATATGTTAAATGGTAAATGGACTTGCATTTATATAGTGCCTTTCTAGTCTTCACTCAAAGCGCTTTACACCACATGTCAACATCCACACACACATCAGACACTGATGATACAAGGTGCCAGCTGTCCATCAGGATCTAAACTAATGCTTATTTACACACACCGATGGCACAGCCATCAGGAGAAATTTGGGGTTCAGTATCTTGCCGTATATAGTTTACCTGAAAACAAAACTAAACAAAAAGGAACAGAACAGGAGTTAGCATTTGGCTGTTGACAGAAAATGACATTGAAATATAATTTTTGTACAATGCACAAGTATGTACAAAGTAAAACAGCCTTGATTTAAAGCTTAAGACTATTTTTTTTTTTTACGTTATCTAAAGGTTTTAAAAGGGTTGTGTGAAACCGAGCGGTCAGAGAAACATCTCAACTAGAGTAATCGGAAAAAACACGAGTTATGAGTGTGATATTTATTTTATTCCTCCGTTTTCCTGTCCCTCTGACTAAAGTTCAAGCCAGGGCATGATGTGAACAACACAGACACATTTATTTGTTGCCAGAATTCCTTGCCCTTCACTTTGTCAAGACTTTTACCTTCTCCACTCTTCAGCCCTTCATCCCTTTCTCCCTCCCTCCCTCTACTCATCCCTCGCTCCTCTCCCATGGTTGTTTCCAGACAGACCCACAGCCAATGTGCACCAGATGCCCTCCCACCTCCACCCTATCCCACAGCCTGTCACTGCTCACTCCACTGTTCGATACAGACAGATGGAATTGCTATCAGTACTGGCTGCTCTCTCTCTCTGTCTCAGTCTGTCTCCCACACTCCACACTGTCTATTTTGCCTTCCTCTTTCTTATCCCTTACCAAGTGAAAAATAAGTAGAGAGAGAGAATGAGTGGAAAGAGAAGGAGAAGAGAGACGCAGACTTTTCAGCCAACATATGGACCGAAGCCCTGGGTTTTCCTGAGCGACATTCTCAGTAATGTTCTGTCCTTGTAGAACATTGGGCTGCCTCCACTTTTATGAGATGTGGTTTTCCTGACTCCACACGGCTTCCAGGAGACCCAGATGGAACCGCTAACAACCCCCACCGCCGCCACGCAACCACACGCACACACACACACACAGACATACTGTACTCACACAAACAGTCTTAACCCTAATTGCACACACACTCGGAGGAAGGCTTATTCAAACTATCAGGCGCGCACACACAGCCACAAAATCACGCTCGTCTAACATGGGCTTTGTTTCAGTGGCAGATGCCTGTGCATGAGGGTGTGTTTAAAGTCATTAACGCGGTAAAATAATCTCCTTTCATTCCTGTTATCTACTTATTGGGTAAATAAATTGTTTTCTCTAATGAACATTGGTGGTAGTTTTGGAGAGCCACAGGGGGGCTGCGCTCTTATTTAAAAAAAAAAAAAAAAAAAAAAACGTGTGACTATAATGTTGTACATGTGTACTTACACATGTGGAATATGAGATGTAATTACATGGATTAGGGTGCAACAGCATTTGTGTAAGACAGGAAACCATTTCCAGTTGCAGGTGGGTCCTGAGGCCTTCGTAAAGGTACCACTAGGCTTCTCTACAGTGGTTTAGAAAGGTATTTATTGAGTTAGAGTCACATTTCAACATTTCTGTCTTTTACTTCCCCCTCGTTGCACTCCCCCTCTCCATTTTCTGTCTCTCACTCTGTCAACTGCGAAGGGCACCATATCTCTTGATCCTCGCCTGAGAAACTTCCATTTTAGGTAGTCAGGCTCAGTGCAACAACATTTTTTGGACACAATCCCCTTCTCCAATCCCCTCCATACGGCACACTTGTAACCTCTATTTTCCTTCTGTCCTCCTCTCCACCCTCCATCACCTTCCAGTGCCTCCCCTTCTCTCAGAACCTGTTTTCTGTTATCACTACTTAATGCCTCACCCTGGGAGATGGACGGGGGAGAAAGCATTCTCCTAAGGTGGAAATTCTTGCGTTCATATGGTTATGATTTGGTGGGGAGGTCAGGCTCGATCTTTGCTGGAAGGCTTACGGTTGGCTCTGTGCTGGCCGTGCTGGGCTCCAAGCACTTCAAAGAGGGCCGGTGTACTGAATCAAGGTGATTCTTACCCCCCTGCACACACACACACACACACACACACACACACACACACACACACACACACACACATATATGTTACATATTTTATATTAGTGATATCATAACCAACTTTATGTTAAAAAAAAACACTGCTTCATCAACAACAAATATTATGTGTCATATCATAAAAAAAACAATCTGACAAAATCATGTAATGTTAACAGAATTTGCAAGCCTCTTCACGGTCACTTTTTTTTCTCACAGCTTGCAAAGCTCACAGCCAGCTCCTTACACAAAGTCCTGCCCATGCCAAATCCTCAGTCCCTCGCTTGTGAATCCTGAACCCGAGCCTCAAATGAATTCAAGCTGGAGAAGCAAGGTTAAGAGCAGGTTACATTGTATGCAGGAATTTGGGGAATAATTCTCCTCATATATTGGATTTGGAAGGAGGTCTGAATTTTGCCACAGATCCTACAAGGCCTCGCAAGCTGCTGCAAGTTTAAAATTGAGAAAAAATATTGGAATGAAACCAGTTTGGTTTGACATACTTATAACACCTTTGCACATGCTATCAAGTGGAGGTTGAGGAGAAACATTGCTTCCAAAGAGAGTAAATGAGATGATTAATTAAGGGTCCATCTTTTCATTCCTCTAAAGTCCATGTCTTATTCCTTTTGATCAGCAGAAGTGCATTTGTTTTTCTGTGTATTTCTGATTATTTGGCTACACAGAGGTCTGAGGTGAAGTTTTGCTGACTGGTTATTTTTTATCAGATTGCTGTCAACATGTTACGGTAATATCGGGACTGTAGATGCAAAACAGAAGTGTGTGCCGTAACTTCTAGTGCAAGATCATACCCTTGTGTTTCTGTGTCATGCGTTAAAATCTTTTAATTATACGGTCCTTTGTCATTTTTACACCATTTTAGTTTTTAATATCATCAGTCCCTTCTTTCATTTTCAGTCCTGTCAATGTGTGATAATTTTCACCCTCTCACATTTTCTACTGCAGCTTCCACTTTAACTGTCAGCTCTCTGTCTTCAGCAGAGAGTTGAGGTTGTTTTCTAAGTGCGTGTACTCCGGTCACAGCTGTTATGAACTACATAGCTGTGTTGTGTTATTTATCTTTACATTGCTATTTCAAAGTGACATAATTGCTACATTACAACATTCAACACTGTGATGTGCTCTTCTCAAATCAAACACTCATTGTGGTTCAACACTTTACTGTCGGCCTCATAAATTTTTAGTATCATCTGGCTTTTTACTAACTGCACACACACACACCCACACACACAAACATGCACATATATACACTTGGTATACAGTGTAAGACACGTATTACCTTTCCCTGCTAGTATTTCCACGGTAGTCTTTTCTTAAGTGTTAGTCACTGATTAAAACCCAAATTTGACTTTAATATTATTACATGCAGAACAGGCTTGTAGCAGCAGTTCATATACTACAGTCTAGGATCATGGATGCTGCATCAGAGAATGCGATAAAGAGCCAATACACATGTCAATTTCTCCTCAAGAGACATTTAAGTAATTACACCACATTTGAAAATCCCTTTAATGCATCCATTACATGCTTGGTGGCCACATGTATATTTCAAAATGTTATTCAAATCTAGGATGGGTGACCCCATATCTGGTCAAATTTAAAGATCATGAATATTCTATGTCAACACGTATGGGAGTGAGGCGCGCGCGCGTGTGTGTGTGTGTGTGTGTGTGTGTGTGTGTGTGTGTGTGTGTGTGTGTGTGTGTGTGTGTGTGTGTGTGTGTGTGTGTGTGTGTGTGCAGGGGGTGCTCTAATAAAATCTGATTGGAGAGTTATCATGCTGTGCAGGGCAAACATGGGAAGTGAAAATGATATGTTTAACATACATGGTCAGGTCTAGGAGCTCCCATGGGATCTGATAGGGTTTGATCAAACTACACTCCGCTAGGCTACACACACACACACACACACACACATACACAGTTTATGGATGCCACCTTCTTACCCACTTCCCTCACAAATCCCCATGATAAAGCGGACTTCAAAGCCTCATATCCAATCCTACAGCTTTATCCGAGATGCTGGTTTGATTCTCTGGCTGCATCTCTTCCCATGGCCCTTACTCCACTCCACCCCAGCACAGACACACAACCTTATTCACTTTCAAACTATACCTGAGAAAAGCAGCTCTCTCTGTCAGCCTCATGGTGTCTCCAAATGTAAGCGAAGAACAGGGGCCACCAGCCAGTGCTTTTCTTCTCCCCTCTAAGTTCCACTGGCATGTCATAATTAGAATAAAAAGGAATATTCTCCCTGTATTAATGGGTGCTCTCTTTCTCCTCATCCCCTCTGAACACCCTGTTCATCCCTCCTCCTCGCCTGCTCCATATGCACTACACTGATCAGTGTAATGGGATCTCTGGTTCTCTCACTGCACATTTGCCTTTCTCTTTTTACCCAGTGTCCATTCCCCGGGAGAATTCCCTCAACAAGTCCTCACAGCCGCCCTCGTGCTGCCGAAGCTCCCCATGGGAGACTCTCATAGTCAGCCACGCACCCTAATTGAAACTGGAAATCTGCCAGTCTGCTTATCAGGAATTTTTATTTACTTCTGCCCGGCTCTGCCCTCTTTACTTTCCGAAGAGGGTCATGTTATAATTACCTCCTCAAACAGAATCCCTCTCTTTCTGTCGGCATCCCTCGCTCCATATATCCCTTTTCATAAGTTATAATATCCTGTCTCGCCTGCGCTGGAAGGCGGAAATGGCTTCTGAATTCTGAAGTGGCTTTCCAGGGGGCTACGGGGGTTTGCTGCCGCAGAGGGAAATTGAATTTTACTTCAAGGTCAGCGACACTAATGATAGTGTGGGAAGGTGTTGATCTCGCGTAGCACTGGTTTGTCTAGCAGAACCCCACTGTATCGATCTGCACGGGAGATCCTAGTCCTGTATTGATTGTCACACGGAGTTGTTCGGGAGTGTGGTGGAAATCACTAGTGTAGTATAAGCGGTGATTTGGGACTGTAGTCACTCTCAGGGGTTGGTAAAGAAAAATAAATGAATGTCTCAAACAAAAAGAATGTTTGAGTCTCCCAAAAAGAGGGAAAACCTGGTGCATGATAATGAACAGTAAAAGTAGATACAGTACAGTGCCCTGAACTGCACACCCACATTATGATTGATGCTTAATATAGCAGTTAAAAGTCGATGTTCACTCTGAATACCTCTTGCGAAGCCAAAATTGTGCACAGCACATATTGTACCTTCACAGGCTCAAAAATAACCAACCCATACACACACACACAGCGCACATTTTAACCAATCTCTTTCATGATTCACTGCTGCTTGTACGCAAAATGGTTAGTTATGGGTAGGTGCCCTGCGGTGTGAGCGAATGTGTGTCACTTCCCCCACAAATGGAAACATTTAGACACTGAAGTGTGTCCTGAGGTGAGAGCTGTAGAAGCTCTCACTCATAAAGTAGCGGGGAGGCAGCCTGTGGAGGAAATGAGCTAGGCAGACTGGTGGAGGGGAGAAGAGCGTGACACACACTGAAGGACCTCACACACATGCACAGACGCACACATGCTGGTGAACCACACACTGGCGACTGCCGCGGTTGTGCTGCTTCGCACCGTGTCTGTCACCGTCTTCATTTTCCCCGATGGCTACAGCTGTGTTTGACTTCCTGTGTTTCTACGTGATGCTGTGGTGTCATTGGCAAAAAGCACACAGCCGGTACTGTACCTCCATGTTATGTGGCGGTGGTTAAAAGGTTGACTGACCTCACCGTGAACCAAGACCAGTGCTGAGACACCTGTGGAAGTTCACCGCAGAGTACAAAATAATGTGGGATGGTTGCTGAGACATAATGGAGCGTCTCATTTTAGACTAAAGGGAATCCTTATTTTGAATTCCATTTCATTTAGTCTCTTACTTTATATCTATATTTTCACTAGCTTGTTGTAAAGCCCCATCTCTTGTGCTTCTACTGTACCAATTTTTTCGTTATCCTCTCTTTCTCTCTCTCTCTCGCTCTCTCTCTCTCTCTCTCTCTCTTTCTCCGACGTGTTGTGCATGAGTGCCTTTATTAAGCAGGATGACCTGTCATGCAGGTGTGAGGAGAAGGTGATGACTACCTCTGCCCTCTGCACATCCTCATTCTCTCTCTTCCTTGGGTCTAAAGAAAGACACCACCTCTCCTCTACCAATTGGTCTGGCTTCACTTCACCTCAGACAGGAGCAGTGGACAGGGAGGGTTGAGGAGGAGGAGTAGGTGATGGGGGAGGAGAACGACCCAAGAAACTCCAAAGTCAGTTGTAATCCCGTCGTAGGTCAGCCTGTTTTTAATGGTGATTAGTATTAGCATGCGTTGCAAGCTTAAAGACATTTTTTGTTTGTTTGTTTGTTTTTATCCCCAGCCATGCCAATAAACAATCAGTGCATTAAGTGGCGAGCAAATGGAATCAATTCATCCAGTTTTGCGCAGATGAGTGCAGAAAACGAGGCGTGAAGCAGCCGCTCTCTGTGTTTGTAGTGGCTAATTAGGAGCCCATTATAGGGCATCTCAGCATGGTGCTACCCTGATTGTTTATTAGAATTTCACTAAGGTTAAGGAGAGCGGGAGACAGAGCGAGAGAGAGGGAGAGAAAAGGGGACTAATAGTAGTAATAAATGGATAATAAATGGATACCTAAGACATACACACACATGCAGCCTTGGTGAATGCCAGCCCCTGGGCCTCCTACAAAAAGGGCTCTTGTAAAAGTGGGGAAAAAAAATAAAAATCTCTACCAGCACCATGCATATGCTTGGCTCCGTCCTCTTAAAGACTGTCTTATTAAATGGGTAAGTGGCTGAGTGCTGGGACCACCAAGTGAGCCGTGCTGTCACTGGCACATTGCTCTCTGTGGGCTGAGTGCCGCAGGCGCAGACAGGATATGATATAGGGTCACCAGAAATGATGGTTTAACACTCAATGATACATCAGTTCCCAGCATTAAAGCGCTCGGCCTGCCAGTGGCATTTCTAAGACTTCTCTAGTCCTGGATATTTTTTTTGTACAAGATGCAGAGCTAAGTTATAGCCTCCCACAACTCCAACAACTCCTGTGTGTGTCTATGTGTGTGTGTGTAATCAACAAAGACAACGGGGCCTTCTGAAGAAGGAAGATCAATAGACTTCCACAGGTGACTGACCTCAGTGAGCCCAGACACATGCATGCAGGCTAACCACACACAAAGACACACATTCAGGCCTAGACACATGCACCAGTAAGTACTTGTGGCATGCTATCCTCTGTGTTGTCTCCACCTAACCTCTGGTTTACACAGAATGTGTGTGTGTGTGTGTGTGTGTGTGTGTGTGTGTGTGTGTGTGTGTGTGTGTGTGTGTGTGTGTGTGTGTGTGTGTGTGTGTGTGTGTGTGCTTACACACAACCAAGTCTTGCGCTCTCATCTTCAGGATCTAAGGCTCATTGCCAACTGGCTTTGGTGCCAGGCACTGCCTTATCACCTCCCCAGCACACACACACACACACACACACACACACACACACACACACACACACACACACACACACACACACACACACACACACACACACACACACAAACAAACACACGCACACACACACGCACACGCACACAAACATACTTGCATTCCTACTCACATGTGCATGTGCACTTTAAACAACCTTGTTGCAAGAGTTTGTGCACAGGCACTCACACACAGTTGTACATGATGATCTACCCTCCACATAAACAAAGATAAGAGCAGGAACGGTCAGCGCAAGGCCCCAAGAGGTACAAAGCTATTACTGGGAGACCACAGTCGCGTGGCTCTGTGTGTGTGTGTGTGTGTGTGTGTGTGTGTGTGTGTGTGTGTGTGTGTTTGTGTTTGTGTGAGTGTGTGCACTCATGTTTGTGTTTATGTAGTGTCAGTTGCAGAGCTCTTTGAGCAGCAGCTCAGAGTTTTGTGCGTCACGTTGCAGCACTAACCACTGCGAAACGCTTAACGGGAAACTGCCACTGGTAGCGTGAGGTGTTAAACTCCTCTCTGACTTGCTGTCAAAGTCTTTGCCACCAGCCGTCACAGCTCAAAAGTTATCCGACAGTATAATCACAGCAAGTCACTGAACAATGTGCCAAAGGGCCCTGACAGTTTGACAATGACTTTGCCAGCTGCAGTGTCTCACATTAAGCGTGGAATAACACCTTTGTCAAGCAGTGCGGGCCTACTTAGGTATGGGGTGTGCTGTCTCCATCTTGATCCCTGACAAATATCCAGCCCATTGAGGTGACACAGAACAAAGCGTTTTCCCACTTTGCCAAGCTGACAAACCTAATTACCGCGTAAAAATTCCTGGGATCAGTCCTAGATCAAGTCTCCTTAGTACTGCGAGCTGCACACCCAATGTCCCTCAGGAAAGGAATTTTCCGGATTCCATTGATTTCCCAGATTCCCAGGTCTGAGCGCAGAACATGTCTCGAAGCTTGTAATTACTCACTGAAATTCCCATAGTGTTACCTTTGGAGATATAGTAATTATAGGATAGAAAATATATGTTTTGCCTGTTGAGTGAGGAGAAATCTCATTACTTATTTATTAGCTTTAATAACCTTGAAGCGGGAGTAGTAAAGTTTGCCAGTAGCGACATCTATGATTCAACTTGCCATTTATTAATGTTTTAAGAGGGTTTTATACAGGCTTATATTCTATACAAAATCAATCTCTTTTCAACACAGTATGATTTGAGAGCTAAAAATAGGCCGTTTCAGGCACTTTTCTCTGGCTGAGTGACAGAAGTTCGCCTTCGTGTAGCAGTGGAATGAATTCCACAGCATTATGACCGCATCAGTTCCTTCAGCTCTTTGAAAGAAACGCAGGAGTCTGTTGTTATCAGAGCGTAGGCCCAGCCACCTTCTCCCTTTATGGGCATGTTTCACTAATCTTGCTACTGGCCTCTACTTTTTAAGTCGAAACAGGTGTTGCACTCATAACGCAATCTTGTATTAGTGCAAGCACCTCAGCTCATACTCCTCCGAGGCTGTGTTTTCTTTGCAGATTCCTTTCTTGGCGAGGAAGGCTACACCTTGTTTCATATGAGTTAGAGACTCCTAGAACGAGAGTCATTAAAGCTATTTTGATATGGGTGTAATTTTAAGATGGACTTGCTCGGGGTCAGGTATACTTGTTACAAGTCGGTGCTTCAAAAAGCAATGAAGAATTCATGTGCTGGCACTAAACCAGTCAAGACAAGCGTCATATCCGTTGGGGGTCACAACTCATCATTCCTGTTTTTGCCTTCTACTGTGCGTGTTAGCAGGTAGGTGAGTTTTATTGTCTGCCTTAAAATAAAAGCGATATAAAGTAAAAATCAATCTGGCACAAGACCCAGCAAAGGTTTCTGCTTTGGTCCACTCAGCCACCCTCCTCTCTGCCTTTTCTTCCATTTTCATGTCTAAGGATAGAGAGATTAAAGGGAGGCCATGTCTCAACCCTGAAGAACTGCCATCACTCACAGATGAGCAGTGCCAAGCTCTTCTCTCTCTCTTTTTCCTGCTCTCTTTCTCTGTCTCTATCCGTTAGATACGCAACATCCCCTGGTGCTCTTTGGCCCATCTCTTCATCCTAAACCCACTCACACACACACATCACGAGCATGATTTACTGTCATACACTCCTGTGTGTGCCTGTATGTAAGCGTGTGAGTAGATGTGTGCTCACATGTGTTCTGTGTGCATGGCAGCGGCCACATCAAATACACTAAAGCAGCGCTCCTCTTAGACATTAACCCATCCATTCTCATCCCACCATAGTGATTCCAATACAGAAAAAAGTCAACATTTCAAAACCTGAAAAAATTACAAAATAAAAGTAAAGG
Organism: Ophiodon elongatus; assembly: GCA_016806645.1. Lineage (NCBI taxonomy): Eukaryota > Metazoa > Chordata > Actinopteri > Perciformes > Hexagrammidae > Ophiodon > Ophiodon elongatus. The sequence goes on from JACSYO010001880.1 coordinate 1,685,224, forward strand.
CAGACTACATCTGGCACAATGTCTGTACTTAAGGTTTCCAAGTATGTGTCTGGGGAGGAGATCTGGTGGGACAGAGCCTCAGTCGGCTTGGAAGCAGTAGAAACGGATGTCACACTGGAAATTTATACGGTGCGGTTCAGGGAGCAGCGGCTGTAAATTGACAAGTGATGCTTGTGAGCAGCGTTACCCGTCTGTTTCCCTTTCTCTCATCTTCTATCTTTTTTTCCGCTCATCTTTTTCTTCTCTTAGCGTAGCTGTTACTTCATACATCTGTGCTCGCCCCGAGCATTATTGTTAACGGGTGAGAGATACAAAAACAAGCCAGAAAACTAAAACGGGAAGAAGTAGCTGTGCGCAGAGACGTGGAAGAAAATGACTTGTGTTCCCTTTGTAATATGAAGTAGTGACAGACTGAAATTATGAAGTACATCTGAAGCCAATATCTTTAATCTTTAAGCAATGTTCTGCTTGGATCATTGTGACCCTTAAGTTTGTTTTTTTACAGTGATGAGAGACAATGAAATGAAGGGGAACTGTGACACAAGTCTAAATACAGTATCAACAGCAAAACCTGAACATGTCTAAAAAGAGTGCTTTTCAGACAAGAATACCAACATTAAATATAATCCCTGTCATTTCTTCCTGGAAAAATGTTTACAACGGCCAAGGCTATTAGGCCACAGCGTTGAGGCTGAGTGTGTGTGCATCTGTGTGCACAGCGGCACGTGTGTATATCTGTGCTATAGTTTGATCGGGTCATTCTACTGTATAAATGTCGCTAATGGCAGCACTCTTTTTAATAATGCAGGAAGCTCTTTTCTCTGTCCCTACTCCCCTTCACATCATGTTTAGAGTGACAGCCACATAAGCCACCATTCCCATTCCACTCAGTCAACAGTAAGTCACCTCAACACACACACACACACACAGAGAAAGAGAAAGAGAGAGAGAGAGAGAGAGAGAGAGAGAGAGAGAGAGAGAGAGAGAGAGAGAGAGAGAGAGAGAGAGAGAGAGAGAGGAGCTCGAACCAAGACCATGAGACTGGAATACAATAATCAAAGAGATGCACACAAAGGCAATTGGCTACTTGAAGTAATTTAGCAATTGAAGATATTTTTTGAGTGTGAGGCTGAACACAAAGATCAATTATTGTGTAATGATTCACCAAATCTAGGATTTGATTTGCATTTTTTTTTAATGGAGGATGACACCCGTCTTATCATCAGGCTTCATTTATAAAAGCACATTTCCAGTTTACTTGTAATGACCTCCACAAAAGAAAGCCTTTAATCTGACGATATGTTTTCATAATATAATCATGAAAAAAGTATGTCAGAAAACAATATTAATACGCAGAGCAACATCCCCAGTCTGACCAGGGATCTTTGTTGCATCTCGTACCTCTCTTCCTCTCCCCATGAAGTCTTGTCTCGATGCGTAAAAATAATTATTCAAGGTAAAACATACTGCAGTTAAAAACTTTGCACAAATACAAAGAATTAGACATCCAGAGGATATTGTTTGAAAATTGAAAATCATTTTAGTTTTTCGTTACAAAAATCGAAATCATCAAACGCCTTAGTGATTCTTCAAAGAGGAGGGTTAGCCTTCGTGATGCGGCCCCACTGTACGAGTCAGCGCTAACACCGCCTGGGCAATGTTCAGCAGTGACATCTGGTAGACTTTGCTTTTCTCCTTCCAGCGCCGCCACACGGCAATTGAGAACAGACAGATGCCAAGACCACTGTGGCAGCTCTGTCTTTCTTGCTCCCTCTCTCAGTGTACCAATTCTCTCTGATATGGGTAAGATGCTGTCACATTTGGGCCTTCCAGAGAGGGAGAGACGTGAAGGGAGAGATAATACGAGACAAGGATGGGTGAAAGGATCATCAGGGTGCACAGAGAGGAACTCTCACACCGCTGCTCTCCTGCATTCACGCACACACTCACACACACACAAGATATGTCACACACCCAAACATCAATGTGGATGCCGTGAGGATGATGCCCCTTCAGGGTGACAGCGTGATAAGAAGGGAGTATTATATTGTAGCACCAGTACAGCATGGTGCGCGTTACTTGCCGCACCCCTACCTCGTCTCTTCCGCTCTTTCCTCCTCTCATTAACCTCGGCTCTGATTGCCCCCAGGACTCCCTTGTGCTAATTAGAGGGGGGAAATATGTCTACGATGCATGCACTATTGTACAAACACACACACACACACACACACACACACACACACACACACACACACACTTTGGCGCAGCTGACAGAGAGGCTTCTGTAAATGGAGGTGTGAGAAAGGCTTGTCTGCTATTGTGTTTCATCTACGTTGTGAATGTGTTGGCAACCGCAGGGTTAACCCCACCAGGTGACAGTTAGCAGCACTGTTGATTTCTTTTGCACAGACAGCCTTCATGTCAGCAGTGCTCAAAGTGTTCACTTCTTGATTTAGCTGTGCTAAATCAAGAAGTGAACACTTTGTCTCAACATGACACAATTAGGGCTGAACAGGATAGGAAACTGTGAATTGATCATTTCAGTTTTTTCTCCGCCTTGTCAGTCACCTATGATAATGGCTATCGCTATAATATTACTGACAATTTAATAACAATTATTAATGAGGCAGTCAAATAGGATCAGACAAATAAAACAACAAAATAATGCATGTAATTCCTTCATGTTTTAATGAGGTTTGACCTTTTGTGGTGAGATGCTTAGAATGCAGATTAAACGACTGCCAAGTTGAATCGCTTCACACGCAAAGACTCACACAATGACCGTTCCCAGATCCATGCCGAATTAAAGACTATTGACAGCGAAGCTGTGGGACTGCTTCCAGCGCAGACATTTCTAATAGCACGTTGACATCTTCATTCAGGAGGCTTTTGTGTACTGGCGAGCAGTTTGTGAAAAAAAAGAAAGGGCCCGTTTTCTTTTTTTGTTTTACATGCTGTTAGGGACAAGCACAAACATGTTGTGGGAGTTGTACAGCAAATAGCCATTTGTACCTGGACTGGACCTGGGGAGAACTGGTGAAGAAAGAAAGAGAGGGACGAGGTGAGGGGGGTATAGATAGAGGGAGGCAAGGGGGAGAGATGGAGAGCGAAAGAGAGAGTATTTAAGAGCACTTGAGTGCCAGCATAGATGTAGTCACTTCTCCCAGTGGACAAAACCAGGCCCCTCTGCACCATGGCATGATTTTTCACTTTAGCAAGCACCACTCAGTACTCCTCCTTGAGTCCCCCTTCCCTTTCTCCTCTTCCCTCAGTCACTGCGTGCTTCAGTGATTCCATCATTCTCTTTCATTCACTCTGACTACAAGGGGCACAAGTGCACACACTCACAAACACACACACACACCCCCACACACACAATTTGACCCATTTGCCCCCCTGCTATGGGTAGTAAATAATTCCATTGTGAGGGCCATTAGCGAGTATCTCAAGGGTTAAGAGGGGAAATACACAGGCAGTCAGATGGGCGATTAGACAATAAGAAGATGAAATGTCTACTATTGTTTTGTTGCTTATTGTTTCACAGAGCTCACATTGGACCTGTGGCTAATTCATATGCTTAATGCCCTCTATATGCCATTTTTTTCTCAAGGGACCACATACTGTGGAGATGAAGACATTTACACACACATGCACTGGCAAACACACACATTATTTGTATTGCTACCTCTCTCTTACATGTGGCAGCAGGTTACTCTGCCAAAACCTAATGATCAACAGACCCGGTTCCCATCACTGTTTAGGATTCAACATCCCTTCAGACTAAAGGAAATGTAAGATACAATTATGCAAAGTATAGAGAGGGCCGAGCCAAAACTCTTCTCCTGTCCTCATGCATTCCAACAGCAAAACCAAACTGTTTGTGGTAATGTACTCGCCTGTGTGTGTGTGTGTGTGTGTGTGTGTGTGTGTGTGTGTGTGTGTGTGTGTGTGTGTGTGTGTGTGTGTGTGTGTGTGTGTCTGTATGAGTAGGGCCAAAAGCAATGCAGCTTGCCATTTTAGTTGAGGACTGCACCTTACATGGCTACATTACAGTCTTGCCAGTGACATAGCCTTTTAAGAATTGGTGTCACCAAGCCAGAAACCTCACTAAGGAGACTGACTATGAACAATGCAATTCTTCTTAATTGTGTCTAGACGTGTGTCAGCGCATGACTTGTACGTGTGGTGAGTGTTTATGCGTCTGTATCGCCACATAGCCTGCAGTCCAGCCAGAACACATGAACCTGTGGACACACTAACTGGTCCTCTGAGCCTTTAGTTCAGCCACTGTCAGAGGGATCCTTGTATTTTTCCACAGGCATGTCAGAGGATTACACAGTCCCTCTGCTGTTTCACTGACCTCCCCCTACGGCACGCACACACACACACACACACACACACACACACACACACACACACACACACACACGCACACAGACACACGCACACACACACACACACACACGCAGACAGACACACGCACACACACACACACACACACACACACACACACACACACACACACACAGACACAGACACAGACACACACATCAAAGCAGCTCAGCGTAATGCCCAGCACTGAGCTAGGGGCACACTGGCCTACTCACTCAGCAGGCCGTTGGCACACACTTCACATCTGCCTGCAGGGATTGCCAATGGCAAGCATGGCCCCTGTATGTGTGTGTGTGTGTTTATTTATAAGAAAAAAACAGCATATGTTCTTTGTGTATGACTGTCTGAAAAAAAGGTTTACTCCTTATGTGACACATTTTGTGGTCCCACTGGTAAAAATATATTTTTTATAATTTCCAACCTGCTAAAATTTAAAATATCCAACATTTCCACTTCTTTTTAGTTGGCCTAAAGTCTAGCACTTAAAAAACATAATTTTTAAGTATATGACAGTATGTCAGCTCGATTCCAAGACCAGGCTGCAATAAATTTATTGAACAAAAACAAAGAACACAGCTACTCGCGTCTACATCATTTTCATATTCTTCAAAAACAGGAAAATTAAGTTTCTTTCAGAGAACAAAGCAGGCAGGTTAGTGAATTGGATGAGACTTTTCCCAGCATTCCTGGTTATTAGCTATCAATCAAACGTGTTTTCAAAAGTAGTTTACCAAGACGTAGGAGGAAAACAATGAATGCTGAAAAGTGGTTTTAAATCAGACAAACAGGTACATGTAAATGGGTGTTGGGTAGCAATGTAAAAGAGTTACAATCCAACATGAATTATTAAAGCAGCTAGGCACATTGGCTGAGGGGAAGATATGGTGCATGTGAATTATCTCTGATCAATATATAGAGTTTAGGGGAAACAAGGTTCCTAATTACGCCCCCGTTTGACCACACGCTCACCTCTTCTCCCACCTTTTTGTTTTCTTCTTTTTCCAAGCTCTGCTAACATCCCACTCTTCCTCTGTCAGGCGCTTTGGCCTACACACAGGGCAACTATACAAGTACAATACAAATCAATGGGTTAACACATTAACACACAGACAAACAGCAGACAAGGTAAGGGTTTCAAGACCTTTAACCTAAACACCTTTAGCCCTCCAGGTTGATCAATAGTCAGAAAAATAGCATTAACAACCCATCGCACTCTTTCCATTCCATTCCTTCTTCACTAATCATTCTTTCAATGTTATCTCCCTCACCCCTTCCTCTTTTCTTCTGCGGCAGAGAGGGAAGTTTATTTCCCAGAGCTCCTTAGAAGTCCCTGAAGCCTGTACGCCCCCATCTCACCTCCAAGCCACAGCCAGACACCCTGTTAGAAGCTATTACTATCGTTAGCTTCCCCTTCCATCCCAACACGACTCAGACAGAACCTGGACATTAGCTAATCAATACTTATTGCATCTGGGTTCCTTTCACAGCCTTGCAATTCATATGGAGAGACATATTAGCGCGACATATTAGGCTGGCAACAGCTCTACGAGGTGAGATGCTACACTGACACTAAATTGACTTAGCTGAAGCCTCGCGGGACGTTGCAGGGCATTGCTGCTAGCTGACGACTCGGGCCCAGTCTGCCTGTATTGAGTTTCTGTGATGGCTGTTTAGCTTGTAGTGCTACACGGGGCAGAGAGGGGGAATGGAAGGTGCTCCGGCTCATCGCGTTTACTGACAGGAACCCTGCAGACCACAAGGCTATAGGGATCAATAGCATTGCACTGCACAGCCAGACTAGGCCAGACCCAAACACAGGAAGATAGCATTACACATGGGCTTAAATCAGGACAAGACTACAGTGTTATTAACACAGCACGAACACATTCAGTTTGCACTCAAATCCAGGGCAAGCATTTCATTAACACAAACTCTTTTTAGACAAATTCCGTACAAGCACTCTTCTATTGTATTGTGCGATCTGTCCCAACATCTGAAAGACAAGCACGCAGGTTATGTTTTTGTCTGGTGATCCTGGACCTGAGCCTCCAGGTGGCCCTACATCCCTTCTCTGAACAAACAGAGCAGCGGGTTCGCTCCACTTCCCCCATGTCACCGAGGCCAAGCCAAGACATTGTGCGGCTCACCGGCCTGCTGACATGGCCACCCAGCCTGCCAGGGATTTGCCGCTGGGTCATAGAGTTGACATTTATTAAGGGAAGTTGCATGGAGAGTTACAGGGAGTTGACAGTCCTCTCGTCACGTCACACTCCAGAATTCAGAAACCTGTGCAGTCCACACCCCTCTATGTTTCCAACAATAAAAGAAACAATGAAGCTGTTAAGCGCTGTATGACCCTCCCAGGGCCCACTACAATAAGAATGACAGCTTTCATTCTCCGGCTTGTGCCACTGAGTTTTTAGTTTCTTGCTGAGAATTACAATTTATAATCCATTTGAAGAAGGAAAAAAAATCCAGATGTTTGATGAGGGACAAATATTAAAATCAAAAACAATACAAATTCTAACATACAAAAACAAAAGCCTATATGTTAAAATGACTAAGTGGGCAGTATGAATGATTGTGAATGAATATTTGTGGGCCGCAAGGGAATGTGGAGTTTAGTGGACCGTGAGGAACAATGAAAATCTAAAAAAGAGAAGTCGAGTGAAATGGATTGAGTGTGTTGAGGACCAGATGTGCCGTGGATGGATCAAACATCTGCTGGCTCTGCAAGGCCTCAACGGTCTTGAATGACCTCCATCATCTAACCTTTCTCCCCATGCGTCCAAGTAAACCTTTTGTTCTTCACTATTTGCCCCCTCATATAGATCAAGTTTTTTTTTTTTTTTTTTAACCAACTGTGTTTTAAAAAAGACTTTACTTTCATTCTAAGCATTCCGAATGAAAGGTGTTATATGCTCACAAACATTAACAGGAATTCAAATCAAATTTTACAGTGCAGATTTCATTTTTTTCTGTTATTGTTCTCAATACTGTGTGTTTTGATGGTCTAGAGCATTTCTTGGTGTATAAGTTACAGTACAAAGAGGCAGCACCAGATGGTAATGGTGTTTATTTTTGCAGTAAGTAATCACCATTCTGGAACTTATGACAGTAGACAGGCCCAGGGACCTGGAACCATGCCCCGAGAGACCTGAGCACCACTTCCTGTTGTACCCGCATGATCGTGGACACACACATACACACTCATGCATGCACACATAAACACGAACATCCTCCGGGCCGCTGGCGATGCTGGCCCCCTGGGCCACAGGGATAGATGTGTTCTGGCACATGGGTTGGGGTAGTCTAAATTACACTGCAGCCACACTGGCACCCTCTGCCTCCAAGATGAATGAGCCAACTTGCCAGGCAACAATTCCATTGAGGCAGTTTAAAAACAGGGATACTGCACTGTTCGTAATTTGGGACCACTTTACCCACTCAGTGTACTATTTCACTTAGATAAAACTACTATATTCTTGCCCACATCTTTGATGAATAGGCAAGCCTTAGTTGTCACTTCTAATATTGCTATTATTGTTGTTCATTATAACATAACACTTTTAAACACAACTCACAATTAAGCCCCATAACGACGTTTTAAAATGTCTGATTCATTTGCCTAATTATTTAATTATAACTACAGCTTATAATGATACATTTTATAACTACTTTTGCCCCAAATTGCAGCATTTAATCTAATGCAAAGATGCTTTTCAAAGATGTTGAATTTGCACGGTAACAGCACCATCAGGACATAAAAATATGGAGCACTTGTCCAGCAGTCACTGATTTCGTCCTGTAACTTTTGATACAACAGCTAACACTACACATAATGACTGATTTACAGTTACAGTCCTGAGCAACAACTTATTGCCAATTCGCCAAACAGTCTGTATCATAGATTCCTAGTTAACATGACAGACACAGACTCCTTTGGGGCACCCAGACCCCCTAGTGGCCCTTCGTCTGTATGTGAGTCAGGCTGGCAGTGAAATACTGTCGGGGAAAGGAGCGGGGTGGAGGGAAGGTACCAGAGAGAGAGAGGCTCCAGTTAATGGTCTTGCATCTTCCTGGCAGCATGTCAATAATGGCTCTGATCACATTAAGTAAAGAGTCCATTAGCTTATTCTCTTTCCTACTGCATGCTCCATAGCAAAAGCACAGGAGAAAACTGAAAAGTTCCACTAATGCAGTGTGTCTGCGTGTTACAGACACCTCTATCCGTTCCCAGCCAGACCAAAACAAAATGACTTGGGAGGTACAATCCATTATCCATTCACATCTATTTCCTTTAACACAGGGACATAAGAGCAAGAAAAAAATGCAATTGGGTTTGCAACTATTTAATACTTTACACACAGTATAGTCCAAAGCAATGTGTCACATTTTGTTTTTATGAGGTGAGGCTCTCGTGTAAAGTTTTCATCAGCAATAAATACATAGTTTTTATCAGGTTCTATTTTCACTTTTTTTAAACTCAGTTATTTATCAAAGACTGTGATGTGCTACCCACTACTAGCCTCGGAATATAATGTGATAAGGGGCAGGTATAACACGAAAGAGTAACATAAAATATTGTTACATCAAGACACTACAAACATGTACAGTAACCATGTGGCGGAAGAGCAAATTGTGGGCATATGTTAATGCTATGTCTCCTGCCAAAATGGTAATCAAGACAAAGGAGATGTGATTTAAGAGGGAAAGAAAAGCAGGTTGTCAGCCACCTCCACATATCCATCAAGATTCTCACACACACACACACACACACACACACACACACACACACACACACACACACACACACTGGACAGACAGACCATTTCTCAGCCGCCTCACTGCTCTCCATTGGCCCTGAAGGGGCACAGCGGCCCCCACATCTGTCTCCCAGGCCCACGACAGACCTGGCTGCCGAATCCAGATCCAGCAGATCACACGAATCATCCTCAATTAATGTGAACCATCAGGCGTTCCCTCGCTGCTTCTATCACTCCACCCCTTTTCTTTGAGGCATCCCCTCTAGCTCAGTGCTAGGTCCGATGAGTTTTACACATCGACCACGGCTACGGTTCCTTAGCACAGTTGGGTGAGGCCAGCCAACGTTATTCTGTATGCTTTGTGAAAAGAGACAGGGAATCAATACAACAGTCCAGACCCAGACGTTGCTCAAATGTAAGTGCTGCGAGGCAGCTCTTCAGAGGTTCTGAACTCAGAGAACAGCCAACTTTGCTCTGCAGCGAACCGGGGCCTGAAAATGGCTTCCATGTGCCGCCCCATCTGCACCTCTGCTGGGCTGTGGCCAAAGGACTGTCCTTTTCACTTTTTAAAGATGCCGAGGGACAGCTTTAAATCTAAAAAATGGTGGTGGTGGTGGAGGTCAGGAGGGTGTATGAATCAGAGGTTAGGAGACCTTTCTTTAATATGACGGGTTTGTTTTCAGAAACAGATAATGAAAAAAGACAAGTCAGAGGGAAAAGAAACGGAAACTGTTTACTAAAGGCCACCTGGAACCAGGGATGTGCCAGATTGTGACTCACCCGTCTGTGGTCCTCTATAATAAGCCCCCCGACCCCCCCTTCCTATCCTTGCAGTCTGCAACTGCACTATAAATCTCACTCCAGTCGATTAGCGTGCCCTTAGCAACAACTAACACACAGTCATGAAATTTTAACCAAAGCCATGAGTTAAATCAGGTTGAGAGGGGAAAGCAGGGTACCTGCCTGTTGGTTGATCAGTGTGTCTGTCCCGGTGAAATAAGCCCTGTGGCTTCTTCACATTTCCTCACACCAGATCCCAGGAAGCTCTTCTTTCTGGCATTGATAATCATAATATTGATTGTGTGGTTGTTAATAAAATGATAAAATAGGAATCTAACTTGAATAGAAGAGTTTTAATCAGGAATATGAGCTGGTGCAGAGGGTCCTTTCTGGACTTTACTGAATCACCATGTCAGCTACACTTTTAAAGGGGTGCACTTTCCTCTATCAATGCTGAAATTAGTGGCCGTTATCCCCCAACAATTAAAGATTGAAACGATCGTATTTGACATATTTACTGAAGCTTGCACACAAAGGATGAACATAAGTGGTCGTAAAATACAATACACTTTAACATGATTTTGAGCCGTTTGATCTGGTGTATCTCATTTCCCACCAAAGTGTAACTGCAAATTGTCACTTATTAAAACCAGACCACAATCAGGAAGGCATCAATGCCGTCTGCAGATGTACAAGTTTGGCTGCTATTTGTTCTTTTTTTGCTACTAAAAAAGCTACTATAGATTGATTTTTTTTATTTTTTTGTGGACATTATTTAAAAAAAAATAAGGGGCAGTTCACAAAGAACAAAACTGTAAAAATGCCCGTCCCTGTAATAAGCAACCACAAGGTGACTGATTGTGACTGATCAGTCCAAAGGGATACTGCTCTGTCCGTGTTTGATGACAGGATGATATGTTTTTACAGATGCTTTGTTTATATATTAGTGTCATCTTTTACCACAGCAGACAGCTCATGTACGGGACATTTTTTTTATCTTGCTATAAGTCAATGTTTCTGCAGTTTAGAAAACATCAAACTTCTAAGGTGTATACACAAGGTCACATCCAAAAGTAACACGTTCCTTTGATGTGCAGAGCATAAAGGAGGAATTTAACATGATCACAGAGTGAAATTTCAACCTCTATGATTCTTACAAATGTCCTCCACCCGCATCTGGACATAGCTACTGATTTCCCTGTGGTCCATCACAGGGGAAGAAGTAGAGCTAGTTGTTCACACATGACCTCTGACCTACCACTGAGGAGCCAATGGGGCAGCATCCTGTATCTTGGGAGCTGTTGCCCTCTGATGTGATGGCTCCAGGCAGTGGGCTTTGCGTGAACCCATCCCCCATGGCACCCCTCGCCACTAGATCCTCTGCATTATTCATACAGTCCGAGATGGGTTGGGGAGAGAAACAGAATATGGAAAAGGAAGAACCAAGGTTCAAGACCTTCTCAGATCACAAGGAACTTCTGCTTAACCTCCCTTGAAGTGGCGAACACAAGGATAGAGCAGGTTTTTTTAAGGAACTGGATCTGAAAGCAGGACTCTGGATCAATGGGGATTCCCTGGAGGCTTGGTGGAGATCGCATTCACTGGAAGGTGATTGGTGAATCAATGTGGTTCCCATGGTTCACTTTGCCATTGTGAGAACCGATCCATGCTATTGCAAGTGATACTGTCTTATGATCGTTCGAGATGCCCTTATGCTAATGTATAACCAGTGTAGCATCACCCTACACAGACTGTACACATGTTAACATGAAAATGTAAACATCAGAGGCGTTATGTGACACAAGCTCTATGAGGGTCAGAGATCTCCCACTTGATCTACTGAAGATGTATTTAGAGCTCCTATTTTCCTTTTTTCTAAGTGTGTGCCTAGCATGGTATTTCTCTCCACTACTTTCTAAATACATACATACATATCATTGAGTATGATAGGTGATGATTAGTGAAAAGCATATACATGTTAAGCTGTTAATCCCTAATGCACACCATGCAACCTAACAACGCTGCACACCCCGGCTCTTAATACAGCCCAGCGCATAACCCACAGTACTAATTGCATAATTGCCTGATTTGTTTTAACTGACAGTGGTGCCCTGGCCCATGACAAGGCCATCATTTGCTCATCCTCATTGTCAGCAATTTGCAAGGCGGATACCCCACTACACACACCCACTACACAACATCCAGCCCCACAGTATTAGAGACAGCCATGAATTAAGAATTCATCGCAGCGGCAGAGAGATGAATAAATACAGCCGGTGCTAGATTAATTCTGAGAGACATGGATGCAGGAAGATAAAATAAACTAACAGCAGCAGGCTGTCCCCCAGATAAAGTGGGTACTCCATCGTCTCTCTGCTGTAATTATTGGCTAATAGTCATTAACCTGGCAAACAGAGGTTTAGCTGTATTGTTTAAAGGACTCTGGGATGCATAATGACAGACTAATATGTCATAGCACTGGGGGAGATGGGGGAGGGGTGGATTAATGAGATTTTACTGGAGGGAGTGTACAAGAAGAGGTGGGGCACGCTTGGAAAATATAGGGGAAAGAGGGCCACATTAAGCTAATTGGAAGATGAGTGCCTACTTGTAAAAGTGCTTCTAATGGCATATTTGTTTCTCTCACAGCATCACAACGCTAATGCAGGGAAGTGAAGTTGTGAGACGTACTGTAGTAAGGACTAAAGGGTGTTTGTCTGCAAATGTGTCAACACATTTGTTTTGTCTGGAATTTAACATTGCTACTGTAAATTTATATCTTTCAAAATGTAGTTATAAATTAGATACTGCGTGCTTTTAAGAAAAAGCCATCTATTGAAAGGCTTCTTGGTTATAAACAAAACAGTGGTTGTTTCCAAATGGACTGAACCTTATTTAAGTGTGTCCCCTCACATCCTTTCCTTGACCATTTTTGAATTTGTGTTGACTCTATGCTCCAAGCCCGACTCTGACCCAAACGTCTCCAAAACTCAATTGACCAGTGAACGAGGAGTGCTTAGATAGCCTCCTCTCAGACAGGGTCCAGTGCATAGCAGAGCTGCTGACCTGTTCTGACAGCTGGCTTGCCCCTCCTAACACTAATAGGTTGCAGTTTGGCCTGTGTCACTGTGTTTTGGCTTTTGTTTGACTTCATGAGTGGGGAAGTGGAGGCATAGCTTAGGACTTGTAGGATAAAATAAATGTCTGATCCCTGTTTGATTCAGTCAGTGATTGAGACGGGGCTGGATAACGGCATGTGGGTTGGAGAGAGATTTTGGTCAAGTGATCTTGTTGATGTTTATAAGTTTGCAAAGCTTTGTGTTTTTTTTTTAGAAATATCATCAGCACCTCACTTATAGCTTGAGACCAATCCCTCGCATTTCTTAATGGAATCCATTTTGTTAGCTTGTGGTTCTTAAAAATGTTATAGTGTCAATTAGACAAACAAAAAAAGAGGGCAGTTAGGAAATTGTTATGAAGATGTCTTAAACTGGCTTAAATTTAATTAAATGTGGCCTACCATTGATCCCCAAAACACATGTACTCTCTATTCCTATTAAATACTAAACAGAGACACTATTCATTAGGATAAAACAATTAAATTGTATTTAGAATTTTTCATGCTTCTAATCAGAGTTGTAATTGTAGTGTATTTTCATGTATTACACTCACTCATTCACAAATTAATGTTTTTTGTGTCACTACAAAACATTAAAAGACTTTTCTTAAGAATTTTTCTTTAGAAATGCTCTGGTTGTGGATCTATTTAAAGATTCACTTTCTTATCTGCTTTCATTTTTTTTTGTTTCAATTAAATCAAATGGAAGTACTAATGCCCAGATGGCCATGCAGTATAAAATAATAGTGCCCAGGCTAGAATTTAAAGTCATACCTCCAGGCAAAAACTCCAGAGCACACACAGAATGAAAGTGTAAAATGTTTTTTAATGTATATTTAAGAACAAATACCCCAGTGACTATTGATGTTTCGTCTCAGAAGAATCTATTTCTCCAGTATATCTGAGGGCATGATATGAAAACACTCACACTTTTATTTTCTCTGTTTTTCTGCTCTTCTTCCTCTGTGTCTCTCCTGTACTATCGCTCTTTCACTGCCTCTCTTTAAACATTTATCTTCTGTTTTCTCCTTACAGACCCTTTGTGCTTTGTGATGTTGGTTTTTACAGCTTTCTACTCCACACCAGAGTTGCCATTTATCTTTTATGGATGCCAGTAGCTAGGAGCACATATGAAATGTTACCATTTCACTGTGACTAATTGTCATCGCTTGCATTATTCCCTTGGCGTCACTGAGCCTGGTTCTCCAGGAACTTGTGTGTGAAGTATTTACACTATGTCTCTCTGTCTCGCCTTTTCTAGATTTCTATCTTGTTCACGCAAACATCCATATCATAGAATCTTATATAACAACAGCAGCGGTTACTGTAAGAGGACAATTTTGTTAAGCGTTCTGTCCTGGTTGCTATAAAGCATGAAGTAATGTGGTTCATACAAGAGGACAAAATGCACTGGCTCAAACATAGTAGTTCCACCACAAACTAAATTCTCAGGATGTGCCAATATTATTTTCCCAGAAAGCCTAGCCATCTCTTGATATTTAACAATGTGCACATTTGCAAGGAGCTTTTTTTTTTCAGCCATTAATAAACATATCCAAAAGAAACCAACAAAGTAAAGTGCTTTATTTGGAATAATGTAGAGTCCCATCGAAATAGTTCTGGTCTCTCATGATGGAAACTTGCTTCTCACCATTCCTAAGCCTCCAAAATACAGGAACTGGAGTTATTATAAATTATCTTTTGTTAACTGATTAATAATCAATTGACACTGTCCTAAATAAAATAAAATAATTAATTACATTATTTAAGATGTGCATCTGTCAAACCTTATGAACATATTGATCCTTAAGACCTCACTAATATACAAGCGTTATACTGTAAATATAGAGACTGCCAAATGAAAGGAACACAGGCTCAATGCCACCATCAAGGCATACGCAAACCCAAGCTTAGTTTTTGCTCTTTGAATGTCCAAAGCCATTCCCTAATACATAGTGTAGCAGTCCCATCCTCCCTCAAGCATTTCACTGCCTTAGAGATGGAGAACACACTGAGAAAAATGCCTGCCAACCAAGGTGCGATTAGTGGCTTGCATTAATTATGCTATTATTTCTACCATTTCTTCTCATGCTCACACAATTTGTGTTCCCCTAGGTGTAGTTTGTGTACAGAGGGAGTCCTAGAAAGAGTTCACATCTTTTACAAAGCTGTTTTGTCAGTCTCCCAGATTAATATCCCCACAATGTTGCAAGTCATAGAGAGCTGCTAATCACCCAACCTCAGTGTTTTATTGCTTGAGACTATTGCTTACTGTCATCACCTTGTCATTAATGATCAAATTCTCAGGGATGATTTCTAGAAAAAAGTGATTTTCGATAAAGCGCTGTTACTTGTCGCTCCAGGAGCATCTGAATTTCATGTGCAAAGAATTTCATGTGCCCTTACATACTAACCCTTGCACTACCTTCTACTTTGACCAAACTGATTATGCACGATCAATAATGGTTTGCATTTTGTCTTCTCTCTTGTCTCTTCTGGGGCATCTAGGATACTGCAGGCAAGGTGCTGGACCGCTGGAGCATCATGTCCAGAGAAGAGGAGATCATCACCCTGCAGCAGTTTCTGCGCTTCGGTGAGACCAAGTCCATTGTAGAACTGATGGCCATTCAGGAGAAGGAAGGTCAGGCTGTTACAGTTCCCTCCTCCAAAACAGACTCCGGGATTAGGACATTTATTGAAAGCAACAACAGGTCCCGCAGCCCAGGGATCCTGACACATCTGGAAAACAGTAGCCCATCCAGCATTCACCATTTTGAGAATATCCCCAACAGCTTAGCTTTCCTTCTGCCCTTCCAATACATCAACCCAGTCTCTGCCCCCATGCTCGGCTTGCCCCCCAATGGCCTGCCTATGGAGCAGTCTGCTCTCCGGCTCCGGGAGCCCAGCCTGCCAAACCAAGGTGAACAGGTGGACACCAGTGAATCAGAAGTTTCCCTGTCACCCTTCCGCACAGGCCAAAGCCCTAGTCGTGGAGCTATGGGAGCCATGAACAACATTGAACCCAAAACAGAGCCCAACCACAGGGCATCACCCATCTCACCAACCCCTTCTACCCAGCAGGCTCAACAACAGCAGCAACAGCAGCAGGGCCAACAGCAGCAGGGCCAACAGCAGTCCCAAAATCAACCTCAGCAATCCAACAGTTTGAGTGACCACCAAGTACACCACCAAGTCCACCACCATTACGTGAAGGACGAGCAGTCAAAAAGCATCAGCCATGCTTCCTTTTCCTCCAAGATGCATCGCATGCGCCGCATGGGATCCACCTCACGCAAGGGTCGTGTGTGCTGCAATTCTTGTGGCAAAACCTTTTATGATAAAGGTACCCTTAAGATACATTATAATGCTGTACACTTGAAGATCAAACACCGTTGCACCATTGAGGGGTGCAATATGGTCTTCAGCTCACTACGCAGCCGCAACCGCCACAGTGCAAATCCCAATCCACGGTTGCACATGCCCATGCTGCGCAATAACCGCGACAAGGACCTCATCCGTTCAACCTCTGGTACACCTGTCATCTCAAGCACCAAGAATGGTGGATTTACCCTCACCAGCCCTGGAAGGCCACCATTGGGCTTCACAACCCCACCGGCAGACCCTATGCTTCAGTCACCCCTGCAAAGCCCACTGCTGTTCCCCTCCCTGAAGTCAGTGCAGCCTGTCCAGCCAGTGCCCCCATTCTACCGCACACTACTGTCCCCAGCGGACCTTGTCAGTCCTCCAGTGTCACTGCCCACCAGCCCCATCCTGCCCACAACCACCAACAGTACCACCCTGATGGACCAACAACAACATCTCCTGGCTGCTGCAGGGGCTTCACACAATAATATTCATATGTCAGAGGTAGGACCCATGTCCCACCGCTTGCATACACATAATGCCAATCACGACCTCAACACTGGCAGTTGTGAACCCACGCCCAAAAAGAAACCTCGGAAATCAAGCATGCCAGTGAAGATTGAGAAAGAAGTGATTGATGTGGCGGATGAATACGATGACAAAGATGATGATGACGATGACATTCACCATAATCACCACCATCACTCAACGCTTCTACACAACAATGTCAAAATGAATGGTAACTGTAACAGCAACAACAACAGTGGCAGTGGCAGTGGTACTGGAAACCACAGTGGTGGTAGTGGGCAGCAATCCCCTTCCCAGGATGAGATGAGCCCTGGTCTAGCTCTGAGAGGAATGATGAGACAGAGTGAAGATGAATGCAGGGAAGGGACTGGTAGTGAAAGCAGGGGTGGAAATGATCTTCAAGGCTCTGGCGAGCTTCGTTGTATGGGCAGCTTCACCTCTGAGGACCAGGATCATGAAAGAGACTTTGAGAACGAATCTGAAACCTCTGATTCCAAGATGTTCTACCGTGATGAGCTGATAGATGTGGAAGAACAGCAAAAACACAGTAGGGGTGGAAGGTGTATGGACAAGGAACAAGACGATGAGGGTTGTGAGGAAGCCCAATTGAGAAAGGAAATGGAAGGCAAGGGTCATTCCTCACCCTCCCCTCATCAGGCCCCTATCAGGATCAAGGAAGAACTCAACGATCCTACGTACGACATGTTCTGCATGGGCCAGTATGGCCTCTATAATGGAGGAATGGCAGCGGCTGCTGCTGCTGCAAGCATGGCTGCTCTACATGAGAGCTTCATCTCTTCAATGGGCTACGGTGCCAGCCCACCAAAATTCCCTTCTTCTCAATCACCAGAGGGAGACCCATGCTCAAGTCCTGACCCCAAGATCTGCTATGTGTGTAAGAAGAGCTTCAAGAGTTCCTATAGCATGAAACTTCACTACAAGAATGTGCACCTCAAAGAGATGCATGTGTGCACTGTGGCTGGCTGCAACGCTGCCTTCCCTTCCCGGCGGAGCCGAGACAGGTTAGTCCAAGAACTTTAACCATTTTATTTTAATGTAATCACAGGTAGGTTCAATGGAAATGCTTAATTCAATATTGATCATCTATTATAATTTAAAGCACTCAAGAGAACATACTACGTTTAATTTTATAGGGATATAGTGGTTTCATAAAAGTCATCAACAGATATTTTTGTGAGAGATGTGACTTTTTATTTCATGTTAAAAACAAGATTTAGCTGCAGTATTTCAGTACTGTATGACATTTAGGCTATCACTTAACATCTGTTAACTAATGCAACACTAAAAAAATGTTTCAGGGACATCTGCTCCTTGTCAAGTCAGAATTCAGAAGAGTAGGGTGTCAGGATTAAAAACACATACACACACATTCAAACCAGCACTAGGCTGTACCCATCAAGTCTGCAGCTGTAGTGTGTTGTTTACCTGCCCTCACTACCTCACCTTGTGATAGAGAGGTGGAGGTGCATATATTAACATAGACAGCGGTTTGTCAAACCACTGCATTTATTAACGCATTAGGAGGTGAGGCTAGCTATATTCACCTGGGCTTGTTAGCACATATCAGTCCCACACACTCACTCTGCAGAATATATTGTGGCAGAAGTGGCATCAGGTTGATACCATAACACATGCTGGAGGTACATAACATCACTAGTGCCCTGGGCAAGCACAGACTCCTTTGGGGATTACAAACCACTGGAGGTTTTTTTGCATCATGGGAGCACTTTTAAGAGTTATATTGGCCAACATCCAGACATGGTTAATGTGCAGAATTTCTCAATCCTTTACATAGACAGTAATAATATCCTTTAGAATTTCAAACATCTCTCATGCTCATACTTTCTATATTTTTAATAGAACTTAGCTGTTTTGTATAACAACCTTACTCAATCCGTTTTCATCAGGGGAATAGAAAACAAATAAATACATTTAAAAAGAAAATGATCTTGTAACATCTGTGACAGGTGATACTTTAATTTAAGGAAGGGGACAGTTTCAACATACTGCTTGCTTCCAATTGGGTAACAAATCTTCCCAGAGGGAGCTTTATATCTTTACTCAGTGTGTTTTGTCTCACCCACACACTATCTCTGCGCCCCCCCCCCCACAATCTGCCCAAACTGCTCCTTTTCCACCCCAAGCCTTTGATTACATTTGTTTTTTCGGTGGCATCTGTTCCGACCACGGTTTGTTCATTAACAGCATGTAAAGGGAAGCAGGTGATTCTGGGACTCTATTAGATGGATGTGGGAGGGGAACAGGGGGAGCAGAACAGGAGACAAGGTAGCGTTAGTGAAGGTGAAACCCTGCTGCTCACCTGACGCAACTGTGCCGACAGCAGCAAGATGACAGGAAGGGTTATTATAGCATGCATTGCTCAGTGTGGTGTACTGCCACCGGTTTGTTAGCTCCCTTCTTTTGACAAGGCTTTAGGAATAAAGGATGCCAGAGGCATGACTGACCTGCTGTGTAACATGTGTATACACATATACACACATGCAGATGCAAACACACACACATGTACAAACGGATAACAGACAAAACAATTTGCTCTTCTATAGACCTTATCTCTTTGTAATTATTCTTTTAATGCTGTCAAACAGTTGTTGTATTATTAATTGCCTTTCCTGAATTTTAATAAGCAAGATGAGAGCTCCACGGTACATTATAGTGGAATCTAACATGAGAAAATATTTCAATGGAAGATAGGAGTTACAACAAGCAGGAAAAAAGTCTCCTGAATCAAGCTCCATTGGTAATCAGCAGATAGTGATCAGAATTGTATTGGTGCTAAGATGGATACAGTGATTCAGACAGTTAAATTCCCACAGCTGCCCTGCTTTTTTAGTCAGTTATGTAACGTAGTCCCTTCATCCTGGAATTGGCTATCATGACCCTACGATGGCTTATGGAAACGGTCACTAAACTAAATAAAGTGACAACAGCAAAAATATAAAATAATCATCCTGTGTCAACCTGGATGGTGTGTGTGTGTGTGTGTGTGTGTGTGTGTGTGTGTGTGTGTGTGTGTGTGTGTGTGTGTGTGTGTGTGTGTGTGTGTGTGTGTATGTGTGTGACAGTTTGACTCTGATGAAAGACCAGCATGTAAATGCAATTCAAACACATAAAGTGGCAGAACATATGGGAGATAGAGACCATTTTGTTGCTAAGAGGGACAATTGCTGCTGTGAACATGTAGCATCTTTAAGGCCGGGGGTGTACAATATAGCTCCTGGTGGGTAAGACCTAAGCACACTATTGTTTCCATACTTTTTCTGTGGGGGATAAATTCCTGATAGCATATGGGACATATTACTTTGCCACTGGTTCAACCAGGGAGAAAAAAAAGCAGAAAGAAGGGCATTACAAAGCTAGAGGAATTCCGGAGCTTTGAGACGAGTCAATACACAAACCGGGCTCGCATCAAATCTGTCCCTGGATAATCCTCTAATGACATAATGTAAATTTGAGTGTCATGGTGGCAATAAAACGGGAATATAATTTAGTGGTCTTCATAAGTGCACATAAGATCACACTGCATGAACGAAGATATTTGCACAAAATAATGTTGAGAATGTGCATTACATTAGATAAGTCAAACTCAGTGTTTTTCAGAAATAATAAATAAGCAGCTCTGCCCGGTTGGTCACCTCAGACATAAAGGAATGGAACATTTAATACTTTACACAAAGTAATCCTCTATAAAAAATTAAAAAGAACCATTAGATTAATAGCCACGTTGACTTTTAATAAGAGGAAGGTAAACCTGTCGGTGTTTGTTGTTGTTTTTGCAGCTGAATAATATATGCGAAAGCAGTATTTTAATATGCAACTCTGTCTGGCTTCCTCTTCTCAATTCCTCCCAAACACAGCTGTTGACATTCAGCAACAGGGAAGTCCAAGTACCTCTGCATATCTGATTAGCCCATTGACCGAGTGAAAAGCCAAAGGCACGTAAACACACCATCAGACACCAGCATCAAAAGCTCTCGTATCAAAGTAAAGAAGAAAAGGGAGGAGAGGTCATTTGATCTACTGAGAAAAACAACCAAGAGCCAATGACATTGTCAGAGTAGGACACATTGTGAATGTGCTGCCACGGAAACAAGGTGTTCGTATCACTAGTGTTTGTTCACTATAAATACCTGCCCTAATTAGAAGACTGTATGATTTCACACAAATACACAAACATTATTTCACATACACACTGTACAGACACACACACTGAGGAATGCAGGAAAGGATAAAGGATTTAATGTGCCCTTGAGCAAGCATGTAATGGTTGTGTTTTGAGTGTAAAACAGAGACCAACATAAGAGAATGTGGGTATGTGTGGTTTTACGGTGGGGTGTTTTCTCCCAGCCTCCAAGCTGCCTGCTGCCCGGTGGTAAATGATTGCATATTTATTGTGGGGAGCGAGCAACGTCGGCAGAAGTGTTGAAGAAGCTGCATGATTAACTGCCGGATAGACGCGCGTACCAGCAATCATCACTATTATTGGCCTCGTTATTCATATTTTTTTTAAACCTTTGACGAAACTTGCCTTACTTATCTCTTTTTCATCTGCTTGTCCTGCTTCTCTTTTTTAACCTTCAGTCCAACACTTTAACTTGCTCCTATGTCGCTAAAGCGAGTAGCTTCTTCCACATTCCCATGTTGCAGAAGCGCGCGGCCCATGGTCCCCGCATGGGCCGCTGCAGAGAGAGTGAAGGTTAATTATGTTGGAGAGTCTCTTTCCTCCCCTCTCCTTCCTCTCTCTGTCTCCCTCCCTTTCCCTCGGTCCCCTCACGGCATGTGGGCCCGGCTCCACTGCTTCACAATTATCTCTATGTTTGTCTCTTATAAACAAAGGGCACGCTGCTCATAGAGAGAATATGTAAGCAAAAGCCACGCACCCCAGATCAAACTATCGGCTGATCGTAATACGGGAAATAATATGTAACATTTCTTTAATTTATGACTGTTTCTTTGTGATGTATTTTGAAAAAAATAAGAGGAATTATTTTATTCTTAGATAAATAACATCATTAATTGAATTCTAGAACAAGAAAATGTTTTTCATGTTATATTTAATGTATATTTAATGTCTATGCAGTCATTTATTTGATCCTCAAATCATTGTTTGCAGCCCATGCTGTTGAACACACTGAAACAATGCAAAGCAGATGCAATAGTGACAGAGAGTGATAAATGTTGCTAAAACTCTTGTCCTCCCACTTATACCTAAAACCTCATAACACACCCCAAATGACAGGAAAGACAAAGAACCACTCGTGTCAGTTTAACAACACTCAGCTTTCCATCTCATTTACACATTATGAGTCATTTAGACAACACACACACGCACACACAATAACAAGGGCAAGGGCCATCAGACAAACCTAAAGATGATTAACGCCGGTTGGGACGGACACACTCTCGCTCTACCTCCTCTGCACAGTCAAAAATGGGCTCTCTGGAGGCCTCCCCCATCTTTTGGGCTAAGATGAGACTGTCAAATTGGTTTGCCAGCCACATTACTGGCCAACAGGGAGGTAGAGATGGAGGAGGGGGAGGGGGGCACTCAGGAGTTGGGTTTGGGGGAGGAAAGATAGAGCGTGCAGAAGTGGAGTGATGGAGGTGGAGGGGAGTGGGAAATGGGACATAAAGTCTAAATCTGATAAATGAAGGGATAAATGCATTATGCCCACTGTGTGTGGATTCAGATGACTTATTTTGGTTTTTAGGGCAAGGAGTCATTACCAACACAGGACTTAAATAATAATGTTTATGCAAATGATCATAAACTGGGCTCTTCTTCTCCTCTTCATCTCTTGAGATTAAATCATTTCCAAATGGTTACAAATGATATATCATAAAATGCCTTTTTTCCTTCCATTTATTTTATTTTCATATACCTGTACAGTAGAATAACATTTTTAGTAAATGTGAATATTATTTATCTAGATATTGTTGTAATATTCTAACAGTATGGTGTGCATTTCAGAGTATTTAAGATGGCTATAGCGCAGACTACTTACTGCATGATATTTAGCATGTTTAACTATAATATCTAAAACTGAAATAGATATGGTTAACTTAGAGCTTATTAGCAGTGAGAAGGTGTTGTTATAGAGATGGAGACATGTTGCAAAGGACCTGCCTACCTGAGCATCATCAACAGCATCCTGAGCTTCAGGCTTAACTGAGCAAATCTGTGGCCCCTCTTCATGTCAAAGCCTGTTTGGTATCCCTGCAGAAATTGTGCCCATTTCCTTACATACTGATCACTGACTACAGCACATTTCAGACTATTTCAAAACACTCTGACCTCTCACAGCCAAGCATCCACACATGTGTTTGACAAGCCAGGGATACAGCGCCACAGACATTGAATCATGACTCCCATATTTTAGCCATAAGTTAACACCACATGGGTGCAACTGTACTATCAAAGGACAAAAAGAACAAAGGATTTATAAAGTCTTTTTGATCGAAGTCCCGCTATATGGAAGTAGTATATTTTCCGTTCTTCACACATACACACACAGACATGCATGCAGGTGCAAACACACACACACACACACACACACACACCCACACACACACACACACACACACACACACACACACACACACACACACACACACACACACACACACACACACACACACACGCAGTGACAGCCACGGCCAATCGATTTGCCACGCTCTTTCTCCTCAATGCTGACGATGCTTGAGTGGACGGGTTCCTGGTTGCCTGGTTCACAGAAAAGGGTCCCTCAAATGAATGTATTTCTACCTCTTGCAGGACAATGTCGGATAGGGAAGTAAATAATTAAAGGAAAGGGACCCTTTTTGACTGCATCAACCCTGCCACTGCTGGTAAGCTCTACTATCCATTGTGACTCCATTTTTGCCCATCCTGCTAAGGATGACAGTTTTCTTTTCTTTTGAATTTATTTTATCTGTTTTACACAGTCGTGCCCTCCCTGCATGGAAACCCCTCACATTAAAGGAACTGAGTGTTTGCATATTTTTTTCATATGTGATGTAAGTGCTTACACGATATGAGAGGAATGGGCCTTGTGTATGTCATACCTGACACAGGTAATTAGCTGCTTAAGTTTTGTTTCTGTGTTATGCAGTTTCTTGTGTGAAATGAGTGCAGTGGGTCCCCTTTTTCTCAGTCCGACTTGGTAACTGTGAAATTGGAGCGAAAAGGCATTGACTCAGATCGTTTAAGCTCATTTCACCTTGCATCTTGTAGCATGGCTTTGTTTGCTATCTGAAATTCTCACTAATTGTATCTTGGCTTAAGCATGGCACTTGTTACTTAGTTTCTTTCATCAGCTGTAGTACATTGTGTGATACAGTTAGCTTTGTGTTTGGGAAAAATGCCCATCATAATTAAATCCAGGGCTACATAAAGACATGTTCATTGAGGTGCTCGATTAAGCCACCTCCAATAGGGAATGAATGCGATAATGCTGTCAGGGCCTAGTGCTAATATGCTATCCAGTTCCCCTCGATTATCACATTACCACAGCTCGAATCAATTGATAAACTCCCATTCAATATGGTGGAGTATTTAATTGAGTCAGAGTCTATTGGATTTGAGGGCTGTGCAGTGCAGACATGCTGACAGCGGTAAACACTAGCAGGATGCTCTCTCTCTGTGCAATCCTTTTCTGAGGAGAGCTGCAGGATGAATTTCTGTTTCTGTGTGACTGTCTGGGTGTACACATTTGTAACAATAAATATTAAATATTGACTCTTTGTAGCCTGGTACCATTTCACAGAATTAAGATAAGTTGGCAATATGAAAGTACAAATACATGTAATTTCAACACTGGCCATTTTGTATTTAAGGGGTAATCTAAATTGCTCATACACATGAGCCTTCTGATTTACAACTATGTTTCCCCACAGGCACAGCTCCAACATCAACCTGCACCGCAAACTGCTGACCAAAGAGCTGGACGACATTGTCCTGGACCCCCAACTCCCGCCACTGCCCAAGGACCTGCGAGCCGAGTTACTGGCCAAGATCTATGCCGGGCACCACATGGGCTTGGACCCATATGCCGGGATGGGCATCGGAGGCGCCAGCCTTCGGCCCACTGGCCTGAACCACAATGCCCGTTCCCTGATGAGCAGTGAGTATCCCCACCACCCTCTCAACCATAACCTTAAAAACCACCACACCAACGGCTTCTCCCGGGGCCAGCCAGACGACTACATGGTGTTGGACCTGAGCACAACATCCAGTGTTCAATCCAGCAGCAGTGTCCACTCCTCACATGAGTCAGACGAGGGCAGCGACGAAGGCATCCTATTGGATGACTTGGAGGAGGAGGAGGAGGAGGGAGAAGAGGATGAGGAGGAGGGCAACAGTGAGGGGGAGGACTGCTCCCAGCATGCCGAGGGGCAGGCTGAAGGAAGGCATCGGGATGAGACTGGAGAACTAAGAGGTGAAGGACATGGTGAGGGATTGGAACCTTCCTCTTCACCATTCCTCTTTTCGTCCACCGGGGGCAGTAACGGTGTTAGCAGTGGGATCCTCTGCAACATCTGCCATAAAATGTACAGCAACAAAGGAACCCTGCGTGTGCACTACAAGACTGTGCACCTGCGCGAGATGCACAAGTGCAAAATCCCCGGTTGCAACATGGTGTTCAGCTCTGTGCGCAGCCGTAACCGACACTCTCAGAACCCCAACCTCCATAAAAACATGCCCTTCTCTACAATGATAGACTAAATAATGACTTGCTACTCGACCCTGCTGTCAGTCGGCCCACTCCTCCCTTCATTCCTCATCCTTATTCCTCCTCAAATTAGCTTTTAATCCCAGCCCAGGGCCATCAAATACAAGCTAAATGCCTGTATGCCTCCTGCCCGTCCTCTGTAAGTCATTGCAAGACATTTCTATGTCCCTCTATAAAATTCATCGACTCTAAATACAGTTTATTATTGTGACCTTTGACTTTTCCTTCTCTGGAGGAACAGGAAGACGCTCTCGCGCATGGAGTTTTCTTTATAACAAAACTCCAGTCGTTTTTTTTTTTTCATAAGCTCCTCCATCTTTGCTTTCAGACTCCTCCCCACTTTGTTTTTATGTCAATCTCCAAAGAATCTATTCAAACTCTTATTTGTGACTTTGCCTGCAGAAATGATAGTATTGAAAAAAAAAAAAAAAATGAAAATCTTCTTGTTGTATTTGTGTAATGATAGCTTTTAAATGAACCCGTTACAAAAGCATGACAGCTTCATTTGTAAATAATGTCCCAAGAGGCTTTTGGTGTAAAAGAGTTGTGTTGATGGTTGTTTGCTTCTTTTTTCTCTCTCGTTATGGTTTTATGTTACAGTCCAGTACAATACTTCCAGCTATAGGCAAGAAAGAGGTAGCATCTTACTAGCTTGACTCATTTATGTTAGCTTCAAAGACACGTTTTAAACTGAGTCCTAGGAATAAAAAGAATATCATGTGACTTGTTTTATCTACTTGTTAGATATTCAGAGGTTGCCGGCATGCTTTTTTAGGCTCCTACACTGATATCATTCTCTGTATTTCTATTTTTTTTTTTTTTTTTTGTCTGTTATGTTTATGAGCTTTAGTATACAAATTCAGTTTTTGCACTTTGCATCTATACAAGGGGATGTGTAATATTATTATAATGAGGACTTTTGCAATGGTGAGTTTAGGCGTTGTTCGGGGTCATTGATGGCTACAGTGCCAAGGTAAATGATAATACCTTCAACATACTTGTGCCAGTTTCTTTTTGCACGTGCTCAGTTTCAAACACAGTTTCACAACAGAGAAAGTCTTGCCTCCCTGAACAAAACCTGAGATCTGCCCACGTCGCTAAACAACGTATTCAGAAAGCGTCTCCAAAGTCTCTTGCCTCAAAACAAATCCAAGTGTGACTGAACATCAACTGCTTTTTCACAAACACAAAAGGAGTTAAGTATTGATAAAGTCTCTCTTCCTCTTTTTGTTTAATTTGTGTATGGTTGCCAGTTATGATCCCGATAATTACTTCAGGAAATTTAGTGGGGAAATCTATGTAAAGCATGACATTATTGTGACATTGTCAAACAAAGTTAACAATGCAAGAACTCATGTTTGTTCTCATAAAAGGCATCTCAATGAAATATGACTGTCCCATAGAATTGAAAAAAAAGAGATAAAAGAGAAAAAAGATGAAAATAGTCATTCAACTGTGACCAAAACAAATATGTTTGCTAAAGAAGAGCTCTTTCAGTGTAACACCGTGTACTTAAATCATGCCCCATTGGATTAATATGATGCACTTGAGTCTTAAATCGTTTGCTGTAATATTTTCGGTATCGGTTGCCATTGCTGAGTGTCGGCTACAAATGTACTCTTTGAAAAATGTTGCCATTTTCCTGGCTGTTGTTTGCAGACATTTTGAACATGTCCATGACTGTCTTACGGTACAACTATTTCCAGTAACTGGGCAAAGTAGCCAAGGGAAGGGGTATTTATTGGTGGGTGATGTATCTTCATGGAGATGTTTTTGTCCAGTATAAGAATATTTTTTGTAAAAAGACAAAAAATAGAGATTGTTCCTCAGTTTGACTTGTTTATCAATGTATTAGCAATGCGTTGTGTTACTATACAAGGAGATCTTCTCTTACTTGACTGGTGCTACACACAGAGGGGAAAAATATGCAGTGTTATGTGGTGTGCTGTACAGTAATCACAACACCTTACATCCATAACAGTGTTGAGTTCCATTTATTTCATTCTTAAGCCATTTTTCAATATAGACATGACCTATTCTAGTGAAATATTTCATTTCTTTATTTTTTAAGACTCCACCTTTATGACACATGCAGTTTTCAGTCCTCTCTTCTCAGAGATAAAGGGAGCGAGACAGAGAGCTGAGGCTGATGGAAAGGTTGCGGAGGTGGAAGGCTGACTAGGGAGGAAAGGATGACAGCAACGATCATTAAAAATGTGCTGCTTCTCCGTTACCTGGAGGCGTCCCTGCCATTCCAGCTTCTTCTGTCTAATAACTCACTTGTCACTTCGTTACACTGCCAGGCTCCAAGGTTGCTGACAAGACTGTGACACTGACAGAAAGAGAAAAAGAAGGGAAGATATTGTGTGCTCTGAACAATTCAATTTGACCCATTCATTTTAGTTGAATACAATTCATCAATTCCTTTTTTTATGTGTGCTTATTCTTATTCAGGGTCACTGATAATTTAATTCAATTCCTTTCTCTCATTCTATTTTTTCTCTTTGTCTGTCAGAGCGCAGTCATTTAACAACCGCCTTACCCATTTCTTCAACCCGCCACTCACTTACCACCTCCACACCCCACAGCGCAGGTCCTACAGGGACACACACTAATAGTGTATGCTTAAGTTCACCGGACGGCCATGGCATAGGAAAAAGGGATGGGTAATTGCCTGTTTATCCCAAGTGAAGGGAAAATTGAGTACAGGAACCCCTGCCTTCTCCCAGGAGTGGGTTTCACTGAGGCGCTTGCTGCCTCATTCATTCATTCAATCCCACCGGCCCTCGCTCTGGCAGAAAGAAAAAAGAAAAAAGTGCTACTCCAGGAACCCTGCTGACAGCTGTCTCTCTAACACACAACCATACAAACACACACACACATACACACAGAGGAGAGTGGCACACACTCACACATGCTTCCTACTTACGGGCAAGAAAGATGACAAGAACGAGATGACTTGTTAACCTCTAGTGGTGGAGGAGATGGGGGCAGAGAAATATTCTCGCCACAGGAAATGAAACTCTTGCATTAACATTATAGCTGCCGCTGCCACTACATAGAAAGCTAATATTCTATTATGGAGAATGATGTGAGCTTACACTGAGTCAGGAATGAAAAGTCCAAAGCTTTTATTATTATTATTTAAATTTAAATATCCAACCGATAATTATTGGAGACGTTTTACCTAAAGAGGACACTGTTTAATTAAGAAAATCTAGTAAAAAAAAAAGCCAGTAAGCTTTTTGTTTTGGACTTTATAGCATTAGAGGAGCTGTACGTACCCAACATATCAAATGTTATCTTAATGTAAGTGCGCTCTGCCCTATTAACCTCAGCTTCTATGCCCTTCTTGATTTGAGAAAAGTTTTCAGACTCTACCACACTCTTTATGTTCTGTTCCTTGCTGTCCATTTCTCAAGCAGCCGCTGCAGTGCATGACCTCTGTCTGTGTACTTCTGTATGCCAGGCTGAAAACTGAATATCATAGAAAAGATTACAGCACCCTTCTCCCACCTCCTACGGACTCCTTATGAGTCCTGCATGGTGTTGGCGATGCCAGCGGAGCTCAAGAGCTGCAAAAGGCTGAAAACAGAGCTGAGAACAAATGCGAACCTCTGGGAGACACGGAGACTGACGGCAAGAGAGAGAGAGAGAGAAGGGAGAGACTGTGGAAAGGGATTGGGCTTAGGAAGTGGTCTGGCTGAAGCCTTGCGGCAGTCACTTAACAAGGCAGGGAAGAAAGAGAGGTACACAGGGAGAGGAGAGAGCACGAGAGCAGCAGGGCCAGGACTCCCCAGGAGTCATCGCCAGCTTCTTCTAGATTGCCTGCTGGAGAGCGATCGAGCCGCCCCTCACATGTGCACCCCTCTCCCCTACGCTCTCCTCTCCTTTGAGAAATGACCACCAATTTTCCCCCTCTCCTCTGAGAAAGCCCCCAATCCAATCTTTGTCTTTCTCACTTCTCCAAGCGCATGGGCCCAGGTGCATTCTGCTACCTAGTGACCGGGCTGTGGATCCGCAGGAACACGTCACTCAGAGCGCCTCATTGGCCGAGATCACTGGAGTGAATCTTTAATATTTGATTAGAGCGTCAGGCATCAATTATTCTGTAATTCTACATAGCACACAGTGGGAGAAGTGGACGGCAAACGGCTGAAGCGGCTGACCTGTTAATCACGGTCCGTTTTGTTCACGTCACGGATCGAGTGAGTACAATAGGTGTAAGCGGAGAGGATGAGAGGTGACACCGCATGCAAACTGTCCAGTTTATGTAGCTCATGGAACAAAGCGGGATTCAAATGTTTGATGGGACATCATAAGAAATATGCAGATAGAAGAAAAATACACATTTGTATAGATGCTTCAGTCTGATGTGAAATGTTCTAAAAAATATACCCTCATTAATTTGAACTGGAACCTGTGAAATGTCGAGAATGAATTCATTTAATGTTTTCCATTGTGCCAATTATATTTTACAGTCTTAAAGTATAAATAAGCTTGAAGACCTTGTGAATTTAGATTTATGTTTTCACTTGTGTTTTTGTGTATACAATGCATTTGCGTCTTAAAAAGCCTGTGTTATGGCACTGGCACTCGACAGCGTTGCATGGCTACATCGTCGCACTGCAAAGAACGAACAGAGCAGAGGAGCTTGCGTCAAAATGGTGATTTGGAAGCCTCATGAATACTGTATGTACCTAAACAGGTGTTTCCCATTTGCAGACAGGACGGAAAAAAATGGTCCTCTTTTTAAAAGACTCTTGTTTCTTTCTTTTATTTCTTTTTTGCCTTTCTTGTATTTGTTTCTGTATTATAACTGTCTATGGTTTTTGCATAAAATGCATAAGGGTTTTGGGATGTAAATGGAATTTTATTCATATTTTGTCCAAATACCTCTTGTAATTTGTATCAGAATTCTTGTACAATTTTTATATTAAAGATTTATCAGTCACTGGCATTGTGTCATCGCAATTTTATTCAAATTCTTTTATATTTAATTCTATTAGAGTAGCTTGGAAAGACACCCTTCTCCATAATGCAGAAAAAAAATGCAGAGCCCCGAAACAATGTGTCAATCAAGCCATTTTAACAAGGCACTGATTTCAGCAGGTTTTACCGGGCTCTTAATTGCTCTATGATAAAAATCACAAGGGAAAAGGCTATCTTGACCAATTAGTGGACGATTAGATTAATAGAGTTATTAAAAGATGTACTAGCATGAGGAGAAGGTGCTGCTGGTCTTAGCAAATTATTAAGATGGTCACTGACGGAGGGAAACAAAGGACATACAGCATCATATGCTGAAATTAAATTAAATACCCTTGTGAAGCAACTATGCTATGGGAAGAAATGTATACTAAAAGCACTTAAAACTGGCTTAATGTTTTGGGTATACCTAAAAAAAAGCACAGAATATGCTAAAAACAACAAATGCCTTTTGAAATGAACAACCTTTTCCTCCCTCTATTAAAAAGATCTAGCATACCATCAACAATTTCATTTATGACTCCACATGGAATGAAGAATATTAACATCTATGAATATTAACGTCAGTCAAAGAAAAAAAAATGGCGTAACAATAGAAGAACAAAGTGACATCGTAGACAGAGATTGACAACGACAACGGACAAATGCAGGGTCATTTTGCAAAAGCGACCTGTGCTGACATCATTTGCTGTGACTGGGGGTCAAATTACAAATTGATATGAGCTCCAGCAGGGATGTCATGTTTGCTCTGGTAACCAACAGGAACATAATGCCTCCTCCCTCCCCTCTGTGAATGTGAAGGAGTGACACAGGCCTTATTGACCTTGAATTAGACACCATTCCTCTTTGTCACACACCAGTTCCTTGATCCTGTCATTGTTGATAACTACGCAACACACACACACACACACACACACGCACGCGCACGCGCACGCGCACGCGCACACACACTCACACACACACACACACACACACACTAGATTTCAGAATAATAGCGCTAGATGGTATTGATTATATGCAGGGTTAGTAAAAGATACTCCCCCCACTTTTCACAGATATCCTCAGCCAACCATCTTCACACACACTCCCTTTCTTGGCGACGACCTCCCACCAGGGAGGCGGTGGGCGCTGTCCGCCGCTAAGATGACCTCCCTGCTACTGTGCATGTTCCTGGCGGCGGCAGGCCATCGATTGGCCTGACAAACACGCTAGCCCTCGGCTGACCTTTGAGAAGCAGAGCTCTTTGCTGTGTGTGTACATACAGACAAACAGACAGACAGGGCGAGCTTTGTTGTGTCTGAACTGGAAAGGGTGCTGCCAGGGGAGGGGGGAATGGAGGGAGGGGTAGAGAGGGGGGTAGACAGGGCAAAGATGTCCATCAGTCCATCTGTCTGTCTGACCTTAGAGTCAGTCCATTGAAGAGTCTGCATCAGTCAATGATGTACTGGGTTTAAATGTTATTTTTCAGAAATAGGTTTCCAACGCAACGAAGCAAATTGGAATAGCATATCAGAGTTAAGCATGGTTGACTTACAATAAGATATCACATTTGTTATTCGAGCATTGTGAACCTGTGCCTACCAGAGAAAAAGACAAATCACTAGCTCACATTCACCTTCACATTTAGGGGCAACTACAGGATATAGGACAAAAAAGGACACAGCTCTCGTTTCCAGCCACAAGCAGCAGTGAAACTCAAGCGACTGAGACATCTCTACATGTTATAGAGGTTGTCTTAAAAATTCAAATGAAAGTCAATAGTGCCTGCAAAGCATTTCGGCTGCAAATGTCTACACGTATCATGTACTGTCCTGTCTGCGGTTCAACAGAATTGCATGTCTTTTCACTGTGGAAGGAAGTCAGTGCTGTCAGAAAGAACCAGTTCCACTACAGACAGAACATGCAATGTCATGCAATAGGGGGTTGAAGAAAAATCAAGCCGTAAAGTAAAAGTGGTAACCAAACTAGGCACACAGAGAAAAGAACACCACACTAAAAGTCTGTATAATTTCACACACTGTACAGTAAAAATATGGTCTAATTGGTATCTATTATATATATGTATATAAATATAAAAAAAAAACATATACAGTATATAAATACATATATATATATATATATATATATATATATATATATATATATATACATATATATATATATATATATATATATATATATATATATATATATATATATATATATATATATACATATATATACACACACACAGAGAGAGCGAGAGAGAGAGAGAGAGAGAGAGAGAGAGAGAGAGAGATTTGTCAAACCAACTTAAAAAAATCCCTTTCCCTTTCAGCAACAAATTAAGCAACTTCTGAAAAAAAAAATTGAATCTATAAGCCATATCAATAGTAAACATCAGTCAGTGAAGGATATATAAATTAGTGATCATATCAACCAGGCAGTATTGCAGCACTCCGCAATACTTCACTGTGTGAATCTCTCACGGCTCAAAAAGGTCAGTATTTGTTTCTCTATGAAATTATCAGTAAAAACAGATAAGTGAGTATGGGCAGGTCATAGACATACAGACCAATAATTCTGTAGGTGAACTATATACACTATACTCAAATTCATAAATGTGATTTCTGTATTTTGTTTCTTCCAACATGTGAAGTGTGTCGTCAGAAAAATCACTCAAATATACCCACAAACCATCCACCATCGTCAGTGCACTGAAAGCAAAAATCTATTTTGATTGAGGACTAATTGATTGTAATTGCACACTATAATGAAAGGTAAATTACCAGAATTTAGGGGGAAAGTGCAGTAAAGATTTTTATATTCCATTACTTTATCTCAGAGCTGCTAAATTTAAATATCCATATTTAATGTAACAATGAACAGAGACATTTCTTTCAACTTTTTGAAAGGTGCAATTCATAATTATACTAAAAGAGACTGGATGACTGTGAGCAGAAGCACTTATTAAACGCTAGTGCATTGCTCAAAAAAATGTGGGGTTAAAGGGAATAAAATAGATGGTCACTCCTGAATTCTTATAAAAACTCATCTGTGGTAACATGAGCCTTGGCTAGGATGGACCACATACACATATAAGACTTTTTACTGGGCCTTATTGATTTGGTTCTACACCAGTGAGGCCTGCAATGCTGGCTAATGCTATTGACGAGCCATCAGTCTTGTCCAGAAGTGTGGAGGCATGCAGCTCTTTTTCCAAGACCAACCAAGGAAGGAGAGAGGAAGAGGAGAAAAGAAAGAGAGGGGGGAAAACATCAATGGACAGTGATGGAGAGTGGGGAGGAGTGCGAAGATGCAAGCACAGCAGACAGACTCAGACCCCTGTCCATGGTTTGGGAACACTAAATTAGAAAAAAGACAAAAGGGATGAGAGAGGGAGAAACTGTAAACAGCTGCATCGATCCAACTAGTGTTGGGCAAATCAAACCATTACAGCCAGAGTCTCATGCCCCGGAGTTGAGGGAGATAGTGTGAATATCTATACACTGCCCTGGTGAGGAGAAAAGTTTGCACCAGCACACGCTGGATCTCTTTTAAAATTGTTGGACTTAGTAACTCTTCAGTTTTCTTCACCCGCTAAATAACAAGGTGGAAGTGCAGAAGGATAGGAAGGGGTTAACTCCGACGAGGGTGGAAAAGAGGATGAAAAAAGCCCTCTGGCAACCCAGGGACAGAGGGAACGCTGAACTCATCACAAACCCCTCTCCTGGCGTCCGCCAGCACATAATGACCCCAACAAGACGGGAATCCCTTTTAATTAAAGTGAAGGGAGATCAGTTAAGCAGATGGTTGCCGACAAATATTAGGGGAAATAGAATGTTTAATGGTCTGTGCACTTATCGCAGGCTATTTTCCACACCCAGCCCCAAACTGATAAACAGGACAGAGCCTTGTTAATCAACCTTACAACCTTTAAAGCCCAAGATAAGAGAATAATTCGGGATCTTTGTAAATTAGCTTGAGATGTGGCTAAGACTCTGGCCCCTTGCGTACTCAGGGCCAGACTGTCGAGGAGGGAGAAGAATTTCTATCAGTGTAATAGCCTTGCGCCATGGTGAAGAAGTTTGGGGGGAAAAGTACTATTTCTAGGGGATAAAGATATTTTTTTCCGGTGTTTTCCTGAGTTTTTTATTCCCCTTGTGGTTTGACCCTCTTGCCACCACCCTACTGCGCTCTTATCAGTGACACAAGAGAGTCACCCGCCTCCGTGGAAATAATCTAAACAGAAAGGCGGGAATCGGCAGCCCGAGCCGGTGGCCTGTGTGAGCAGGTTAACGGGCCCTCACCCCTCTAAGTCAGACACAGGTGGGGGTGGCCTGTGTTTATTTTGCAGATGATGGATTGAAGAGGAAAGGATTATCGACAACAGTAGCAGCCCTTTGAGAACCCTAGCAGGTACTATTTTGCTATAAAAAGCCTTGAAGGAAAAGTTTTTCTTTAGATAGCATACTGCAGCTATTTCAAAATTCATGTGGTCCAAGGCTCATGATATTAATTTATTACTCTAATTCTATCACTTAACCATGGTTTAGTATTTTGCCTCATCAGTAAAAGATAAGAGATTTAATTAAAAATTAAACTGAGACCCAGAACACTTTATTGTGTGCAGTAAAACAATAAAAGACCAAAATCCCTGCTAAAGTTTTTCATGTGATGAAATAATATTGTTTAACACCACGGTGGTGGTGTTTCATTTTTCTGTGACATGCTTTTAATAACAATAATATAACAATATTTCTCATATGTGCTACAACAGCTGTGCAGTAATTATGTCAATATGTCAAACAACACACACATTTATTGTTTTGCTTTCATTTTAATGTGCTTATTGAATTTATATAAATGCCAAAACTAAATCAAGTGTGTCCACTTCTAAGTATTCCACAGAAATCACTGACCTTGTCTTTCAATATTGTTTATTTAGTTCATCAGAGGTCTACACTGCATGTTGTGACCACACTGATACAAACAATACAATTAAAAAAAGCCTGAAATTAGCTTAGAAAATGTACATACAACTTATAGTCCTCAGTGACCGTAGACTTTTTGCCAATGCAAATATCCCCTCCAGTATATTTTACCTTTTCTCAAATGAAAAACACATTGGCTGAACTCGACTCCACCTCTTTACACCCCCATCTTTTTCTTTTCTTTTCTTTGTTTTTTTTTTAAATCACACACAGCAGAACCATACTTCATTTAGCAAGCGTTCAGAGCATTTCTGTTTTGCTTTTTACCAGTTAAGCTTTGTAGCTGGTCTAAGCTGTGTTGTTTCCTTCCTGGCCCCTTGGAAAAGGGACACTGGATTGAAGGTAATTGCGTAGAGAAATGCAGACATTTATCAGTGCTTGTGGTTTGGGACCTTAAATGGTCCTGCTGACAATTTTCCCTTACAGTAGGCCACTGTGGAGCTGGCAGGTTCTGTTCGGAGCCCCAACGCTGGGCTTGAAGGCTCAGAGTGCTGCCATATGTTGGACCTCACTGGTGCCAGCAGCAAATGTGCTGAACAACGAGACTCAAACCATGAACTCCGTGCCTTGGCAGAGGGTGGGTGCACGGGCTACTTGCAGGAGTGAAGAAATACGCAGTTCACAAAAAAAGATTACGTATGAAAGTATGTGATTTTGTGTGTCCAACAAGTCTGTCTACCTGTCTATTTGTCTGTCCAGTGTCAGATTGAGAACATATTGCATCCCACTGTTTTTTCAACACACGCATGCATATTAGTCTGAATATCCATGGAGAACATCCCAGATTGCAATGGGTCACACCTGGTTATGCTTCTTCCCTGTCTCCCCTCTTACTCCACTCCCCGGTTCCCACACCGGCGGCATCTGGAACCTATTGGCGGCAGAGTCACACCGAGCCATAAAGCCCTCAAAGGCTCACAAACGCACTAGGGGTAGAACGTCAAACAATGTTGGCCCAACAAGCTGCCAACAGACACAATGCATCTTGAACCTGAACAAACCCCAGTGCTCATTTTTTATCCTCTCCGTCTCTCTGTATGTCTCCCTGAACTATTCCTCTCTTTCTCTCTCTCACAAACACCACCTGGGAATGAGTCGAGGGAGAATTTTTACATTTTTACCCCTAAATGGAATTGGTACTGATGCTGAGGGAGCTAAATGCGGCTCAGGCGACTGAAACCGTGGAGAAACAGATACTGATGAGGCCAGAAACTGGCTGTCAAAATAGCTTGTAGCAGAAACACAACACTAACAGTGCATCCAGATCTTGGTGTATTTAAACAGGCTCTGGCTGGATCTGTTTAAGGCTTTAATCAAATGGTCTGTTCAGCCACCATGCTCTGCCCACAGTGTCACCAAAGGGTTAATGACCACTTATGCCACCCGACAGATAATGTGATCTGTCCTGGATAGGATCTCAGGAGTGTGAGCGAGACCCTTTGTCACATGGCCATCCTTTTAGACATGAGAGGAGCGGGGGTGGGGGTCATTCTGTCACAGCCTTGTAATGCTCTTATCGATTCTCCATATCTGTTACGGAGGCTGGGAAGCACGTCCCAAATTCGATATGCTTTTAATAGGGGCCAAGTTCTCCAAACAACACAGTGCCGATCAAAATGAAAATAAAATATCTGAAAAGATGACAGCAGCAAGAACAAAGCTTTTGCAATTGAGCAATTAAATAAAACTGAAGTATGTGTAGTTTGTCTGGCAGTTCCCTTACATGCTTTATATATTGCCTTCATTCTTCCAGCCATCTCCCCTTTTTGATTTCTATGGCATAAAAATGTTGGCCCAGTGTTAGAGCACAAAAATCTGTGTTGGAGCGATTTCAAACCAGCATTTTATTGCAAACAAATGTTGCCTTTGATACTGGCTACAATGGGTGATACTTCACTGTTTGTTTGTGCTGGAGGTGAAAATGAGTTGCTAACATTTGGAAGGGAAAGCTTGTGAAATATAACGCAGCAACAACACACAGAGAGAAAAAAATGGCACTCTTTAATGTCGTGCAGGAGCCTGCAATGTTTTTCCACTCATTAGAGGGACTTTGAAGTGTGTGTCTGAAACTTAAGCTTGGGAAACCTGACAGAGACAAGATTGCGGTGCGCACTTTCCTCTCCAAGAACACCGCGACTCAAGGTAACATATCCACATCCTATTAGTTTGTGGTAAACTTACCAATTGGATGCAGACAGACTGTGGTATTAGCCAGTACAGAATTTGATCATGTTGCCCATAGTATAAAATAGAGTAGGTGTACATGGTGAGATAACTACAGCTCTGTCAAATTTAATTTCACCTCATGACTATTACCACTACAGCATTATCAAAAGAAAAGAAAAAAAAGGTGGATTTCGTGTGAGAAGCAATATAAGTGCTTTGCTGGGCTCAAATCTTAAGGACTCCAGTGAGGGGTGGTGCAAAGTCTTGCCTCTTCACTGTCAGACCCTAGGGTGCTGTCTAAATTAACTGGGACGAGTGGATTGTTAGAGGGATGACCCTTTCCCTATTCATCCGGTTCCTCCTCCTCCACAAACACACACACACACACACACACACTGAACGTCAACTGCTAAGCCTCAATAAATCTGATAAGCCACCCTGGTGGCTTCTGTGGCCAATCCGCTCAGAGAACAACAAGGCCGGTATCAGGAAGCTGCAAAGCCCTCGTCAAGCGGGACTCCAAAGTACTCTGAAGGGCCGCGCTCGCACCCCTGAAAGCTGGCCCGTCTCTCGGCTCTCCCTTACCCCACCCCAGCTCCTATCCACTACCCCCACGCCTGGGTGATGTCATTATTGAAGTCTTTGGCGTGCTATCCGAGGAGTAAGTTACCACTGACAGGTTCAGAGCCTGGCTGGCTCACCCATGAGGATTCATGACTTTGAAGCTATTGCCCTTAAGCTGCAAATTATTCTTTTCAGGCTCTCTCTGCTCTACCTACGGCTTTAATCCACACCCTCCTTCTCCTCAGAACACTACAGCTCCAGCAGACTGCACCCACTAGCCTGAACACACACACAAGTATTTTAGATAGTGGTAGAGAGATACGGACACAGGGATAGAGAGAGAGAGAGGGAGAGGGAGAGAGAGAGAGAGAGAGAGAGAGAGAGAGAGAGAGAGAGAGAGAGAGAGAGAGAGAGAGAGAGAGAAGGCAAACACATGCTCACTCGCTTTCCTAGATATCTGGAAACACATACTTTATTGAATAGCCTCATCCCCCCTCCTCAGCACAGTAAAGTTAATAACACCAGCAGGGCAGAGCAGTACCAGGCTCCAGCAGCACCGGCAAAGATCCTCTTAGCCCCAGCCCATCCATTCCTCACTCCCTTCATCAGCACTTAGTGGACATCTGTGCAGTGCCAGCCCTCTCCATATGCCACGGCGGTCAGAAGACAAACGACCATGTCAGTGCAGTGGCACGCCTGTATGTCTGATGCCACACAGGGGTGCAGGGTGGGTGTGGTGAGGGACAGAGACAGGAAGAAGGCCAGGCCCAGTTAAGAAGGGGCTGGGTGTGCAAAGCAGCCAGCACACAGGGAAAGGCGCAATAAGTTATCTAAACTGTAGACACATGAAATACCAAAACTAAGAAATGGCTCATGTGGTCAATGAGGCCTGTGTGGAAAACAAAGAAAAACACCTTTACCCTTGCAGTCTGCAGGCCAGGGAGCTGGTTTTGCTTGTAATGGCCCATTAACATAACACATACAGCGCGTTATATCATTGCATGCTAACCTCTTCCAAAAGCACATCATGCTTTCTTTTGATTAATTGTCTACCTTCTGGTCAGTTTCAACTTGCCACCTATCCATCCATTTTTTATATACTCGTATTCTGTGGAGGGTCCTGTGGGTTGGAGCCTATTCCAGCAGAAACTGGAAACCAGTGGTTTCCATTCATTTTGCTATGTTGATGAAATGAACTAGTACAGACAGTGAAATAAGTACTACAAAGTAATACAAAGTAAACAGAGCCTTATTTATTACTTAATATGCAGTTGCTGAAAACTAGTTTAGTGTTTTATTGTAGGTGCATTAGCACACTAGGTATTAGAGTCAGCCTAATTTTCACGACCTTTGTAATACATCCTAACTGATATTGGGTTTCTGGGGCCCAATATCCATATGAGTTTAAAAAAAAGAAAAAAAAGTAAGTGGGACATCTTACAGATGAAAAATCGACTTTTCACTTGTCACTTGTCACTCTGATGGACAAACTATATTTGTGATGCTGGTTACAAATTACCTCAAACCTATAGATGGAATTATTTTAGCTTGTTATTGGCCGACACACCAATATTGATATATCTGCATTAAGCTAATATTTTACTGAGTTCCATAGGTGGCATGGCCTTCTGACGAAACAGCACATGAATGTAAAGCTCTTCAACCCATTTCTCTCAAATACCTGCAGGTTTCTTTAACATAAAAATGACCTTGAAATCAAAATGTTATGTCATGACACAATCACAATGTGATTTCAGAGAAAAGCTTTCTCTCAGACAATGATGTGGAGCTGACAATATTAAATTACATTTGTTATACAGCACATACGGGCTAGCATACTTTTACAACAAATCAGCAAAGTTGTCCGAATGATTTCATAGTGCAAAGAATGATCCATGTGCTTTCCACTGCAAAATTACTGTGATGAAATGAATGTGACTGAAAGGTGACTATCATAATTCAGCAACACAGGAGGTTAAACTTGTCATACTTGAAACCCAAGGCTTGAGTTTCAGATGTAACGCTATGACTCACATATCACCCTCATGCTCCAAAAACAAAAAATCTGTGTCCAGCCCAGGTTGAAGTGAGAGGGATTGGAGGTGGGGGATGAGAGATGAGAGAAGGTGTGTGTAGAAAAGTATGGGAGGAATCGCAGTATTCCCTGGGTAACGGGCTCTGGCGAAGGAACTGAGAGGTGTTTTGGCTTGTGTTGCATTCGGGGAGAGTGCAGCGTCTCCCAGAAGGAGGCTATAAAAAGACAAAGGAGGCAGGAGGCCATGTGGAGAGACTGTTGAAAGGGAGCAAACACCCACTCCATAATCCCACCACTGCCACCATCACCACCATTGGGGATGAAACGCACACTAAAATTGAGATCACATAAACACCAAATTGCTATTACAGAAACAGATACATATTCACACAAATACAGCAAAGCTTAAGTTCATGTTTAAACTTTAATGGTCGTAGGGGCCGATTAGTTTTGCAGCATGTATTAAACACAGCAGTACATCAAATACAAAAGACTGACAGCCGCAACAAACAACAGACAGACACGCCAATGCCAATGCTGATGGAGAGTGCCAGTTACATGTGTGAAAGATCAGTATCGCAAAAGGGAACCGGAGCTGTGGCTACACACAATGGTCTCAGGAGGCAACAAGGCTTGTACACATTCACATTCAGAACTCAAAACCAAACAAACCCTGAGGCATTAAGTCACATCTGACAGTTCGATAGACATTGACACAAATATACAAGAACAAATACATACAGAACACGTAATTACACAGAGGGAGTGTTGAACATGCTCTCCTCCTGCATAAGCCCAAATTTCTAAGCCATGAGGTAACACTGGCTGTTTTTTGTGACCAACGGATATAAAATGTAAGTTTGAAGTCCTGATGCAATACAAATCAAAATCAAATGAATCCAAACCCCTTCTCTGCTTTTGTTTTACTCCTGTCTTGGCCACCGTGGCCAATGTGGCCAGTCAAAACATAGAAATTCTGATTTGAGTGACGGGGATGAGACGTGAGAAACGGAGAGGAGGGGAAAAAAAGGACAAAGAAAAAAAAGAGAGGATGTGCCACATCCAATTCTGAATATTTACGTGTAAAATGTGCTCTGCAGTTCTTTCCCCTCGCAGGTCCATGGGAATGCAATGCTCTGGCCCTTTGCCTGGGTAAATGTGTTCCCTATGTGTGGGCTTTATATCCCTCTGTGTTGTCTTCACCAGAAAGGGGTGCAACTGGGCAAGGTGCAAGAGAAAGGTGCCTCTGGTTAAAGAGCTTTTTTTCTCCACTTACACATGTGGTCAGAGAGAGAGCGAGAGAGAAAGAGAGAGAGAGATGCAGAGATGGGGTGGGGTGATGCAAAAAAACCATGGCTCTTTGGTTGAACCTGTGTGTGGGAGGTCCAGAAATCCCCCCACCCCACCACCACCTCCACTACTATTAAATACCTTTGGAACATCCCGACTGGCTTTTAAAGAGAGCTGCAGAGGGTAACTGGTGGATATGGAGGAAACTAAGCATGCCCAGAAGGGGGGGATGTTGTGAATCGCTGGGTGTCCATGACCTGGCACTGCTCTAGCCCTCCAGCTCATTGTTCTGGGCCCAAGAAATCCTTTATAAGCCCATTAGAGTGTGAATTTTACCAATCAAATTGGAGTGTCTAGTACTAACAAATGCTAGCATTGGATTTTATTGCTGTTTGAGCCCTCCTGGTGCAAGCCTTATGGACTATGTGGTCAAGCTGTTAGCCATTACATTGACAGGCATGCACACGTTTCTACATCTGGCCCACTGCAGCTCTAACACACCAAGCCAATTACATGTTGTTGTTCTTTTTGACATATAATGTTTTTCGTAATCAGATAATTGCTCTACCCTTCAAACTCCCCCTTTACATTGTTTTTTTCTCTCTCTCTCTCTCTGCATGTGTGCTGCTGCTGACATGCTCTGCCAAAACTGCTTCTTCAAAAAACAAGAAGAAGAAGCAGGAGGTTTTTCTACATGTGTGTCTAGGTGTGCTGCATTCAAGCAACAATTCTTTCAGGACGGTGTTCAAGACTTTGCAAGGAGTAAAAGTGAATTGATGAGAGATGGAAAAATAATTACTGGAAACCCTCAACTCAAAGTTCTACATGGTTCCACTTTGAAAAGTGAGCACACATGGAGAGGTTTCCTGAAACATGTACTCCATGACAAGAATCTGCCAGATTCTAAATACTTGCATGTGAAACAGCCACAAAGTATGCTGAATGTGTCAAAACCTTGATGAAGGGAGGAGATCTCCTGATTGAGTCATGTGGTTGCATATTATCCCTCAAATCAACCAGCATGTGCTCTGCACTCACATCTGCAGAGCACTGAAATCTACTGCCCACCACAGCTCTGCCATTTAGCCCAAAATACTTCACACCCTCTTAAGGATATAAACGTTATTGTTGGAAGACCTATAAATGAAATGTGATCCAACGGTCAGGGTGAAACCATGATCTGTCTTTAACATCAGACCTTCCTTCTTCTCAGAATTTTTTAACTGCCTGAAACATTATGCATTAATGGGAAACATTTGCAGAAACCTCAGGAATCTGCCCTCCCATGATTAAGACATTTCCATAAAACTACTTGCAATCATGCCTTCTTTGGATGCAGCTGCAATGTATATGCAGAAATAAAATGCAGAAATGCAAAATTTTATGTAAAAAAATCTATATAATAGCAATTTAATACAGATCCTTCTATATTTCATATGCTTATTTTCTGCTTTATTGAAGTACGCTCATTAGGAGCAATTGCCATCTGCACATAGAGCTACCCAGTGGCTGGGATAATTGTGCTGCTAATTGTCATGTGGTGTCTGCTGGTTGCCAAGAATAGACAGTGCCATGTGGCCCTGTGTCTTGGGGTTTGTTTCTGGCCTTGATAACTTGATAGGGAAGATGGGAGGGCATTGGTCTCCCAGAATTGAATTAAACAGTAAATAATGTTTGTGTTTTTGTCACGATTTCCTGTTTGTAAGTAGTCCCATTTGGTGTTTATCTTGGAGCGTTTTCTCTCTTACACACCTCTACCGCTCTGTCTCTCTTAGCACTCTCCCCCTCTCTCTCTCACACACACACACACACACACACACACACACACACACACACACACACACACACACACACACACACACACACACACACACACACACAGGAAAGAAATACTGTCTATTTTATGCTCTACAGATGAATCGCATTAGCGAATGCATGGCAAGGGACACTGAGGGAGGGGCAAAAAAGAGCCTCCTCAGTTCCAACGACATCAGCATTTTTTCGCAAATTTGCAATTAGTCTTAAGGGCCAGTGTAAATTAGGTCTCCTGACAAATGAGCTACCGGGACAGGACATGAAGTTTCAATAAATCTGAGGGGCTGCTCAGGGCATTGGTGTCCTCTTACTCTAGCATCAAGAAAGAGTCCCAACAGACAGCAGGGGGAGATCCATGGAATAAGCCCAAAGAGTACTCACCACAGGGATTCATATGCCCAAACTTCTGCCTCTCCCCTCTCAATGCTCCACGAGGGAAACCACTCCATAGAAAAGAAAAGTATTTCATGATGGAGATGTGAGAAGGGGATGGGTCTCGAAAGCCCTGATAAGGAGCCTCTAATGTGGGTAAACTAGCGCCGGTGCCTGTGTCTACACTTATAACTTCATGGATGAGACCACTTTACGCTGAGACACAGAGTGAGAGTGCCGTGGTCCCATTCAGGGGAGTCTAGAGTTGCGTCTCATCAGTGTTTAAACATATTAGAGAGGGGCCTGCGCTGTTACTGATTTGATCTGCTGCCTCAGAGGGAAGACGTAAAATATAAGGTTATACTTTTTAAAGACTGTGCAGTTCTCTCACCATGGTTATTGATGATGAATCAACTTACACATTTGGCCATTGCACAGGAGGCCTTCTGGACAAGTATGACAGTTAATGGAGTTGGCTGAGGAAGCTTGAGCAAGGATCAGGTTCAAACGGATTCCTAGTTACAGTCCGTTTAATCCAATTGGACAAAATAACACGCCACAATAAAGTGCTGCTTAAGATCGAGAAATGCGTTTAAACGAGAGGCAAACTGATGACAAAGCGAGGGAATGTAGGATGGGACTTTGAATAGCATTAAAGCCCCATTTGTCTGCATTACCTGTATGGAAGGGAGTTGAGACTTCCACGAGAAGGAACAGTGATGGGAGAGAACAATAATGTGGTTGCAGGAGGGACTGCTTACT
The DNA here is from genome assembly GCA_016806645.1 of Ophiodon elongatus. Lineage (NCBI taxonomy): Eukaryota > Metazoa > Chordata > Actinopteri > Perciformes > Hexagrammidae > Ophiodon > Ophiodon elongatus. The sequence goes on from JACSYO010001880.1 coordinate 1,729,908, forward strand.
AGGTTACACACAGATGAAGCCCAAGATTGAATTGGGACACTTGGAAAGTACAGATCGAGACATCTGCCTCATGTTACAGCGTGATGCGTACAGTATCACATTATGTGACCATGTACTGGCTATTAGATCGGTTTCATGGTGCTGGAAAAGGAGCGGTAGCCGTGCCTCAAGCATTGGGACTACTAAACAACATACTAGTGGTTTTGTCAGGCATTTAAAGTAACATCTTATCTAATTCACCACTCAGAATAGGATACCATTCAAGTCAAGTCACTGTATTGAATTCACTTTAATTTGGCACAGTTCAGTTCAATTCATTTTTTTTAGTCAGCTCACTATTGCGTTATTTCCCAAGTGAACAGAAAAATGAGAAACCTTTCTAGGAGTTGTGGGCTCAATCCTACACTCTCTGCCTCTGTTTGCACGTTTGCTTGGAGGGTTCGGCACAGTAAGTGCCATCCCATCAGTTTCTGGGTTATGGAAGTGAACTGTGAAATACTCCAACAACGCATCTGCTGCGGTCCTTCTTATGATACCCCACTACCCTCAAACAGAAGTGCAAATGTCAACGAATCAACAAAAACGCCCATTCAAAATTAAGTTCCGTCTTGCCACTTTGTCAAATAATATTTAAGTCAAACATAGATATGTAAGATTTGGTGAAGATCCAGATATTCTCAGCCGTAATGAATCTGTATTCCACAATAAATACTGCAACACAACAATAAAATGTGACAAAATGTGCAGCAGTAGATTGTGTCACATTCAGAGGAAAAGTGGGACAGGTTATTCAGTATCTGAACAAAGGGAAGCAACAAGGGAGGCAGGTAGTCAGATGAGAGGAAACATGGGGACAATATGTTGAATCAAAGATAAATATGTTCTTCCTCTCCAGAGAAAATTATCTGCAGACCTGCTCTTCTTGGCTGCTGCTGAGCCGGTTGTGTTTTGCAGACACTATTGACACAAAGCAAAGCTGATAATTAAATGACATGTGTTGTGGCAGTCCTGAGATACTCCGAATTATTAGCACATGTAGGGGGAGGAAGGATGCAGTTGCAAGAGGCAGCGTGCACGCTGAGATCAAGTTTGCAGGATTCTACGTTTCTATCACGGACTGCAGTATGTAATAAAGCTCAATGACAAACAAAGCGTTAATGATGGTGGTGTAAAAACAGAAAGGAAGCTGGTGATTTCAGTAAGCCTGCCCACTGATACGCTGACATCCTTCCTGGACTTGGTCCCACACATCACTTTCAGGAGGGAGAAATAAAAGAGGGAAGGGAAAAGATCAAGAGTTTTCCAGGATGGCGTCTGCCCATCCATTACAACTATAAAGGCTTTCACACAATTCCTTTGATGCGCATCACTGATACGTGCTTCGGGGGCTTGTACTGCTTGCATGGGAACAGTCTATCTAAGTGACAGCTACACAAGCTCTCTACAATCACAAGCCCACCAACACACATGAGCGTGCACACACAAACATACACACTGAGTTAGGCAGCTGCTTAAAAATATTACGTCTCGTTTGATGCGGGGATAGAAAATGTTTCCAGAGAGTACATGTCTTCAGTGGATCTGTATGATGCCATGTCCTCTTAATTTACAGAAGACATTTAAATGCAAGTAACAGTCCATTTCTGCAGCACATTAACCTGCAGCTTAGGGATGAAATCTTTCTCTCTGACTGCGGGCTTACCAGTCCAGTCCCTGTCCTAATTGAGTCAGCTCTCCTCTGCTGCTTGGACCTTATCGTATCACGCTTTATAATTGACCTGCGCTGCTTCATAAGACAATGCGCCAGGAGCTTGACAAAAGTTATTAATTTTCACTTTGTCCAAGGCTCTGTCCCAATTAGGTCCCCTGGCTGGGGCCGACAGGGCGGCTAACGTGATTACAGGACAAGCTTATTAGTCTGCAGCAGCATCGAGGAGCAGGAGGAAGACCCTAAATGAGAACACACAATGTAGAAGGCAGCAGCACACCAGCATTGTTCTATTCTGATCTAATACACATATTCATACTCACCATATTGATTGATTTGAAATGTATCCTGTTTATATAATGTAATCAGTAATTTTCAATACTGTGGTAAGATCATAACACAGAACTTAAAGTTAGAAGAAGTTTCATAGATTCTTTATTTAACTGTTTTGATTTCAACACATCGCTGCAATCCATATTTCTTAGTGTACCCGTTCCTTTCCAAAGGTAAGCAGCTGTAACTGTGAGCTCGGCCACATTAAGGCGGTAGTCACAGGGAGGCTAGGGGTTGGTTAAGGAGAAACCATGCGAGCCAGTGCTCAGTGAAAGTTCACCAGATGCCAGGAGCAATGGCATCACTCCAGTACTGACTCCCAGCCAAATCACTCTCAACTGGGAAGTGAGTGGACAAGCTGAAAGGGAACCAATCGGACCCAATTAAGTATAATTGCCCCAAGTCCATCACAGTTTGGTCTGAAGCTTCTACTTTTGTTTTCTCCACCACCTCAAACACAGGGGACCAAGTGAAAATAGTAGCTACTAAATTCAACAACAAAAAAAGACAGAATAAAATGGTGGACTTTGCTGTTCTGTTCTGCTTGATACACGTATTCATGCATGGTATCTATGTGTCCATTAAGTACAAGAAAGAAGAAGATTTTTTTTCAACATCAAGGATTTCAGCAAATTTTGGTTCCTCAAGCGTCCTGAAAAGTAGCTGATGCTACTTCCAAAGAAAAGTCACGACAGCAGCATGTATTCTGAGGCCCCTTTCAAGTTTAGTTACAGTGCTGTCATGTTCAATCAAACGAGGATTAAGATGGGAGAGAATTGAAGCCTGCTTGTTGAAAAGCGAAAATAAAGGAGTAACTCTTTAGATGGCGACTTCAATAGCCCTGAGTGGAAAATTACAACCGCACAACCATGCCCGTGGGGGCCGTTTTAATGACAGCTCCCAAAGATTGGCTTCACCCACCACGATTAAGGTTACCCTTCATGATCAGAGGCAGAGCAATACAAACAGTTAGTCCAGGAAAACAAGAGAGAGGTTTCACACAAAGACACCTGCCCACTCAGCAACTCCTTGTACAGTTTCAACCACGGGGCCTCGCCTGTAGCTACCTGGCTAACAAGTCCAAAGTCCTGTGAATGATAGGAGAGTGACAGCGGCCTGGCAAGCTACCTCTCTCTGATTAATATTTCATCTTGGAACTTTGGCCCTTAGATGTATCATAGTTGTCTGAGTCTTAGATGACTTATTGCTGAGACTACAAAACTAGGGACTTCAACACTATTTAAAATCTGTCTCTTGCTACCTTTTTTGACAGCATGTCAAATGTTTTCACCAACAAAGAAAAGTGCTTTTGCTGCGGTGGTCACTGTGTTTAAACCTGATGGTCATAACTCATATTCATTGCATTTTTTATCTGTATGTATTCAAAATGTCAAATTTTTTGAGGTATGTACATAATATTGTATTAATATAATATTAATTGAAAAAACAACTGAATAACACAGTATTGTGGAGAGATAGAAATTACAAATATGACTCATTTACAATTTGACTGAATATTCTGGGCCACAAATGTCACGTCTGGAAAATGAATGTTTCGCTCTGCCCTTTGCTCATTCATCATTTGAGGTTTACTGGCAGAACTCACGGGGTAAATATTTCTCTTATCAGATTTTCCTGGCAAGCATGCCTGGTATAGAGAACAATTTATCATATCCACTTACAGCACAACATAATGAGGCATAATAAACAAGGCAAACCTTCATTTGATTATTTTCATTTTGTGGAAAAATACATTTCTGAGGGTTTCGAAAAAATGTCCTGTTCAGGGACACAGCGGTGAAAACTGCGTCTCTGTTTAGTGTCCTGGCCTGGCTCGAAAGAAATACGATTAAATGAGTGTGAAACCAAAGCACTGACACACGTGGCTGCGCTCTGCTGTGTGTATGCCATTACCTGGCGGTGTCTAAATGTGTTTCTCATTCTCAGACATGGGACATGTGTTTGTGAAGTGTGAAGTGAAAATTTTTTTCCCCCAAATGTTTTATGAAAATATTTACCCGTGCTGCTCTGTCACTTGGAGAAAATGAGAAGACAAGGATGCACAATCAATAAGCAGCAAAGGCAAAGTCCAATTATGTAAAAGTGTAAATTATAGATTTGGTGTGATGCCAGGGACATGGACACTCTATTGCTCTCTTACTCATACGCTCTCTCTCTCTCTCTCTCTCTCTCTCTCTCGCTCTCTCTCTCTCTTTCGAATGCACACAGAAGCAACCAAGAAGAAAATATGAAATTCTAATGTTTTGTGCCACAAGCTATTTCAAGTGCAGTGTGACTACATAGTGTACTGTACATGTGAGACCGTATTCAAATTTGGACTCTTCAGCATTGGGGCGCGCATTTTTGCTGAAGGTTTATGAAAAATGCATCTATTAATTCATTATTTCGATTGAACCTGTATTATAAAACCCAACACTGAAACACAACAGTGATTCTGTCTGCCTCAAGTTTCTATTTCCATAATTTAATTGAGGTCACAAAAGCAGCTTTGAAGAAAGTCAAAAGTTATGGGGCAAAAGCTTTGCCATATGTTTGCATTGACCTTTAATTTTGTGAAATATGTGTTACACAATCCTCAGCTTCCATGGGTCAACCTCAATGATTATTCACAGCGAAAAACTAGCAGCTGTTGACTCTGACAGCCACATTCCTCTCTAGCCTCCTGCGTTTCAATTTGTCTTACAGCAAAAAGCCCTTCCGTTTTTAAATACCAAGCAGGGCTTTTTCCCACACAGGTCCTGCTGAGGTGAAGAATCCCACTCCTGCCACCACAACAGCAGATACGCCAGGGTCTTCTGAGAGGTTAAAACATTCTGCCGATGTTGGAGGAGGAGAGATGAAGAGAAGGGGGAGGGAGGAGAAGAGGGTCTCTCTGACAGTCAGAAAACAGTCCCTCACAGCGTTCGCCCCAGCCTCGGCTGCAAAAAAAACACTTGAATTCCTAACAGCGAGTGCCAGGTGGTCACAAGATGAATTCATCAGGGCAATGCATAACGCAAAAGGCAGAGATTATCACATTGCAGCAGCCCTAGGGCCATGGCAGCGCAGGCTGATTGGAGACATGGAAGGAGGCCCAAGAGAGGCGCTGGTCTTCCCTCTGGCCAGCGGAGAGGTGTCGGTCCACTCCTGGGAGAGATGGAGGAGTAAGGGAGAGAGGAGGGAGGGGGTGGGTGGTTCAGAGTGATGGTTCACCTCGCTACAGGCAGCCCTCCCATTGGGGCAGGAGCAGGCTAGGAGAGGCCTGAAGGCCACACACACACACACACACACAGACACACACACAGACACACACACACACTATCATTCTGCTTTTCATAAGACACAAACGCACAATGATCTTTTCTACCAGATCCTTGGCAAGATTTTTTCTAGTCATGGGACTTTCAGTCCCAAAAAGATAAGGGTTAATATCAAACAAGAGTGCTTGTGTGCTTTGCCACTGTAACCCTGCATTGTTGAATAGTTAAGTCTGAGTAACTATACTGGTAACTGTGTGTGTGTGTGTGTGTTGTCAAAGGTGATGGAAATCAAGAATCCTCTTCACTGTCCAACAACACAATGTAAAAACAGATACTACTGTCATTCAAGAGCTCATCAAAATGGCCATTTGGGAGATATGTAAAATCTAAAAGGCATCAACACTCTGACAGGGTGAGAGTAATATTTTCGGTTATCTGCAGGGAAGAAGCTTTATGTGCAAAGAGTCAAACTGTTTCACATTCATATCGAGTGTTTTTCATGATAGTCCGTGGTAAATGGTTGCATGTCAGTCATTTTACATTATCATTACATGATTTGTAATATGCCATCTTAACATTTGTTTCAGCAGACACCAGATCCAATTAACTTTTTGCAAACTGCACAGTTAAAGCATTGATTATCGTACACAGGTTGAATTACTATTTCTTTTGTGTTAAAAGTAAAATGATAATGTCAAAAAAAAAGAAGAAAAAAAACCTTAACCTGAAATACATACAAAGAGCATTTGGGTCACCTGTATCTTCCATATAAATGTAATTTAAAGTTTAGTGCCCAAATATGTGATTTGATGACATGCAAAAACAGCACTGCATTATGAATGTAGAGAGAATTATAAATACTTTATTTACACATCTACTATGTCCCCCATCTATATGGAGAAATAAGTAACATACACAATCTATTTGCCCCAACAAAAACCACCATACTAAGCTCTAACATTTACAGTTTGCAGATTTGATACTCAACTTAAAGCCACTTTGTGAGTTTTTATTTGGTTATAGCATATTTGAAGCAATGGATGCATTTAATTATCATTAAAGTAAAAATATGCTTGTGTTATTTGAATGTATTGTTTTGGCTATAATCTTAATATTAAAGAAATTGTGTTGTGTGATGGCAAAAAAAAGAAGAAAAAAACAGATTCCCAGCTGGAATCTCATCATATTGTGATCAGTCAGACATTAATTGTACTTTGATAGTGCCAAAGTATCATAAACATAAACATAACATAGTATATCACAATAGCCGGAAGATCAGATTTGCCACATATTAGGGCCTGTATGTTATTGTCATGAAATAATATTAAAAAAACATTTATGTTGCAATTTCCACAGCTGTTAAAAAATATTTTTTAAGATTAAGGCAAACACTGAAAGGACCGTAAATTAAACACATCATGGCTGTTATAGCGCAGCATCAGGCCAATTGCATGAAAAATGTTATTCTCTTTTTCTCTAAATGGTTGATTTCTCATTTGTTGTAGTTATACAAAGGATCATTAGATACCATAACTGAAGTGATGATAAAGTGAAATATCATAAAATCACTTTACACTGTCAGGTTATGTTACATTATATTTCAGACATACAGTAATGACTACCCAAATAGTCTGATTACAAAAATAGCTGAGGGTATAAAAAGGAATATGATTTTAAAACACCTCTTTTTTTTTCTTTACAACTGCTGTGACTGTTAATTTGAGGTCATCAAATCCCATATTGTGCATATTGTACACGCACGGTTACAGTGCACAATAGTAAACAAATCAATGTGTCAAGTTTGCCTCTTAAATATCCAATATTCATGGAACGTAATGTACATTATTTAACTATTTTCTTATGGGTAGATGGAAGTTGTAAAAGGAAAAAAAAAAAACCTGACCTAAACGACTGACCTTTTCAAAGCAACAATCAAATCCACCAGTTATTTGTATGTCGCTGACACTTCCACCCTGTGTTGTTCACTTTTCTGTCCGTGTTTCTTTCTCTTTTCTTATTCTACATAAATTATTGACTGGCTAATTTGGTCTGCTGGCCCTGTGAGACACTGCAGCATCGGCATGACAGCTTTATCTATTAGACTGAGCCCAATGACAGCCTTGTTCCGGCTGCGTGTGTGTTTGCGTGTCTGCGTGTGCATGTGTATTGTGCCTGTTCATGCATGTTTGCGTATGTGTGTGCGTGTGTGTGTGTGTGTGCATGCGTGTGTGTCATGTGTCTGTGTGTCAGTGTTGCAAGTGGGGTGGGGGGTCAGGCTCATTCTCAGTTGCATTAGCACAGGAGCAGGACTGGGACACATCAACATCTTAATCAATATGCGAGAGTCAATTACTGAGGAAGCGCGTGCTTAAGCAAGATCTGATTATTGGGTTCATGTTCAGTCCACCAAATGGACCGAATCAATGCGATGCGATATGTGCTATATCCCCCCCCAACACACACACACACACACACACACACACACACACACACACACACACACACACGCTCACATCCCTCCTTCTCTCTCCTCCTGTCACCCCGTGCTCCCTCTCCACCCGCTGTCCCCCACCCTATCACATTCCTCATGGACACTTGAGGAAAGGAAAGGAGGCTGATCAAAGTGACAAAGAGGAAGGATTTATGCTCTGGTGCGGCATCTAACAGGACTGCACTGAACTTGTCCAGAAAGCACAAGTGTATTAAGATGAAAAGGCTGGCGCAGCTTCAAGCTCCCAACGACCCTTTAAATAAGTCATATTTGGGCAAGATTTATGAAGATAGAAGAGGGTAAAAAAAAAATGTGAGTATCATCTTAAGAGGATATTTGAATGTGCTCACTCCTCTTGACTAAACCAAAGCACACTTTATGGTGAACGTGGGTTTCTACACGCAGGCGCTGGCTTTGCTTCTGGAGATTCACTGCAAACTTAATCACACTTTTTGAGGTATTGTTTCAACTGTGAATTTTGTTTCAACTGTGGATTAGAATTTGTCTGCTTTTGATGCTTGCTGCTGATTTTTTGGAGCGTAGTGGTTTCTGTTGCTTTTCATCATGTCATTCCAGCGCTTTGTAATGATATCTAGCATTCTGCAACTCCTCTCAACCACACCAGTTCAATAACGAGTGAAACACTAGTGCGGAGAGATCTGCCTTTCACTGTAGTATTTTCAAGGGCTTTGTCTTTGTGTTTTAGATATCGGTGGGTGTGTTTCTTTTCTCTTTTCAACATTTGGCTGTCATATTTGCTTTTATTGAGGATTCCGTTTGGTGTGCTGCTCCTGTCCATAGGCCGTCAACCTATCAAGACGGATCACACAGTGGGTTTGCCGCACTTCCTCTCAGAGAAATCCTTGCCACACCTCAGGCCCCTCCTTGGCCCGGAACCCCCCACCTCACTGTCGGACCACTTCTTTATTTACCTGACTGAAAAATTACACCTGGAACACTGAGGACACAACAAAGAAAAGAGTGAGGAAAAAAAGAGTGCGATGAGAAGCTGGGTGGTAGGGAAAGGACCAACAAGGCAAAGAAATCAATAGCCCAGAGATTTTTAACTAAGGTTTTTTTTTCCTCTCACTCTCTGTCTTTTTTTATCTCGTAAGCTGCCAAACATCACCAGTGAAACTTGCACGAGGCAGTCGTTGCCAGAGGGTGAATCATAGCAATATTGATTTGATTATGTAAAAGCTCGGTGGAACCTCAAGCCAGATGCAGAAATAACTCCTCACCTAGGTCCTGTGGGAGAGTACATACACTGGTTTGGAGGAAAAAGAGAGAGACACAGAGTAGAGAATGAGAAGAGAAAAAAAGATATATTGTTGAGGATAAAAGCATAATTACTGCCCCCATGGCTCAAATATATTTTTTACTTTCCAAATGGCTCTTCCTTTTGTGGCTCCCTGCCTCCTGTTCTGCAGTCTTGCTGAAGGATAATTAAAACTGCTCTACTGTACTGAATTAGGAGCTGACAGTTATGAACTCTGCAGAAGAATAGGCAGCGTGCTACCTTAGTTGATCAGATTTGTGTGTGTGTGTGTGTGTGTGTGTGTGTGTGTGTGTGTTAGTGTGTGTGAGTGTTACCAGACAGCACCACGGTTGATAGAAAAGAAGGCAAAAGAAAAGGCAGAGCGTCCTTGGATTCTGATCTATGGCACCCTCTTCTGGACCCACTATCTCTGACTTTCCTCTCCACAGAGAACAAAACAAAACTTAAAGATCGGCAATACTTTTCTTATGCTTCATGTAGAAATAAGTTAAATATAGTTCTCTTCTTTTTTCTTTTTTTTTTAAAGAGAAAAATTCTGTTCAGACCTAGGCACACATGTAATCTCAAATAATGTGGAGTGTAATATTTCAGTAGAACAACCAACAATAATTTTGTAAACATGACCATGAATTTGCTGTTTAAGGAAAAAAGAAGGAAATAACATTTTACAGACAAAACTTCTCAAATTAAATTAGAGTTGAGGGCTATGAAAGATTAAGAAACTCCCATACAGGATTTGGCGACTAATTGCCGGCGTACATAAGGCTAGGTTAGACTAAAAACGCTCCTGGGCAAGCACTAATTGGGCCACCTTTTTTACAGTGATGGGAGCCACTGATCCAGCGGTCTGTCTATAACTGCCCTAAATTATGATTCCTGGAATCATAATTTCCTGGACTGGAACATTGTGGTCAGCTCTCATAATTGGCCTGGGCTGGTATCTCATGTAAAATACTAATCAGATCACATGAGTGGTGGGAGTGTCTTCAAAGGGAGATGAGGTTTCACAGAATCTATTTGAGCGTGTGATTAGGTGGGTATAAAATGGGCCAGAATAACAGACTGGACTGTATGCCTACCCTCGCTTTTTTCCCCCTTCCTGAGCATTTTACTCGTCTGGACTTCCTGTGAATGTTAAAAAGCATCTGTGCTTGTTGGAACTGTAATGCAAAGCAGAAAGGTCTGAAATGCTATTGTACCCTATTGTCCTGCGCTCTCTGAGGGCTCGTACAGTACAAAATAAAAACGAGGCACAGACACAAAAGATCTGCTGTTACTTCCACTGTTAAATATTTGGTTATTTTAAAACCTTTAAAAAAGACAGATTATTTCAGACTTTTTCATGTGTTTATTTTGACATAAAATCATTTCAGAGTTAATTTTATTAGTCATGGACATTACATGTTTTCTGAGGTAGAAGTGAATCGGTACCCAGCGCCACGCAGTACAAACTCTTGGATATTTTACTCTTTGGTGTACTGTGACTTTTTCTTGTACACGAGCACTTCTCATAAACTGGCGGTACTGTATGCTCTGAGTGCATCCATCATCACTCTCTCTGTCACATTACACTACCTTTATACCAACAACGGAATTTGTAAACATATGGATTGGAATTATACCTGGCCTTGGCCATTTTCATACAGCAGTAATCCTACTGTGAGCTTCAAAGCTTGCACGTGGTGTGACATTTTACAAGATTTCTTATTCATCTACTGTCCTCTACTGTTGTTCGCAATACAGGACGGGGGCGTACAGTTTCTTTTATTCATTGTAGAAATTGAATGTAATAACGATTTGCTGATAACGGCTGATAAACATGCCAACATATTAATAAGGGGGAGCACTGGAAATTGTTGTTTTTTTCCACCTCAAGCACTGCATGTTCTCCACTTTTTTGCACATTATTCCCCTCAATAAAGGTCCCAAACAGTATAATAATAAAATAAGGTCAATAGCATAATGAGTATGAAGACCTCAACTAATAATAATAATAATAATAATAATACATATTATTTGTATAGCACTTTAAAAGGAACTCAAAGGCACTTTACATGGTAAAAAGAAAAACAATAAGAGCAATGACAATATAACTGACCAACATAACACATCGAGATATTTTGTTAATGTAAAGGAGGAGAATTTGGTTGAAGGTTTGATTTATTTTGACTTTCAATTACTGTAAACCAAAAAAATTAAAACAAAATCTGAATTTATTTCTTTTTAACATTTTTGCAGGGCCTCTTTATTCTAAAGATATCCACCTGAATCCAACATGCTTTTGTAGTTTTAAAAGAAAATTGGAAAAGTCAGTAATTTAAACTGAGTTTGTCACCAATTGAATTTCTCCCTCATTCTGGATGATTAGGTATTAATGTGATTTAGTGTGAAGGAATGCATGGTTTCATACCTAACTGGTATCGACTGGTTTAAGGGTAAACATCAATTCCAGATGCACATAATCATATTACCAGGCTAATCAGCATTGATTTTTACTCGGATCAAGACAATAGAAAAAAATTGCATGCAAATACAATAAAAAGCATTTTAACCATGATAAACAGTGTAGAAAGGGAATGTGAAGGACAGATTGCACTTGAGTTTTGAAGTTAAGAAATGTAAAAATCTTCCTTTGTTCAAGCTGATAATAATGCTCAGACTCCTCGCTCTAATTTATCTATTACTCTATTTAGGTAACTTTTGTTAGAAAGGAATCCTGCTGCAGCAGTGACTCTTTGCTATTGCTTGATAATAAAATTGCAGCTCTTAATTAAGGTCTGTATCAGTGAGAAGCCCTCGCTCCAGTAAGCCCCCTCTTCAGAATAGGGATAATTCCCATTCATTTGGAGGATCTCTTAATGATCACTCCCACACCGGACCCAACCTCCAAATAATACCATGCCTCAATCAGCATATTCCACAATCAATTCTAAATGGATTTATTTTGCTGCTGATTACTTTAATAACTTCAACGTATCTATTAGCAAATGGGCATGTGAATCTTTGTGATGATTATCATTTAGCTATGAAAGGGGAGGGGGTGTAATTGAATTAGGGTCCAGTATTGCTTTGCTCAATTATGGTCCGTGTTCCTTTTTATTATCTAAATTGTTGTTTTAATATAGTCAAAAAATGAGAAAAATCATTTACAGATTACAAGGTCAGATTATGTTGTTTTTGCTGCTTTGCCCACAAAGAAAAGACCACTTTAATGTGCGATGTGAACCAATCTCTAATTACATCAGTGGTGCTCCTAAGATTTGAGCTCTGTGAGGGCTCACACACTCCAGTGGGTACACACTGTTCTAATGAGTTCCGAGTACAGGATATAGACATATTTTACAAGAAGCTGAAACCTTGGAGGGAGAAATGTGTTGGACATAATCCCACCCATTTCAGATTTGTTACAAACTCGGAATACCTGTGTGACATGAAAAGGGTTCTTAGTGTTCAAATTCACTGTTTCAAAATGAAGAGTTGATGATGAATTTGATTATTATTGGCGTAATATTTCAATGCAAGCTTTACACAATTTGCACTTATTGATGACAAAATGTCAACTTTCAGATAAATGAAAAAAAAACTTTAAGTCTGTGTAGATGTAAAAGATTATGAGGCATATTTACGTCCTATATAAGTCTCCATGATCTGCATACTGTATAATGTCATATTGTATGGTAAAATACATTATTCAGAAATCACTGTCAGTTTACTTAAGACATACCTTTACATCATGATGTAAGCCTTTGGACACCAGAAAGGGCTCGACAGAACAAAAACGTTCTCTGCTCAAATCTGACAATGCCTTATGTCATTGTTAATGTCTGAACATTTAGAAGTGCTGAAAATGAGATTATTTGTGCTAAAATAAGATCATCACTTCACATTTGCCAAGTTACTAGAAAAGGACATTTACCGATGACTTCGCTCAACATTAATGCATCAACCCCACCACATACATAAACAGTAGCTGTATTCGTCATTCCTTCTTACAGAAGCAACTGAACAGTGTCATAAAATGTGCATTTGTCATGGCACATACTGATTCGTCAGGAGACCATCATTCATAGTTCATAATGCTCACCCTCTGTCTGCCTATCCAGCAACGTTAATGTTGTTTAAATGCCCAATGGAGCTGCACTACACCAGATAGCATCCATCTCCACCAATCAGTCAATCAGTACCTGGGCGAGCCCCAGAGAGCCTCTGGATTAGGTCAGTTAGGATGCTCTCTGGTCTAGTTAGTGGATTAAGCCCCTCTCTCAAAAGGCTCAATAGAGCGAGCCACACAAGAAAGGTAGCGTAGCTGAAAAGTAGTATTTCCTCTGTAACGTATTTGTGGCTTGTGGTCTCCAATGTGTTCTTAATTCCTAGGACAGATGTAATTGTTGTACTGTTGGCTGATTGTGGTCTGGTCCTGTATGGAGTCTGTGTTGTAGTCTGTGTTGTGTTATACTTCGTCACAGAAAAGATAGGAGAAATAAGTTGGATTAAAAAATTTACCACTCCTGCTCTTGGACGAAATATTCCTGTCTAACCCTTGAACCTGAACTGTTATAATTTCTGAGATCTTTATCATATCAACTCACAAGTTACCCTGTCTGCTTCACTTAACTGTGAAATAAACAATTCTTGTCATGAAGCCACTTGGCTTTCTTTCAAGGGTCAATTTGTACCATTTATGAGTATAGCATTTTCAAGAACCGTATTGTCTACCGCTCCACTTATCATGAGCTTAGTAGAGAATCTTGGGAGCAGAGAGTTTCTAGATAGGACACATAATTCTTTTGGGGAAACTCATGGGGTCATTGAAGGTGCACAGGCTTTTTCCTCTGACGCATAAATACAGAAATTAAAAACACTGCAAGGAAAAACAAGCAAACGCTGCAATTAAAGGCCAATTCTCCTCCTATAAAGCAAAATAAAAGCACTGTACAAATGGCAATAAACTGTGGATAATGACCTCAGGATGCCAAAGTAATATTTTTTCCCCCCTTTTTAATTGTAGTTGTATTCGCCCTCACCGTTTCATGTTATGGGGTCGGGCTTTTTAAACTTTTCACAGCTGTGTGGAAGGGAAGGGGACAGCATCCCGAGGCGCTTTCAGGCCCTGGTGAGGGGAGTCACTGTGCCAGCTCCCAAGACTTGGATTCATTAGCCGCTTTAGCAGCGCAAACATTACCTTAAATGGTGAGGCCATGTGCTGGCAAGGACCCACTCTCGCCTTGTTTCAATTACAAGGAATCAAACATTGCAGGTATGCTAGGCACAGGGTCTTTGTTGAAAGAGGGAAAGGGAGGGAGAAAGTGGTTTACAAAGCCCTTGCCCTCCTTCGCCTGTGAAAGGCGGCCTTGTTTTATTTGAAAACTATTGTACAACAAAAGAAAGTGGTAGTTTGGCAAAGAGTCGTGTTTTCAGTAACAATGTGATTTCTTTTCTTTTTGTCTTTAACAAAGCTGTGCTAACTATTATATGCAGAGTTTTATAGTGAGGTCCCTTTGATTTTACATGTCTTGTCAGCCTTGTTAAAACGTCTGAAAAGATTAGAGCTGGATTATACGTGTCACTCCCCACATGTACAGTATGTGTTTCATTATGAATCTCGGACTGATGCTCAATATGCAGAGCAGCATTCTGGCTGTTTGCATTGTTCTTGGGACTCCTGGAGTGCCCACAGCTGGTGCCAAGACAAAGCCTTGAACCTTTTTTTCCCTACACCACTAAACAGCTCTAATGTGCTCACACATCTACTAGGAGTCTTTACAGGTAATGAGGTCACTGCATTGGAAAGGGATCATGAAAACATTTTTATAATGTGACCCAACTGGAGGAAATTAGATGGTATGGTAAGTCGGCACACTGAAAAACAAGAAAAATCACATTCACATAGAGGGTAAGGTGCAAAGCTGAGGTGTTCAAACGACATAAAAATGGCAGCCAGGTTTATGATAAGGTAGTGAGACCACTACAGCACATACAGTTATAATATTATGTGTTTGC
The DNA here is from genome assembly GCA_016806645.1 of Ophiodon elongatus. Taxonomy (NCBI): domain Eukaryota; kingdom Metazoa; phylum Chordata; class Actinopteri; order Perciformes; family Hexagrammidae; genus Ophiodon; species Ophiodon elongatus. Next base: position 1,744,979 of record JACSYO010001880.1, read on the forward strand.
ACACCCAATCTAATGTAACAATCTGCAAAACAAAGCACTCTGTTAGTCCTAAACGAGCAGAGGTAATATGCCCTATAAAGCAAGATGAAAAAAAACAACATACATTACATTAACTTGGACTGTCTTTGGAATGAACTACTCCATGATCATACTAAAGTCAAGAATACTCCCTACTGCTCAAGCATCCAACCTGGTATCACCCTCCAATTGGTTGACAGGACATTAAACACAAGGTGTAAAAGAGGACCGCAAACTTTGTACAAAATCTGACGCTCTCCTTAAGCTTTTCCGCAGAAGTTTATACTGGTATAAGCAGCCATTTGTTTGGGTTAGTGGGTGTAAAAAACAAAATAATCACTCACTAGTGGTCTTCTCTCTCCGACACGTCACCTTTACGCATTCCATCTGATTGGGTAATTACATAACTCGCTCACTGGGCTGTCATTGATATCCACTTCTAATTTTAAAATTTTGGCTATTCCGGAAATACTGTAGAATTTCTATTTCTTTCTTCTATGTGGAGAAAACTATGACAATAGACAAAACATATAAATGTGTGGCTTTTATGTGGAAGTCCTATAAAGACGAGAACAACTTAAGTGAAAATCCGGCAGCAGTACTGAAGATCCACATTTGTGATTCCCTGCATTGCAGACATATTCTGTACTACATTATATTCAAACGTGTTAATTTGATGTGAGCAAAGTACGGCTATGACACTGTTATAAAAGTGCATAGTGTCTTGTCAGCTCTTTAGCAACATCACTTATACCTCACCATGCCATCCAAAATCAATACAATATTTTTCTCCCAATAAATAATGTAGGCCAGAAAAAGGTCCAAATGCACGCATCGACAGTTGGCTGCAATTAGGGGGCGGCGGCAGCAGTAACTGATGACAGTCCCTCCCTCCCTCCGGCTCACACGAGATCAGCAGAAAATGAAGACGCGGAGACCACTTTGTCACCGGCTGAGGGTGGACCTGGAAATGACTCCTAATGGAAAAAGGGCTCCCTGAGCCGCCACTGCATCTGCTGCTCCAAGCACTTTCTACGGGCCGATGGGCCAGCCCCAACCAGTTTCCAGCTCCCTTTATCTAAGCCTTTAATATTCTCTGGGCAGCCAGCAGCGACCGCAAGCTGAGGTCAGGAGGCAATGGTAGCTGAGTGTATGTGTGTGTCTAGTCTCTACACATTTGAGTGTGTGTGCGCGTGTGTGTGTACGTGTGTGCGCTGTGAGAGTGGACGATAGCAGAGAATTCTATTGATAGCAGACTATTAGATTATGGGAAATGATAAAAGTATACTGTTGTTATGTCAACACCAAACAACAGAAATGCTGTAGGAGGAGCAAGATAGTAAATAAAAAAAATAAAAAAACAAGACTAAAAGACTAGCAATGCTACGTCCCTGTGAGGCTGCAATGCTTATTAGACACTAGAAAACAAAAAATACTTCTTTGTTTCCTTATGTCCTTACAAATAGTCAGGCAACAAAATGTAAAGGGTGTAGTTCTGCGCCAGGAAAACAACCATGTTGTTGTCTAAATCAAAAGAGTTTTTCCTATGTACAGTGGACTTGAATCAACTTCCATCATCCAGTATGCTAACATGCTAAAAATTTGAATGCTATAATGCAAGTTAACAAGTGAGTTAACCGCTCACTGTGTGAACCTACATGTCACTTAACCCATTCACACCCATTCATACACTGATAACAGGAGCTACCATGCAAGGTGCCACCTGCCCATCAGGACTATCTAACTCATTCAGACCCCACACATACACCAAAGGCAACGCCTTCGGGGGCAATTTGGGGTTAAGTGTCTTGCTCAAGGACACATCAACATGGACTAGCTCGAACCGCCGATCTTCTGTTGAAGGACGACCCGCTCTTACTCTGAGCCACGGTCGCCCCTAAAGTGGGAATGGTCGATAACACAGCCGTGGTGTGTATTCACTTCGGTCTAACAGAATTTCCTCATTACACTAGCCCACAGTGCTGGCTATAACAACATGATTAACTCTTAGCTTTTGCCTATGACCTAAGTGACTCTACTTCTCACTTGATTTATTCCCTCAGTAAACATTGTTAAAATGAGTTTATGATCTCAAGTGCTAGTTTCAAGTCTTCTTCAATACAGCATGATGTTCATTTAGTAAATTATGGTCCCATTTGGAGTAAAAAAGACGATAAAGCTACCTTGTGATTGACAGGTTGCTACCACGGTGTTAGTCACCCTGGGTGATTTTGTCTTACAACTTTAACCCTTTTACAGTGTGTTTTCAGTTCCTGAAAGTTAATTATAACCGTTTTGGTTGCCTAAAAATTACTTATTCAGCGTTCTGTTGTACTTAGCTCCAGTCTCACATGTCATATCTGGTTGCAGAAAAACCAAGATGGTGCAGGAAAAAAAAAAAAAACGTCGGCTGCCATAAACCAAGATGGCTGCCAAAATGCCAAAATGCCAAACTATTGGCTTCAAGACGTTACAGTAACAACAAAATCATGAATCTGGAATGTAAAGGTTGGCATGTTAGCTTGCTATGTTGGCATTAATCTCAAACTACAGCTAAGCGTCACAGAAACAAGATTATTAGTTTTATAGGTAATCTGAGTATTGAACATTTTTGACTTGCTGGTGGCGCTAGATGAAAAGTCAGGGATCAGCAAAATTATTAGGATTCATCCTCCGTGGATCATGAATGTCTTTACCATGTTTCATGACAATCCATAAGGACATTTTATTCTGGACTGTTGAACCAACAGGCCGACGAATGTACAAATCAACCGACCTATGTTTCCTTCCCAAGAGCCATGAGCGTGGCAAGAAATTAAGGTACTGCTGGATAAAACTGCTCCTCTCACTTGGGATGCTGTGTATACTTTTTCAGTTTTCAAGACATTTTATCTAACTCCTCTGGCTCCCAAGCATATGACTCTCATAGGACTTTTTTTTAGCTCTTCAATTACTTCAGGAAATTCAGTGAGAGATAAAAGTAAGTACCAAAGCTGTCAGAGATTATGAGGCATACTTGTAGCACCGTACACGCTACATTCTGGGACTAACTTTCTAAATAGGCTACTCTGAGGGGGTGACAGAGATAGTAGAACAGAGCCTCCCTTTGTGTCACTGTGCCCCGGACTGCAGGTGTCTCCTAGTGATGGAGAGGGCTCTGGGAAACATTTATATCTCAAATCCACTTTATCGACCGTGCCCCTGTCAGAGTGGAGCTAGCAGCAGTGGTAGGGGGGTTGGAGGAGAACAAGTGGCTCTTAGCACACATGCTGACACTGAAGGAGCCTCCAGCACTCACTCTTTAGCTGTGAGTCTGGAACCTCTTTATGGTGATTGTTTTATCAGCGTTCCTGTCTGTCCCCCGGGAGGCTGGGGCCCAGGGAGGATGACCCTCATTTTCTGAAAGCAAAGTGTTCAGTATTGATCAGTAGGAATGAGCAGCCCGTGACATGGGTTAATTTACTGAACCTAGGAAGGTTCATTGTTTCCTGTCATTCCTGAACTCATCGCACTGACCTTTACCGCCCTGTCCTGCCAGGCGCAGTGTGTGTGTACACATTGACACACACAGACACACACAGACACACACACACACACACACACACACACACACACACACACACACACACACACACACACACACACACACACACACACAACTTCACTGCTCACTGCTCATTGCCTCACGGCCTCATGGCAGAAAAAGAAAAAGTGAGACAGACACATTGACAAACAGACAGATGGATAAAGACAAAAACAACCACCACTTCAATAGAATAAGGTAACTTTGAATTCACGAATGTTTCAATTTTTTTTCTTTCAAAAACTTGCCACGATAGGAATAGAAAACCCATATTTTCACCTCTCTATCAGCTGAAAATGAATGAGGCTGAAGGGTGATAAATAGACAATTCTCAAGTCACACATTTTAAACTATCATAGACCTAAAGCCCTGTGTTATGAAAACTGTCAGAAATGTATTCCATAGATAATTCACTAAATATGTAATCTCCCATTCAATCCACCATGAACTGAAAAGGGCTCAATACCTGAGCATCTTAAAGACAAGATATAATCAATACTCAACTCATAACCTGTGCACGGAGTATTGAGAATGACAAAGGTCAAAGGTGAATGTCTGTGGGTGAAAAGGCCAGTTTGGTTACATCAAAAGGTCAAAGCCTTAATGTGATGCTCAATTGCGAAACTTATTAGGGGCATGGCCTAACAACCAGACTGAAAAGTGTGGGGTTATATCACTTTGGATTATTTAAACTGAACACAAACAATAGAACAAAAGAGGAATGATCTTTTGATAAAAGCCCCAAAAGCAAAATAGTAAAATGGAGGAGGGATGTAAAATGTTTAGCTTTTTTTATAAATTCGTATTCTTGCCATATGACTTTTAAACTATGTGTATTGACAATAAAGTAATAATCATAAGAGAAATGCATTTACTTCACAACCAAAATGATTTGTGTGTAAATAAATTGTTTGTCATCGCATAATTAATTGGCATCTTTATTGATAATCAGTTGCTGAAAACAAATGTTCCTTACTATACTAAAATATTCTGCAACTGCTTCTTAGCTTGTCTCCTTTTCTTTCCTTCCTTACTAAGTTTAAATGTAGTCTTCTGTACTGGATAATTTACTCATTTTACTCAAATTAATCACATTTTAATCTAGGGGCAAAGAAAAGAAAATCTAGATGATGAAGAAATAGTAACAATGAATTGAGGATAATAATTCATATATGCAAAGCAGCAAAAGACAAACAGCTTCAGCACAAAGGCAACACTCAGAGGTGTCTCTGGATTCAGGATTTCCAAGCTTGCGTTTGCCATGTTTGGTTAACATGGTGGTTAGCTTTATTTATTTTGCCCATTTTATGCAGGATTCATCCAGCTCAGGATGCAGATGGGGAGGTAATAAATCCGTGAGGTGTCATCTCACTCCCCTCCCCTTTGCCTGGCATCTGCGAGTGCTATGCCACTTCTGATTAGTGCCGCCTTTCCCTCCCAGAAAGCCAGCAGACAGGAACAAACTGATTACTGCCCATCTTCAGGGGATTGGAGACACCTAACAGGAGGATTACATTAACATATTAACGGACGCCCCTCACCTGCAACCCTCCTAATATCACTTCCATGCTCCTTTATTTTTTGGGGAGGGAGTGTGATGTATTTCATCTTCAGATGGAGAGCAAATAAATAAAGAAAGATAGTGATTCCCTCTCTCTCCCAGGGTGCGCTATCTGTCATTGATGATAGGTGAAGAGGAGAGGGGCGCCTTTGAAGTTTTTCGACATAAAAGGCGCAAATAAACGCAAACACATCCTTTCAGCTACTCACATGAAATTAGGACCTGCTGAAGACGGGGGTAGGAAGCTGGCCTCCGCAGCCACACCTAATCACTCTGACGGCAGCAAAGACTTCAGTCTCTGCTCTACTGGGAACATCGGAATTAAGTATGAGGGAAAAAAAGTAAAGAAAAGTGCTTTAATCTGCCTCAGCTACTTTTCCACTGTTTTAAACAATGTTCTGCTGAAACAAAACAACAAACAACGAGCAGAAAACGAGAAAAGTTTTGCCGCCCTCTGAAATAAATATGAGGAAACTTCGAGTTGGTTGACAGAAGTGTGGACGAAGTTGACTCTGGCTGTGATATCGTCAATCTTTGATATTTTTACTGTGGGAAAATCTTAGCGTGATCTTATGAATCAATTACTAGGGTGGACGGGATAGTCCCTCCTATGAACTACCTCAGAGTACAGAGTAACAGCACAGACAGTGATAGTTATCAGAACTGTAAGTGTGAGGGGGGCTCTTTCCACATTATTATTTGAAGCACTGCTCCAGACAAAATGAGCTAACTGCCAAAAGAGATAAAGGGATTTAGAGATTCAAAAGAATAGAGATTTAAAAATTAATGGCGGAAAGGATTTGCCTTCATGTTTCTACAACTTGTAAGCAGAACATGACTTATAAAGAGTCAAGGAGACAAATTGCTTTTAAGAATAAAGTGATGGTGAAAGGGAAAAAAACAAGCAGTGAATATTTAATAGGTACCACAACCTCTTCACAAACAAATCAATATGGTGATAGTAAACATAAGGAGGCTCATACTGTGGCATGCAGCCCAGGAAAGGAGGGAGGACAGGTGTCAGCGGGCCCAGCCACATAGTTTAGGTTTATCTTGACATTTCTGAAGGTTAAAGGATTGTAACTGTCTATCTGTGTCAATCACTTTGCTCAAAGGTCACAGCTAGTCTATTTTTCATTAATTATACCCTCAGATGTCTTCAGAATGCACAGACACCTAACAATCCCAACTCCCTAAACAACGGCCACTGAAAGGTTGTAAGAGAGGAATACATACATAAATTTATAATTCAACATTTACACCGAATACTTGGTTAGATTTGATTTCAGGCTGATGATTTATATTTGCTCTTTACAATTAAAGGACAGTGGTCATCCTTTCTACTGTAACAATATTATAGAACATCAGTACTTAAAATGAGTACTTCATAATGCCTTACTGATGTTGCTGTTGCTTTCCTGCTAGTCTGATTTTCAACTAACTTTTCGTGGTCAACATGCCCAAAGCAGCATTTTATTCAATTTCAGCTCTGCAGATTTGTAGGACAGGGAGCATAAAGCCTGGGAAGCTGTCTGATGAGTCATCTTTATCCATCTCCATGAATAAACACTAGGTATAGAAAGCCAACGATGTCTGCAAACTTTAACATGACAATGGATCCATAATGACATTACCTGGCATCTACCAGGGGGCAGTAATCCTAATGATTGCTCTCCATTAGAACTCTAAAAGAATACATTTTACACCACATCACAATGCCATTTTCTCTCAGTGTCCACATATTCTAATGATAAGAATGACCTCCATAGCCAAGTAATCAGATCAGTAAGCATCATCACTTGTTTCAGGTGCTCTGATAGGTCTTTTTTTCCTACTTAAGTATTTGATATACATATTTTCTTAATATTGTATCTAATTCCTAAATTTAAGAAAAGTACTTGTCATAGAAGCCACTCCTTCTGAGGAACAAAATTAAGATACATTTCAAACTTTTACTCACACAATGGTTGCACATAAGGCTCCAATGAAAACATTTAATTCCCCATAAGACTGCTGAGATAGCAACACACAACATCTGAATGCTAAACAGAAACTAGTTTCTGACTAAAGAAAACTGGTCACTGACACAAAACAAATGGGTTCCAACTAAGGGTTTGACAGAATCAGACTTCAACGGAGGGACTGATCTAGGGAGCCTTCTGGAAGCTAAAGGACCTCTGGAGAAAAGGACTCCATTTGAACTTAAAGTGGACCAATCAACCAAGTTATGCTGATTTACAAAATGGATTGCAACAATTATAACAATTATATGACAAACATGACAAATATAGATATTTAAAAGGAAAAAATAGGTTAGTACTCTAACTTGTTACATCAAAAGGCTAGTTGGCTTGGATGATTTCAACAGATAAAACTGTAGAGACAATGAAAGACAAAGACTGAAGAGCCACAGGACAAAAGAGGGGCCACTATTGTATTGCTCCTCGATGTAAAATGAGGTTTGCAAGGTTAAAACCAAGGACAAAACAGTCCGTTTTCATTAACTGAAACTGAAACAGAGAACAGAAACCACTGGGGGCAAACCAACTTTGCACGTATCGAAAAAAAATAAATAAAAAAATGTCATACCTGTGGTTTTAACAACTTGTTTTGCAAGTTGTTTTTTCTAATCTATTTGTACCAGGGCCAAAACATGCATATCTTATGTCCTCTTTAAGCTAGCCATAGTTGGGTTCATTGGTCTGGAGCAACCAGCAGAGACAAATGGCATTCCTCTGATATGTACTTGGGAGAGACTGAGTCTTCAGGATTCTCTGAATTGTGCCAACATCTCCATGAAAAATTGAGAACATGTACAATCCAAGACTTACTTGATGGGGATGAGGAATGTTTTCTCTGGACCAAATCACAAGGATGACTGAGGACAGGACAAGTTTGAGAAGCTGCAGTTACCTGCAGTTAATAAGTAAATAAGTAACATAGGACTTTATTTGCATAGAAGTCTTCCATCGTGGCTTGTATTGTCATCATTTCCAGACATTAAGGAATTAGTCAGAACTTAACTGACAGTATTGTGCTTTGGAATCTTGTTTTTAAGTCTATTTTGTTAGTGGCTGCATGAAACTCAAAATACTGGTGACTAGTAATCAGATTAACTTACCAACCAGAAACTAGAGGTCTTTATGTAGGTATGAGTACTGGGACCAAGGAATCCTAAGGAAAACTGCAACACCTGTTTCTGTGAAGAGCCTTGCCCCTCTTACACAAAGACTTTGGCCTTTGTAATACTTTAAGGCTTTTGAACACAGTTGTAAAATTTACTGGGCGTTTAAGTACTTACTGTTTTCATATCGTTGCTATAATTTAGACTTCTGTTTTACTTATTGTGGGCAGGCCTTGTGAACAGGATTTTACAGTTTGCTTGTCCGTTACTCTGCCTGTCACCTTTGACCTCCTCTGGAGCACTAAATGCTTTTCTTGTCTTACCATGCGAAACAAGGCTGAAATAACAACGCTTCTCTTCCGCTCAGGGGGCATGTAAGAAAATGGCACACAACCTGAAGTGAACAATAGTATGTGCACTCAGAGCACCTCTCAGAGCATTCCCCGAGCAGGATGCTCCACTGCTGTGACCAAGCCCTAAAGTGAGCGCCGGACTCTTCCGAGGCATGAAATAATAATAACATCGCACTTCCATCTCTCTGCTAGAGAGGAGGGGAGGAAAGTATATGAGGGCCTGCTATTGTCACCGCTCACTAGAGAGATACCAGTATCCCCGGGACTTTAATGGGAAAGACAATAGGGCTGGCCTAAAAAGGCTTCCCATTAAAATTTAATCAGGGACTTTTGTCTCTCACTATATGTGACGATGTGTGTGTGTGTGTGTGTGTGTGTGTGAGTGTAAACGACTACAGGGACAGGTAACAGCACTCACAGCCCATCTTCATCCCCTCTCGTGTTGTTTGTTTCAAGTTCATCCCTTTCTTGTACCTTGGGAGAGTTATTTCATTTTCTCCCAGGTGTGTCACTATCCTCCTTTAACCACCCAACCACATGGCAACTGCTAGAAAAAATGTTAAGGGCAAATTGGATTAACACCACGGTCTATGGTCTGGGCACTTAACAAACACAGATGCACTTAAGGGAGCCCACAGAATGATTTGTGACTGAACAAAGAACTGGAGAGATGGAGCCTGGGCATGACCACAGGACTGGTGTAATATGTCATCTACCGGAAGAGCTATCAGCTCAGCCTACTGGAAAAGGAGTAAACTCCCAAGTGCTGAAGGTAAATTATATAGTGTCAAGTGATTCTCTCCTACTTCTGTAGCTGAGACAAACATGTTTTTTCGTCACCGTATCACAAGGTTTTTGCCTACGGAAGTACTCTAAAGTTAAAGTTAAAAGGCAACTTCTTTTGCTTGCAGTTTTGTATTCTCTTTTATACAGACCCCGTATGTATGGGAGATTATGTTTTGTTTTGATTTTGAAGCTAGACTGAGATAGAAACTTTTTTTATTTGAGCAATAAAAGTTGCCTCATCCTTGAATCTAGTGTTTTCCTGACCCTTTGATAATTACTAACTAAATATTATTGTTTTATTTTACTTTTTACTTTTTTAGCATTATCCATTTTCTTCTGGGGAAACCAGTACAACAAATCAATAGTGGAGGTTAACGTATTAGTATGAGGAACGTGTTGATTTAAAATATGTAGGTATGACCCCAATAAACCTTGAATAAATTCTAACATTATGCAGCTGTGGCCTGTTGCATTAAAATTATTCAGAAAAAAAGCAAGTTCATTACTTTCGCTGTCTATCTATCAAGTTGTAGGTGTGATTAGAGAATGCAGAATGCCGTATGATTGTGTTTGACTGTTCATTATCATTCTTATGTTTTAAGTGGTTGATTAGAAGACATTGTATAAACAGCAGAGGGTAAAAGGGTAAAAAAAAGTGCTGTTAGACACCAGCTGCTAAAGTGAATTAATGATTCATTAACTGAGGTTCTGCACAAATGAGGTTTATTTTACATACATAAATAGCCAATATGGAATGTGCCAATATTCACGGTCTTTAGTGATATTTTTACTCATACTTTATTTCGTTCATACGAGTGAAAAGAAAATCCATTAATAAATGCTAATAGTACCAGGCCATATCAGTTTCATCTGGTGACATTTCATGCCGAGGTTTAGCCATTGATTACCTCTCTATGCATTGTAATTGTTTCTTCAAGGTACTGTGATCCTGTGTGCAAGTGAAGTTCCATGTATGGATTTCTTTCCAATTAAGGTTGGAATTATTCACAGGGGGCTCACCCTTGACGGCCTGCAAACAATGACATAACATTGGAAAAACATTTTTGAACCGATCGATGAGAAACAACCAAATGATGTTGGCTGAATGATAAACAGCTCTTCTCCCTGGACCTAGACCACTAGGCTCCTAAGATGTCTGATGTCAAGTAGAGTGACAAACACACATCCACACACACACAAACACATTTTGAACAGGCCTGATCTTGTAGTCTCAGAGCGCAGCACGTTCTGCAAGGATTCTGCACCACCTGCAGATGGAGAATAAGCCAGTAGGGAGTCGAGACCTATGGGGAACACTGTTCCAAAGGAATGGCTTTATGGAAATGAGGGTTAAAAGGAGAATTGTCCGCCCTCTGATAGGGAGCCTATGAAGCGCTGACACATACCCCCCCGCCACCCTCCAACATGAAACCATGTTATATGAGAGGGGGTCACCGTTCACCCTAATCACGGCCGTGACATGACATGCTGTAGGTTGCCCCTCAGTGTTAAATATTTATGTCAGCACCACCGTATTGCCTTGATGGCTGTCAAGACTTTGACACATGCTCTCTCTCTTTCTCTATCTCTCTCTCTCTCTCTCTCCTCCCGTTTCCATTAAAATGCAACAAAAACAGAAAAACAGCAGAAAAACACAAAGGCATAAGCTAAAGGTAGACACTTTTATGTATCTATAACAGCAACTGGCTGTTAGAATTGACACTTTACCGTATATGCAAAGGCATGCACTATTTTCAGATGCGTCTTTGCTTCATTCACAACTCTATGCATCAGTGTGCATGGATGGAAATGTCGAATTGGAAACTGTCCCAAGACTGGATAAAAATTATCACTCTAGCCATATCAATGCACAATTCACCAGACTCCTTGTAAGTTTATGTTCTAATTAAAGTTGTCCCAGTTAAACAACCAGTCTAGGCAAAGCCAACACGTGGCTTTATGTCGTCTCTTGATCAACTTCCATCGTTTAGCTCAGAGTGATTTCACTCACATGACCCGATGTAAAAGGTTTTGGGGGTGACTGAGATCACTGGAGACAGGGCTCTCCTCCTCTAGCCTTGCCGGCTCCCCCATGATAGGTGTCAAAGATATTCTAATGAATGTCAGAGTACATTTCAGGGGGCCATGCTCCGTACAAACCACTGGAGTGGCCCATCTTATGGGGCTGCCAAACCCCCTCCACCCAAAGCTCCCCACCACTCTCTTCATGTTCAAGAGGGTTAAGAAGATTAATCAATGTCAATGTCTTTTCCCTTTTGAAGCCAATAAGGTGCACACTGTCTGGCCATGCCCAACAGAACATCACTTTGTTCCGTCGCACAGCCGCCCCTTCGCTGCCCTCACTGACCCCCCAGCAGTCCCACTTGTCAAAGTCAAGGGGGCGTTTGGCGTTTGGTAGAGACTGGCCTTCCGGATAGCACTCAGCTCCGCCCTGCTTGACCTATTCTCTGATATTTGACCACTCGGTTGCAAGACACTTGCTCTTTCGAGCTGAAATGTCACTGGGGCATCTTGTCAGCTCACAGACACCTCGGCCTGACAAGCGATTTTACTTTGGTGTGCTACAAGGCAGAAAATACAGGGCCGTGGCCGTGGCCTTGACGCACACAAACTGTCAGCTAGCCAGCAGGGCTACTTGATACTGACTTACTGGCCCAGTGTTAAACACAGGAATTAAAAAAAAATTAAAAATCTGTGGCTGGGACATTACATCAATATCTGGAAAATGATGCTGCCCATTCATAAGAAATGAAAGCTGTAGTCCTGTGTTCTCTGGGTATAACAGCATGAGGTAAGAGTGTGAACTGTACAAGACTAAATGAAGAGTTTGGTTTAATTAATATGATGACAACAAACCTAACAAAGCAGGTATCCTGGGAACTAGACACAAAAGGTCAACTGTTAACCTTTGACTTCATCTGCATCAATGCTTGCTCTGAGCCTCTCTTCTCCTACCCATCATCTCTTTTCCTGTCATTTTGACCCCTCTGTGTTCTATTCACCTTTATGGTTTTTACTAAATCAGCATGTTCTTCAGTTAAATGAGGGAGAGCACACTCCTTTCCCTTTTCTTTGACCGCCAGTGGCATTGCAGCATGAAAGAGAAGGATGGGGATTGGAAGTAGCAGTCACATCATTTCTGGTTTGCGCAACCTGCTCAAAGTTTGCAACTAAATGCTTGTCTTCAGTCGAGCTGACAGGGGAGAAGTGGGCGCTCAGTGAACCATGGCCGGGCTGCCATGAAATGACAGGAATCATTGGCATACATTTCAAACAGCCTCGCGCTATCCTATTAAAGTGCCACATCCCCACTTTAAAACAGACAAGAAGGAATCCGCTTTGATAGATAGAGACTAAAATGGCTTATTGATTTTCTCAACCTTTTTTCGTTGCTAGGAACTTTTAAAAATTAGACCCCAAACTTATCTTTTTTTTTTTTTTAATTACAATAGATTGGGAAAATAGGTAAATGGTCTCTTGTGACATCACAGCCTCTGTATAATTAAATTAATTTAAATGTTTAAGTTGTTATGAAACTGAGGAAATATTACAGCACAGTATTCCACCTATGAATTATCATGTAATTACTGTATAAATATTTTATATTAAATGTTGGGCAGTATGATAAAATAACATAGTACAACCTCATTATTAATAATGATGGTGTGGCAAAAAAAGCTATTTAATTTTGTTCACGTAAAATTAGGGTGACCTGAACTTTTTAAACCTTACTTTTTAATCATTTATTATACCAGTTCATCACATTGTTACATGGCAGCCTATCTTGTGTATAGTTTCAGTTGTGTTTTGGCTTGAGTATCAACAAATTTAGTGTGGATAATAATGATTTTTATCAAGCCACAATTTGTCAAAAAGCCCAAAGACAAGGAGTGATCCAGTTTATAATTAGCTATGACAAAATCAAATGAGTAATTAAGCAACAAGGCCAACACTTAAAGTTAGAATAACTTTTGGTGGTGACTAAAATATTCCATGCACAGTATAAATATAGTATTTATTATTTATATTTTGCATACTGAGGTGACATTTTTGGTTTATAGTTTTCTCTATTAATATCTGTTTTATCAGAATACAGAAATAGCAATAAAGAAGTATTTCATCACAGAGTACTGTTAACAACTTGATGGCTTATAGCCTTTTAACTTAACTGCTTGACTTGACTTCTTAAAGCACATTTAAACCATTGTGACAGAGGAAGTAAGGAGTCATAATGGTCCTTTAAGCACTTTACAAAGCTATTATTGGAGGAGTCGGGAGTCATGAAGTAGAATCAGACAGGGAGCAAACATTTAGACAATGGTAGAAATATTTGAGGAATTGGATTTTAAGAGTGTATCTGATTGCGTTAAGCTGATGCTCAGGTTTTAAGTGATACTCCTGAGGTTTACACTGTAAGGATAACCATGCAGTTTATTTGAAACACTCAGTAAGTGCTAAAGACCAATTTGAGGATTTCTCCAATGAAGCGTATCCAACTATTTTGATTCAAATAATATTTTTAGGATCACTCTATCCTTTAAAATTCAGCAATGTGCTTCAATGCGATGTGTTACTTCGTAAATATTGTACTGCAGGATAATAAAATCAACATAATTATTTCAGAGCTGCCTGAGGCAAGTGCTGGTTCATTCTGTGTCAAAGGGCTTGTGTCTGGCTGCAGGGTTGGATTTGATCAGTTATATCCCAAACATCCTTATACTTAAGCCAATTGCCCAATTTTTTATAAAAGATACATTAGTGCTACATTTTGACTTAATTGAAAATTTAGGAACATCTTGACACAGAGCATGTGGATTTAAACTTAAGGGCAGTGATCTGAATGTCTTTTCTATGCTTCTGCACTGCTTGATACAAACACAAATCCACAGGATTAGCCTAATCGGTGACTGTGGCCGGACAAAGTCCTAACAACCTTGTCAAATGCTTTGTGCGTTTCAGAATAGAGACTGTGTTCTGGCCCATCAGTTTCATAAGGCCTACATTATGGATCGTTGAGTATGTTGAGACACCCATAGCAGGGGATCTGCTGCCATGCTTGATTCCCACACTGCTCAGCACAAATATTATAGTCATGGACATGACGTGGCGTAAAACACAATGATCGCGGGGCCACGGCCATCTTCCTCTCATCTATCATTCAATCTTCTCTAATTAGAGTATTTTTGTCATACTGAGAGAGAGGCACCGAGTAGCACTTCTGGGGGTGTGAATGGTACAAAAGAGAGGGTCTCATTTCCATCTGACAGTGTGATGGAGATTGAATGTGAGCTTTAGGAAGATAAATGGGCATCCTGCAACCCTCCGACACTATCTGCAAAGCTGCTCTATAACCCTCCCTGGGGAATCGCTTAACGCTGAATATTTGGGGCCTCTTTACTTAAGTTCTGCTTAGGTTTGTCAATAACTTGTCAGGTCCCTTACTCATTGCCTTTAAATTAGTGAATACACTCAGGGAAAAGAGGAAATCAAACCAGCGAAAATTGGGATAATATGCAATACAGTCCAAGCTATTGGTATTCAATTAAGTTGCTGTACAATAAAAAATCAGTTTGTCACATAAAATAGCAATTTGAGTCACAGGTCTAAATTTGTATTGTCAGTAATTATCTGACTCAATAATATAGAGAGGGAATTTAAAGAATGTAAAATGGTATATAGAATTTTCTTAACTACAGTACAAGATATTTGTATATATATATTTTTTTTTATATCCAAACTTTACAAGAAAAGCAACTTTTTTAGTCTCAGTCACCAGTCAATTATTATTACACTATAGTCACAGCAATTTGATAACTTTACAAAATCAAGTTAATTCTTCAACTGAAGAAAAGGTAATTATTTCACTTTTTCTAAAATAATCTTCATCTGAGACAGCGTGGGCGTGCACCAGAGGGGATGAGTGAATGTAATTGAGTGTCAATGTGTGTGTGTGTATGTGTGTGTGTGTTGGTAGGGGTCGGTCTCTCTCCCTAACAGCCCCAGCGGCCCTGCTTTAGGCCCGGTGACAGGGCTCTGTCTCTCAGCCACACTTGACTGGGTCCCGCTGACACTCAACTGTCAAGCCGGCAAGCCCTCAACCACCGCCCTAACATGCTCTACAGCTTCACCCAATTAACTTGCTTTCACTTGACATCGCGGCAAAGAGCTTCATAATAGGTGGTCAAGGTGCAGTGTGTCTGCTTTCGCCCCTCTCTGACGACTAGCAGTGCGGATACACACACATTCAAGCGTTGCCCCCGCCGCCCACCCCCCTCTACTACCTCTCAATGCTTTTGTGCCTCTGGAGGTCTAGCAGGCCTCTCTTGGCTGCCTCTGCCTGTTCGCTGCACTGTGACAGCGGGAGTGCATTGATCCAGGAGAGAGGGGATGCAGTGGGGTACAAACGGTCTTGCACGAAAACCTTCCTCCACTAATCCTACTGGACACAATATTCAGTCTTCTCACTTTAGAACACATATGCAGATTAGCACATCTGTGTGCATCTATGCTTGCATGAATGCTTGCGAGCATGTGTTAACATGCATCCATGCATGCTTTGTAGTTTGGTGTGTGTATGTGCATGATACCAGTGTGTATTTCAAAATGTGACTGTGCGAGTGTGTGTGTGTGTGTGTGTGTTTGTGAAGCATTGTGTGGCTATCTCCAGCTCTCTCTCTATTAGACATTCAGTAAGTTGGACACGAAGCCAGACTGGGGGAAGGAAGGAAAGCGATTTGACCCCCGACTGCGCGTTTGGGGAAGAGGGTCTTGAAGCATGTCAGCTCCGCTCAGGCTCCACTTCCCCTCTGTGTCCTTCCTATTTTTTCCCTAGTGCCAGGCCCAAACTTTGAAAACATCCACCTTAATAGGACCTAGTCAGCGAGAGCTACTCTTCCGTCTATCAAACTGTGATCCAAGGTGTCAGCCTGGGCCGGCTTTGACAGAATGTCTCCAAACGAACAGTACAATGGTGTTTCCCTCCCCAGCACTCGGCTACTCTAGTGTAGCCCCCTGACTGCCTGGCCTCTCCATCTCACTACACCACCTCTCCCCTAGTTCGCCTGCTTGATTTCACCTCATAGAACACCTTGCAACAGTAGGTTGACTGACAACCACAAGCCGGCCTAATTGTGTTCTTTCCCAATTTAGAGCACATTGAAACGCTTCATTCTTATTTCCCTTTTTAAGGAGATTAACTTTTTCCTGAAGACAGAGGAAATATTAAGTAGCCCATCATTATCTAATCACAATGCCTTTTCAAACATGTGCTGTAGTTTTGCCAAATAATGCAGTGATAAAAGCAAAAAAAGAACCCTGATGTAGGTGGCATTGAATGTTTCTAAATTATATGTGGAGTCGTTATAGAATCCAGAAGCTAAAGATCTATGCGCTTGCAGTGATTTGACCCAAAACACCTGCCTCATACCCCAAACTCCAAATCGCGTATGTACAGAAAATAAATATTGGGCTTAAATTCCCACAACATAACAATCCCGCTTGATCCATTCTTCACTCTGCCCAAAATAATACAATTCATTGCTGACAGGCCCTATGGCATCCCAAATTTGAACAGCATCGATCGAGGATATTGACCATTCACCAGCTGCAACTCCCTGTGTTTTAACACGGTGCACTGAAATTATATCTGCCCTTCCTATTAAACAATAGGCTCCCTAGTGGTGCCCATTACTGCATGTTAAGTAAAAACAAATATGAGAGGAGAAAATTAACATTAGTAACTATTAGACATGCATACATTTGTATTACTTGCAATACCCAAATGGAAATTACTTAAATGTTAATGAGAATAAATATTTTCAGCAATAACATCACCTCAGTTTGTTGGATTTTGTAATGCTCCTGAACCTTTACATTTTCAATGCTATGCCTCTGGGCATCATGCTCACTGAAGACTTCTGCAGAAAAAACTGAGCGAGACTCAGAGAGCTGACTGTTACTGAGGCCTAAGCGTTGTTTGGTTTGTGAGCCGATTGTTCTGTCGAGTTTTAGCTATCAATACAAAGTCAGGGCTGCATTAGGGTACGCAAGAACCGCAATAATCTCTCTGATGACTTCCCCGGCTGAGGCTTTGTCCATTAAATTAAAAATAACACAGCCAGCTATGTGTGAATCAGTACTTCTTTTGCATCCCAGACCATTTTAGGTAAGGGAAAATAAAGTCCTTTCTCAAGGCCCAGAGTCGAGGATAGCAACTAGTAATAAGCATCTGGTTTCATCCAGAGTTTCACAGCTCACCTGAGCTGCAGTGTAGTGCTGGTCCAAGTCTCTCTCCTCTCCTACACAAAATGCGCCCTTCGGCTGCCAGTGTAGTTTGTCATTCAAACCGTATGAATCAACTGTGGATTACCATGACGAGGAGGCAAAGAGCACTCCGGCTATACACTGTAGCCTCTTTAAAGCACTACTTGATGTTGTTTTCTCAGTGTGTGTGTCTGTGTATGTGATGTTGTTTTCTCAGTGTGTGTGTGTGTGTGTGTCTGTGTATGTGCGCGTGCGTGTGTGTGTGTGTGTGTGTGTGTGTGTGTGTGTGTCTGTGTGTGTGTGTGTGTGTGTGTGTGTGTGTGTGTGTGTGTGTGTGTGTGTGTGTGTGTCGGCTGTGCTGGTGTTAAGATGGCAACATTTGCCCCTTTAACCATCACTGAGTCAACAAATGAGTCCACACGAGGTACTATTGGAGGAGCTCCCGGTGGTTTCCCAAGTTGCTGCCAGAGTTGGTGGAGACACACACACTTACGCAAGCACTTGCCCAGACACACACACTAAAGAACTAACTGGTCTCAAGGACACTTGTGAGGTTTGACATCTAGTAAACCACCCAAACAGACCGTTTTGGTCTTCAAGTTCACTTTAGCATCCATATCCAAGAAGACAGCACTGGCACAATATTATTAACACTTAATCATTTCCTCTGACCCAAATGATTTCTTTATGGCGCTCTGGAAACAGCAGCCAGAGTCATGAATTGGGTTTTAATCTGGCTGAATGTCAGAAATGTTTTCAGCGAGCACACAGGCGCACACACACAACACACGAACACACACACGTTATGGTACATACAGTAGTCGCATAATGAAATATGCTCCTGACAGGCTATGCACTCGAGTTTTGACTGTATTTACCCTCTAGCTTTTCTAAGACTCAAACATCCAATATGAGTGAACCTTGCTCATAAAGGTATTAATAATAAAACTGGAACTTAGTGCAAATATTTCTGCAGTGGCCCCTCAAGTATAACGGCCTGTTTTATGTTTCATGCTTCAAATGCATGCCATGGCTGCTTTCTTTAGTTAATATTCAATTCATATCAGGATAAGCAGTCTGTTCTCAGGAGTACCATTAGAATACGATAAGTATTTAGCTTCAAGGAAAAACCCTTTTAAAAGAAGCCCTCGCTGTAATAGTAGCAGTAGCCACATATCTGAGAGAGGAAGACTCATTATTTGTTGCAGTGTGATGTGTCTAAGAACAATTTCAGGACAGATTCAGCAAATCAAACATTCAACCTGTATGTTTATGGTCCCAGTGTTTCCTGAGAATCACATTGTTCAGTTCATCTACTGAATTAAATGCCATTTTAGTCCAGCTGACCTAATTTCATTTAACATTTAAGAAAAATGTGAGCATCTACATGGCTGAACTGCAACTTGGCTGTAACCCCTGTTTTCAAGGAAGAAATAACAGTCTGGAAAAGAATTAAGTAAGAGTGGGAGTAAGAAACAGAGACGGACGTGTGTGAATGGGAAAAGAGGAGGAGGGGGCAGTATTTTAATGCCTGTTGTCACCACGTAATGTCCTCACTACGACAAAATGCTGAACCAGAGAAACCGGAGAAGACTTTTATAAAATCCCCCTGCTGCCTCCAACATATCTCTGAAATATTCCAAGAGCAAAACGTATAAATCTGGGTCTTTCCACATCCAAGTTCTTCTCCTTAACACTGAACTCACACACATACAAACACACACACACACACACACACACACACGCACACACACACACACAGACGAATTAAGTCCCTCAGGACCTATGACTGCAGTTTGAATACGTACTGCACACTACCGGGCCCTTGTCGGAGCCGGCCTCGGCTGGGTTATATTGAGACTATAATAACATGCTTTCAGTAAGACAAGGTGTTGGTCCTCTTTAATTTGTTCTGTTACCAAGTTAAATTAAGAACCTTGTGTCATCTTTACTGCTGCGAGACATCAGCAGAATGAGTCACACCTCTCAATTATTCGCAGGAGGGTTAAATCTGGACTACTCCTCATAACAGTTTAACACAGATGAGGTGGCCAGAGAATCCCATGGCCGTTGTTTAGTTAGTTGTCTCCACCGTTCGCCAGTTGCATTCCATAGTCATGCCATGATTTGTTTTTAATTTACTTTCTCTTCCCACAGCTTACATTTGCGCTCCATCTCTCATCTTGTTATGTGCTCGCGGGGCGTGCACAGACTGTTTGTGAATGAATGTGTGTCCTCGCGGAGTTATTTATTTGTTTCGGTCAACCACAAGCCGGCGAGCTGAAGAGGAACCGTCATTTTGCATAAACAGTCACAAAACACAAGGGAGGGGAACAAGGAGGAGAGAGAGGGAGAAGGGAGAAGGGGAGGGGGGATAAAAAAAATTGGAGGAACAAAAGAAAGACAGAGGTGTAGCATGTTTGGGAAAGACAGCGACTCTCCTGTAAGGCCTGGGGGCACAGCGACGGCATACGTGGCCTATTCCCCACCTGGAGCTTGTCGACAGGAATTTAATGCCGGCTCTAACGTCTGAACCGCACAGCAGGAAGAGGAGGAGGAGGGAGTTGTGGGATAGGAAATACTCTCCCCACCTTCTTCATGTCAAACACAAGTCTGTGTGTGACTGTGCTGTTGCTGCCACCTGAGGGACACATTAACATCCTCCCTGCTCCCCGCCAGCTTCATTCCCCTCCTCAAGTCACACGTATACACACACAGAGACACCATTACACAAATATAAACAGACTCTCTTTCACAAACTCACTGACTGTCTTTGTTGCCTGCCCCCGGGGTCAATTAGGTCGCAGGACCAGGCCTGTCCCCATATGGAGGCTTTTGGTCCCACGCCCAGTTTGATTTCCCCTCTGCCTCGCTGATTAAATCAAGCTGGACATTTCTGTGGAGGTTGGAGAGAAGGAGGGAGAGTAACAAGGGAGGGAGAGAGAAACTACAGCCAAACTTTAGCCAAGCAGAGACCCACTGTTCCAGATAAGTCACACAAACTTGTCTTCCTCTTTCTCCGTCCATCTTTCCCTCCCTCGCCTCTATCCTTTCTTCCATTTCCTCAAAGCATTCGGCGTTTTAAAAATGAACCAATGTATATACTATATGACGTAGAGAAGCAAAAATGTCATTTGTAGAAGGGAATGGAAAAGTCTTTAAAAAGGACATAAATCTAAATTAGCTTGAAGGACGTGGTGAAAGGACTCAGTAGTTGCTAACACATTCATGGTCACCAAGCTGGGCGTCGCAGCAGGGGTGCAAGAATGTGGGACAAAATCTGCCAGCTGGCTACAGACTGCAGGACGTTAAGAAAACTCCTCTCAATGTCCAGTCTAATATTCTGACTTTGGTGGCTTGACATTTTACGTTATGTTTAATGACGCCAAAATATTTTTTTGTTTCAAAATAAAGCCACCGGCAACTATAATGCCACCACAAAGATACTGTTGATCATCAATACAGGCAACTTCAAAAGGGATCCATCTACCTCGGTTTGTTTCTCTGTACAGTCCATCAGATGAGCCCAATGTAAAGTCGGTTAGTGATGAGTCAGAAAGCTGTGTTTTTTTGTGGGGATGCAGGAAAACAACAACAACAAGCTGGGCTAGCCCGGTGTGTCTCAGTATGATGACATCATGACTCAGTGAGTAGGAGGTAAAGAGCAAAACAATGATCATTCATTCCCATCATCTTCATGGTACTCTTATATAAACCCTCATTGATCTTCCTTCCCACTTTCTGATAGCCACACTGGAATAAAAAACAGGTTATGCACACATACCTAAATACGGGTGAAATATCACGCTGCATTGTCTTGTCCCCAAACATACACAGATCAAGAAAAGTGCAAACAGATGTCAAACACAAATAATAAGCTTAGCGACATTCTTAGGGATATTTGCAACTGCATGCATGGGTATGTACTCTATGTGCATAGACATTTTTGGGTCTGTGTGTGCACTTGCATAGATAAGACAAAAATCTAAACAGCCTCTGCTGTCTGGCTTTTTTACTCTGGAGGCCTTAAACCAATTTACACACCAACCTCTTCCACCTCCTCACATACAGCCCCATGATGTTTAAATTAAAGCGGGAGTGAGGCGGGGGGTGGTGGAGGGGGGAGCAGTGTAAAGGAGAGAAAGAAAAAAAAGTTTCCTGAACATAGTAGAAAATTATTTTCTCTGGACAGTTTTAAGAGTCGACATCCTGTGCTGGAGTTCTCTAATCATCACCAGCGCAATTTACAATCAGAACACACAGCAAGCCAGTTCAGACCAGCTCATCTGTTGACTTTGGCCCCAGCTGAGCTCCACGTCCTGCTCTCTGTGTGTGTGTGTGTGCGTGTGTGTGTGTGTGTGTGTGTGTGTGTGTGTGTGTGTGTGTGTGTGTGTGTGTGTGTGTGTGTGTGTGTGCGCTTGCCATTTGAGACTTGGGTGACTCGGCACTGGGCCCTGACAAGGGTGGGGTGAACGTCTGTGGGGCTGAGGTGACCGCACACATGCACATGTTCCCTCTCTCTTTCACATACACATTTGCACACTGTGCGTTTTTGCACAAAGACACACACACACTATAAAACATCCACTGAACAAACATGGAAATGCACTTGAGCACATATGCATGCATACGTAATATTTGGGCATAATTGTGCCCTTGATAAACAGTCACAGCAAGCCACCAGGAGGCAATTGCAACACACACACAGCCTCAAAAACAATTTAGTCATATGTATTACCACAAAAACTCCCACACACATATATAGTTCAACACGTACATACAGAAAAAACTGCTCCCCTCCAAAAACAATCATTCAGTGTGGCCGTGGTTCACAATACACAGCCCTGTACATCTGTGTGTATGTGTGTGCATGACTGTGTCACACTCAGGATGCTCTCCCACCCACAGTTCCCTTGGCTGGCCTCCACCTAGCCCAAGCCCAGTGCGTTGCTTTGACTTGCCGCAGGGCTGAACACAGCTCACTGTGTGTCTGCCCCCTCACAGCCCCAGACTGTCCCGACCAATGTGCTTCTGATTAGGTGGCTTAATTACAGCTGTAAAAACAATGTTGATATAAGCCTCAAAATTGCAGTGTGTCAGATACTATTAGCCAACCTTGGACTCCAGCCATTGTTATCCAACTCTTCCAGCGACCCTCCCTCCCTCCCTCTCCCTCCCTCTCCGTTCCTCTCACTCCCACCCTCTGGCTCCTCCCATGCTTTTCCTCACCCTTTTTCCTCTCCCCTCCACATTTTCTTCACTCTTTCATGTCACAGGCTGCAACAGAGGCCAAATGGCCCGCAAATAAACAGCAGTGGCGTGCCCATTGACCTTGACACAGCCAGGAAAGTCAGAGAAACCTCTCTGGAAAACCAACATGTTGGAAACACATGACAATAAAAGCAACAAAAAAAACAGAGAGAACATCTACTTCAGCTGATCAGGTGTGAATTACACTTCATTTGTTTAATTGGATCTTTGACCTGGGGTGCTTGACCTTTTTTTAAGTGGTCTGTGGTTGTTCAAAATAAGGGCTTTGGCTCTACAGCAGAGTAAGAGGATATTCTATTAGCAAACATTGCAAGGCAGCGAAAGCTTCCAGAGAGGGGAGGTCAGACAGTCTGGGACAGGACACAGGCCTGTATGTTGGGCTCTTTGTGATTCAGTGACAGTGACTAAGGAGCGGGAGTGCAAAGTATGCCAAAAGTCTGGTCCAGGGAAAACTCTGCAACACCGTTGAGTGGAGGGAAGTTAGAAAAGCAAAGTAAAAACCTCAACTATGCAAATCCTGGGTGGTCCCATCTTTGGATTGGTCTAAGAGAAAGTCCCCTTCTTTCGTCTGTCTCCGTCCTTGAGGCAACTTCAACATCCACTCTCCTGAGAACCAGGTGTTGTGGATGAACGGCAGACATTCATCAGGCTCACTTACAGCTAATCAGCTGAGTTAAGACAACAGGCAGTGGAGAGTAGAACTTGACAAAAAGGCAGCGGAGTGAAGGGAGGGACATGCCAAGGGCGTGTTTCCAAACCCTGCAGGCCTCCATGGTGGCCTGTCTTAGCCCTGTGGCCTACTCAGCCGCTGGCACTTCAAGGTTTCCCAAATGTGTAATGCCAAGGCCCCAAAATCACATTGGTATGAAGAGCGAGACACTGAAATAAAAACGAGGAAGCAAGCTACCCAGGCCTGTATTGATTCTTGTGGACCAGGCAGGGTGTGTCTCTGCACTTCCCAGCCTTGAAAGGCCGTCTTGTCACTAAAGGTGGAGGCATACAGTATGCCATCGTTTGAATAATTGATGACTGATTCCTAAGTAATCAGTGTCCTCACAAGACAATGCATTCCCTCTCTCCCTGGTGGAGAGAAAGAGCTCGGCCTGTTTTTGTCCCGATGCCTTTAGAAGCAAAAGGTAAAAGCTTTAATGCACTGAAGCCACTGGAAGTGCTCCCTCTGAAGGACTCCCCCTGGAATCAGCTGGGATGGTGTGTCTCTCCTTATGAGGGGGCCTATCAGAGTGGCCTTCCAGTAAAGGGAGGGAGAGAGAGAGAGAGGGAGAGGGAGAGAGAGAGAGAGAGAGAGAGAGAGAGAGAAATTACAAATTAGGAGAGGAAGATAGAGTCATTGAGTGAGCGAGTGTGTCGGAACAGGAAGGCATGTGCATGCATTTAGATGTGTGAGTGCACGCTTATGTATATGTGCTGTAAAATGTATACTAAGTATAAAGTTTGTTTAGGTGGTGCGCATAAAAGTATTTGCGCTCATGTACAAGAATCTCTTTATAAGTGCCAGTGTGTGTGTGTGTGTGTGTGTGTGTGTGTGTGTGTGTGTGTGCGTGTGTGCGTGTGTGTGTGTGTGTCCTGGAATGTACAGCCCCTTCCTCTAAACAGGAAAGGACTACAGTTAATAGCATCACCACCCTTTCCCCTCGTACAGAACGGTGGCTGGACCAAATTTTAGCCAATTTGACCCTGAACCTTTTTTACAATAATATCCCACACAGCGTCTAGTTCCCCCCACTTTGCAGGAGATATGAAAACATCCCTATATCCCAATATGTCTGCAAACGATTTGCCTGCCATATCTTTAAGATACGTGAACACGGCAACAGAAAACGGAAGAAGCAAACAGTTGAGGGAAGGACGAGCCAATAACTCTACCACTGCTTATCTCGACAATGGCAGGTAATTAATGATTCGGTGTGTTGTTTTTTAAGAAGAGCCGGGCCGTGA
The DNA here is from genome assembly GCA_016806645.1 of Ophiodon elongatus. NCBI lineage: Eukaryota > Metazoa > Chordata > Actinopteri > Perciformes > Hexagrammidae > Ophiodon > Ophiodon elongatus. The sequence goes on from JACSYO010001880.1 coordinate 1,769,914, forward strand.
GGTCTCTCTCACTAGGCCTGCAAGCATTCACCATGTGGACTGCTTGTGATACAAAGACACTTCTATCCACACACACACTGTCTTGTTATCATCTCATAGACCTACGCTGTGAGTCCTGGGAACCACACAAAATGACATGTACAATGTAACCTCTGTATTTGTCTTGTTTAAGTGTACCGAAGAAATATTATTGAATTCATGGTTTTACAAACTCCTGCATAAATCCACTCTAGGAAATCCCCCAGACTGCATTTTTCCTCTGTATTCCTTGATCCACTTGTAAGGTTGGTAATCAAAACTACATATTTTAGCATCAAAAACTGTCAAGCACCTGAAGCTGTAATCAAATGTTTACTGAGATTCTTACTCATCTTTTTAAGTCCTTTGATCACATAGTTTTCAGGTTGATTGTTTAAGCGCCAAAATGCCAATAATTTGATCGTTCCAGCTTCACAAATGTGGTCATTTTCAGCTCTTTCTTGTTTTACATTATAGTGTAGTATTTGTTGAAAAAGGAGAGACATTTAAAGGTGTCGCCTTAGGCTTTGGGAATTTGAGATTTGAGGCATTTTCTAACTATTTGCAGATGTTTTAAAAAAAACTAACTATTAATGAAGAAATATTTGAAAGATGAATCTGTAATGAAAGTAATCAATTACTGCAGCCTTATACTGTTTTGGTACCAGTGATTTATGTTGTTTATTCCAACTGTTAAGTTTTGATCTAATGTGAGTGAACTGGTCTCGTCTTTAATTCGTTTTAACGATTGACAAAGCAATTATATCAATCTGTTTTTATATGATTTTTAGCTATAATAGTTGTTTATTAACAAAGAAAACATCAACCCGGGGTCACAACATAGCTCATGACTGTGGTGAGGTATATGTAATTACATTACAGTGAGAAAGTGCAAACACAGTTCCATTTCGTCTGCTGAAATGTTTGTAGGAAAGCAGTGAGATCATTTCAATATCAAAGGCACATGTTTGCTTAATTTGCATTAAAGAGGGGAGGGTGGAAGCACAGTTGGAGCTAAAAGGAGGTCCTTATCCCAATCAATCAAGACATGTTACTTGTGCAAAATCACATAATAAAAAATGCACAAATATCATAACTTCTCAAAAATATCCAATTACAATTTTCTTTTTATCCCATAGCACATGCCTCTACCGTTTTCATTATGTTGTGGCAGTAAAGTGAAACATTATTTAATATTTAGTGATGAAACAGGCAAGAAACTCTTTCCTCTAACTTGTGCTACAGAAATAAAATTGAAGAGACGGTGAGACTCTTAGAGAAATATGCTGAAAGTGTCAATGCTGCTGCTTGAATATGGCAAAATTGCTTATTTTCAGATTCAGCCACATCAAGCAGTTTTTTTTTTCCGGCTGTTTGTGAAAGAGTTTGCATATTCATGGCCCGCCTGTTTTGAGAACCTGTCACTGAGCCTGTTATATAGCTCTCCCTGCCTTCCTGTTCAGGATGGCTTCAGAGGCAAAAACACTCCATCAGACTTAACACTGTCCAGCTGACACAGTCAGACAGTAAAACTGACAGCCAATGGAGTCTGGCCTCGCAAATGAACCGGACATAATAAACCACTGGCACAGGGGTCACCTTCTGTCACTGGCTATGTATCCACACACACACAGACACAGACACACACACACACACACACACACACACACACACACACACACACACACACACACACACACACAGAAAAGCACATGTACACATCAAAAGGACAATGTGCCCTGCATCCTATTGCTATTAAATACCCATACACTCTCACACGCAGGCACAGACCATCACTTGCATCCTCCCACTTCTCTCCTTTGGCTGGGTTAAATCCAGCAAAACCCCAGCCTTGTGTTTGACCTGCCTCCCACCTCAGCTGTAAGAGAGCGAGTGCAGGAAGGAGGAGCTGGTGAGCAGCGGGCTTCCCACTTCTCAGACAAGAGCAACTATGGATTTCTGACTTAAACTTGGCTAGTTAGAAGGTCAATATAATATTGAAATGCATGGGAATAATTCCCCCCCTGCATGGACAGCTACCTTCATAAATCTGAAGGATTAATAAAAACAACTGGGTGAGTGTTTTTTGCTGCTATGAAAGTTCTCACTGACAGCGTATCCCCTCATGGCTCTGTGAAACAGAATAGGTGTTCGATGGGCGGTATATCAGCATGGCTAACACTGTTCATGTTGAAATCATCCTCTAACAGCATTGTACATCCATACAGTATGTGTTTGCGTTGTGGTGCATGTAGGTATATATACTTTTTTCCATGTGAAGATAGTATGGTGTAAGTGGTGGTGTGTGTATCAATCCAGCTTCCTCCTCCCACGCTATATGACTGCTGAGTTCCCCCTCATCCAAACCCTTCCCTCTGCTGCACAGCCTCTGTACACGGAGAGCTCTGCACAGTCCCCGTGGAATCTCCCGTGTCAGTACATTACCTTATAAGTGGAGGCATTGACTGTGGGGACTCTTTGATACACACTCACATACAGTACAAACACAATTGATCTTCAGCGGAGCATTGGAGGGGGTGATGCTGAAGAAAGATCTACACACGTATAAGAGATCACACAGGCCTTCTTGTGGAATAAGAACTGTGTGTGCAAGAAGGAACAAAACGCTTCTTTGATAAGGATGTGACAAGGAGCAATCTTTCCCCGGAGCCAGCCGCTGAGCACCGAACACTATCAGCAAGCTGGGAAAAGCTCAGAGTGCCACAGTAAAAATGGAATATTATCCTATCCGTGCAGCCTCACATTGGGCATAATGCGACTGGCTGTATTAATTATACATTTCTTTTTCTTTTTGCATGAGCAGATTTTCCCCTCAGGGATGCTAAAATAATGGCTTCATCTTTTGACAACATTTGCAGCTCAATTAAAAAGTGTTTATGTCAATCTTCCTCTGAGTGGGCGCTGCCGGTTCACCATGTACACTGCAGTAAGGGGGATGTTGTCATCTACTAGCCATAAAGTGTCAGAGATCTTAGGTTGTCATGACAATACAGAGGGGTCAAACTTCAGCACTGACTTTCTCTCAAGGCAAAATAAATATTCCATTCAATCTTCGCACTTATTGGTAAAAAGGAATTATTTACTCGTTTTATGTTTTTTCAGTAATAGGAAGAAAACATACAAAAATCAGCGACTGACTAATCAATTCCTCCTCCATTTATATTTAAAATTGTTGAAGAGAGGGGCATTTGTTAGGTTCAAATAAATACTTTCTCTTAGATGTGGATGCGAGCTCAGACAGCAGTCAATGATATGTTTGAAATAAAAATAAATGAATTGACGTGTTTTTGCTCTCAGTGAGAGGAGAGCCCTAATTAGTGTGATCACAGATGCCAAGACCAAACACTTCAAACAAAGGCAGCTTGTTCTTTCATACATGAACTAAAAAAACCTTTAAAGATATTCTCTTTAAAGACGAAACAAAACAAAGAGACTGACAGAAAGAAAAAGTGGAATTATGTTATCTGGTGAAGAAAGTCCGAACTGAACAATCAAAACCTATTTGCTATCTTTCTGAGAAATGGTCATAATTACATAATTTGTAAGTGTAAAAGCAGAGGAATTTAGAAAATGACTAACAATAATTTGTTGTAATTGTGGGTCTCCCCTCACACTACGTACTCTGTAGCCGCACACTATATACTGTCATAGTTGCTTTAGCTGTCCATATTTAGATGAGTTGTGAATATAAACAAGTGAGTGAGTGAAAAGTCCTTCTTAGTCTATTTAAACCCTCCCCCGCAGGCAACAGTATTTACAAGGAAACTGTTATCATTTAGTCTCTGTTGCGGATCAAAATGTCAAGCTCCACAGAGAATCTGAGCAGTGCTGTTAGGGCCAAAAGTGCAGTTTTAGAGCCCCAGGATCTGAAAGAAAAAAATGATTTGCAAATGCCCAAATATGTCTAATTGACCTGAAATATAGCCTGTGTGCAGGAACTGTTTGAAATCAATACGAAGAGCGAAAAGAATATCCTTGAAGGAACATTTCAGAAGATCACACTGCATGTCTTTCGGAGCAGCATTATGAAGTATGCAAGAATTATGAAAACAATCAAGAAGTCATGAAAGGTCATGTGAATTAATATTGCAGTGTTCGCAGCAAATTAAGAGAAAGTGAGGAGCAGCGTTTCTTCACCTAGCAGACCAATGTAACAGGAGTACACGGAGCTCTACTGTAGATTATATGAATATTCTCTGGACGTGAAAGCCATTTGTGAGTGAATTTACACATAATGTATTCCCTCTGTATTTGTTTATAGTGTGTGTTTTGTGGGGTAAATCAATAGGCAGTATTCCCAGCCTTGATTGGAGTCGCAATTAGCCTGAGACTCCCTGACAGTGGGTATGTTAGATTCAGCACAGCCAACCAACCTGATTGTCTTTCCCTCCCATCTACCGCCACTCCACGCCATCCTCTCTGCTGTCTAGGTGCCTTGTTGGTAACGATGAGGACTGGAGGGAAGTTCGTCCTGTGTGGCAGGCTGGCCGTGACAGCTCCGAGATGCTCTCTGACCTGAGAGGAAGGGAAAACAACATCAATGGTAATTCCCCTTCAAACACATTAACTGGGATGAACTGGGTCCCACTGAGCCCCTCTGAGTGGACTCGCATTGATCGCAGAAATCCATGAATAAATTTAGCACTAATTGATTTTTTTTCCTCCTTAGAAAATAAATCTCTAATTCTGAGCAGAGGCAGTGAATGTAGCAGATTGTGCAACCACCTTCCTTTTTTTTTTTTTTTTTTTTTTTTTTTTTTTATCTGTAGGAAATACATTTCGAGAACTGACTTAATGAGCTACAAAAATATTCAGTGTCCTCTCATACCATCTGATCCAGGACGCCTGTTGTTTCCAGTGCAGCCACGAAGTTTTATCATTTTATGACAAGAGTTAGTAGAAAAGTCCATCTTGAGCTCAGTTGCTAAACAAACAAAGAAAATGCATTGTGGGGAGGATTGCTGAAGCAACAAGCCCAGAAATTAACCCATTAGGTCCTCTGGATTTCAGCTACCTTTTAATTGCTTTCAGTGGGGATTGAAGTTATAGTTGGACTGGAAATGGTGTCACATATGCATTTACAGGAGCTCCGTATGCCTTCGCCCTGCCAGTTGGAAGAGTGATACCCTCAATTTCGGAAGAAAGCATTTACAAAATATTCTGCACTGTGTTCACAAAGGGGAAGAAGATGTTGAAAATGCAGATGAACTGCCAATAGCTGTATTCAAATCGATAGAAGGAAAATGGTTTAAAATCAGTGAGCATGTCTATATTACAAAAGGGTAAGCTAAAGAAAATTCCCTTGCTGTTTTTGACTAAAAACAGAACAAAAAATATTTCTCTATTTAGAAGATCTCTTTATAATTTACTAAATTAATATACTTTTAGAAAATCCCCCACAATTCGAGGCTAAATTAAAAAAAAGTATTCTCAGCATCATAAACTGTAAGTATCTCATTAAGCTATATTTTAAAAGACAAGCTATTTAGCCTAAGGACAGCTGTGGTTTTTAAGCAGAGCACTTATTTTAGTCAGAGAGGAAAAACTCTGGAGCAAGCCGTTCAGAGTTTAATCAATGAATCCTAAAGTTCAGGTTGATCTTTTATTCGGATGCTACAGTTTTTTATTTTACATCATATGTTTTTTCGCTTTGCTTTTCAAATGTATTGCTAAAGCTGAACTCACTGCTCAGTAAAATATCATATCTTTGTGGATGGAAAAATGTGGACGCTTGATTTTATCTATGCTGTGACAAAATCAGACCTTGAATTTAAAATTGTTATCTTTAATACTAGTAAATAATAATAATAGTGGTTAAATTGACCATGTTGTATATAATACATTTAGCAGATTTTATTGTACATTTCAAGTTGGCAATTGAAATAGTCATGGTGCTTATTCTTAGTAATGATTGAGGAGTCTTGATTTGAGAAGTTGTAGATTTAGGTATCATACTGCCACCTACTGGTTGAGACTTTTTTCAGAGACGTTCAGTCAGTCAGAGTGCACTTAAATGAGTTCCTCATGATTAATATTATTCAGTGATTTTAGGAAGGACAACTTCTACTTCAATGACATCTATGGAAATTATATATTACATTTAGTTTTACTTCAAATGATGGATAATACCATCAGACATCTGCATTAACTAGGAGAGGAAATGTCCCATGGGTGCCCTGACTAAACATCATGCCCTGGGTCTTTTAAAGCACATGTAGCTGAAGATGTGGTTATGGTCTATCAAGACTCCCTTCACTGACAAACCTCAACTGCGTAGCCGTGCAAAAAAAAAAAAAAAAAAAAAAAAAAAAAACGTTCCTGAAAAGTTCCTTTTAGTTTGATGGATGGGTTGTACGTATAATGGCTGGGCATTACCTCTGCAAATAAACCAGACTTGACATTGCCCTGCGCAGGAACATCTGGGACGCCCCAGAGACAGGATCAAAGGCCTTGCGCGTCCTTGGACTCTATCTGTGCCAAACATGCAGAGCAAGCTCAAGAACGGCTATCCAGCGCATTTCAGTCATCATCATCTGCCCTGGCTGTGTTTGTTAGTAATCAGCTATTTCTGTTTAATTTGTTACAGTCATATTCCTCAGTGTTTTCGTCATGGTAACAGCAGGGCTGAGAGCGGCACAGCTAGAAAATACAGTCAATCAATTTATGAGCTTATTATTCCACAACAAAATTATATCTTTAGCTAAGTGGAAACATGAATGTGATGTTGAAAATCAAGTGCTAGACTGATTGATCTTTCTCGCATTTTCCAACTGACATGTTAGACTGAACAGCATATCAACGCGGTTCTCATCTGCACTATACTATGGGGGCTGGCAGTGCTACAACACAATTCACATTACTTGGGCCTTGTTTGGAGAGAGCCAGCCAACTGCATAACCTTAATTAGTCAAGCTGTATTCATTCAAGTGATTACAATGGCCTGCACAGTAGTGAAGAGAAGCATCTGTCACTAAAACTCAAATGATTTCTCAATCTGTCCACACAGTAAAATAAATGTATCGTAGATGTCTCAGTATATAAACACATTATGATAATTATTTTGGGCCAAAAATAAAATACAATCTTGTCTAGGCATGTCACTAAAAAATATGTTCTTTATTTGATTATTCTTTTCTTAATTTATCAATTGTTTAGTCTTCAAAATGTTTGAAAAAAAGTAATACAAGACCATAACAAGTCTGAATATTCCTTGTTTATGTCCCAACAGTGCAAAAATGAAATATCAAATTTATAATAATCTAAAACAGAGAAAAGCAGCAAATCCTCACATTTAAGTGGCTTGAACAAGCAATTTTTTTTTTTTTATCTTTTTCTTGTTCAAAGACTTACTCAATTATAAGATTATTAAAATTGTTGGCGATATATTTTATGCTGATTAACTAATAAATACATATGTAAAAAAATGTTACACTCATTTTGTCCACTATAGTTTACATATATATTCACAACGCATAAAGGCATTGCAGTTCTGCCATGGCAAAAAAGGACAAAATTAGGTTTATCTGGGATTACTTTTTTTCCCAGGTGCATGAGTTTCATTGTGTTTGCCATTTCTAAATCTCCCCAAGGCTGTGCATCTGCTGCTCTCCAGCCTGCACAACTGGGGGGGAAAAAGCAGGATGTCACTTTTATGAACTAGCAGCGGAGGAGAGGAGGGAAAATGACGCAATCAACAGAAAAGTGGTTTGGGTGGTGAAGCAGGGGCCTTTCGAGGGGCAGGTTGCAGGGATCGCCTGCACCTCGGCAGATGTGCCTTGGTGTCACTCCACATCCGCAGCCGTATGAATCACCCAACAGATGTTTAACGTCAAGGCCAGGCTGTCACGCCAGCCAAACACGCACAGGCACGCACCAGCCATGCAAAGATATGCATCCACACAGTACAATTTATTACTACATTAGGAAGTGGCTCCACAAGGGGTCAGACCAAGGCGCTGACGTTCACCTTGATGTGACTTTGACAACAAAAACAAAAAGATTTCACTAAACCTATAGACATTAAATACACACAATGCACTGACTGAAATATAGTTCTGCTCAAACTCCCTGAGTCTTATGAAATGTTTCTACAGAATAATGTATTTTCAGACACCCTTTTTGATCTGTGAGCACAACCTGTCAATATTGAAAGATAGAAGATTTTTTAGATAACTCTACCAGCATCCTCCCACTCGAGTCTTTTTTCTTTTGTGGGACCTTTCATGACAGAATAAAGATATTTTGTCAAAACAAATTTCCACCAACATACTACAAACAGATGTTTTTTTTGTGTGTTTTAGGGTTTGTTTCAGGAGTTGTTTTGGGGTGGGGATGACGAATAAACTGCTAACGTTATAAAACAGATGCTTTCCACCTTTGTTATGTCGCACTGCCATGTTGTAACAAAACACATTTCCACATGTGAGATTTTATTGACGAATGGCGGAATTATGGTTAATTAAAACGACGTAGTTAAATTATACATATCACAATTATTTTTTTCTCAAACAGGTCCCGTTCCCACTGTCATTTAAGGTGAACAATAACTGAAGGATTGGACTGATCTTCTCAGAAAATCTATAATTTTGTGAGCCATGGATGTATTTTTTTAAAGTGTGCCTTGGTACCAAGAACACTGAAAATCGCTGTGTTAGAAAAGAGCAATTGAAGGTAAGGAGCTTTTAAGAAAGTGTTGCTGGATCTTTGAGAACATTCTTGAGGCCCTTTTCCCCTCTTTTGGAGAAACCCAGGCAGATAAAAGGAAACACTCGGGTGGATTAAAGTGTTCAGAATGTATCAGCATCAAACCACTAGAGTTTTTGCCCTCTACATTTTTCAAACACAGTCAATAGATCTAAATATTTTACTGTGCCCTGGCCGATTTATTGTTTGATGTTTAAAAACTTGTGTGGAATGAAAGAAAATTCATTAAAGAAGATGGCCCCAGAACGAGGCCCTACGATCAGCTTTGAAAGTCTAGTTTAACTGGTATATTGATCATTCTCTTTCTTCTGTGACAAAGGCCACCAGGGACGCTGGAGGTGTCGGTGGATGAAGGCGCGCTGCCAATAACACCAGACGTGTGTGTATGCACTGTAGGTGAAGCTGGGAATAACACTACTGACACCATAAAATCCAATAACTCAAGAATGACCAAACAACATCACATTTTTGATCTCTTGCTGGTCAAACAGATTCAGTGTGGATTAGATGAAGCAATATGCACTTGACGGTTTTGATTTTTGAAATGCATTACAGATGAGACTACAGTATTTGTGAACTTAATTATAAAGCTTTGAGGGGCCATTGGTGATGTAAATATCAAGTCAAGTGTTTCTCTGTTTCATTGAGCATCCCTAAATTCATTAAGGACATTAATCTGTTCACAAGAAATGTCTCAGGAAATGCCTTGTGTCCCGTCATAATTTAAAAAGGAGCTGTGCCATTATTGTTCTTCTTGAGAAAAACTGATTCAAATTCACAAATTAAAACTATTATAGAAATAATGTATTGACATCAACCAATAAGAAGCCAAATTTAACAACATTGCGTTTTTATGTTACATATTCCTTCTATACTGTAAAATGGAACACAAAACATGCTTTTCAGGTTAGGCATATGAGAAGCAGTTATATTTGTCCATCGTTTTGCACAAAATTACCCCCCTTTAAAAAACTGAATCAGTTTTTGGCACCGCTGCGACTATACAACATGGCCAGTCTAAATAAAAATGCACGTCTTCTTTTTCCAACCATCAGTTACTGATTTCCAACCCATCTGTTTTCCTGCTCCGACCGTAGCTCTGATCACAACGTCTGTGTGTCTCAGTGCTGCAACAACTGCTGTAAGACTAGAACTCCCACGATCTGCACTGGACTAAACCACCGATGTCCTCTTAATGGGTAGATTTCTCCACTTGCGTTTGCTGACCACTGTATTCAGCAGCGTCTATCTCAATCACACTCGGTTTTCTACAATCTCTTGTATTTCTCTTCCTCCCATGAATATCTGTGCCTTCCTCTGCCTTATCAACCATGAAGTTATTGAGTGGAATTAACATTCTGCAGCTGGATCAGCACCTCAGCAAATATGGAGTAAATAAATACATTGACCGGAGGTGAAGCAGGTCCTTACATTCAAATGCATGCAGACCTGCTGGGCTGTGAACTCCCCAGACCAAGTCAAGCCGCTCATTCACTGGAGATGCTAGTTTCTTCCACGGCACGTGTAGGAACTGAATAAAGAGCAGAGTTTGAGGAATGTCAGTATCTGTATCATTAGCAACATATTTGTCACAGCAATAGCAGATACTTGAAGTACATGAAATTTGGCGATGACTCTCAACAATATCATGAACTACTGAGCTGTCGGCAAATTTAAGAGTTGCCTACAGGGAGAAAAAAACAATAAATTCCCCTCCTGCACTCCTGCTACTGGGCACACAATACTTTGACATTTTTACCTTAAATATACTGGATTCAGAGCATTAATATACTAGCAAGCAACAATTTGCTATGTAAAGATAAAGTTGATTAATGTCAGGGCTTTCGCTGTAGTTTGCACTGCTAGCACTGTAGCACCGTTAGCTGCGAGCCACCGGCTAAGCCATTGCCATGTTGAGAGCTGTTGATAGGCAATACAAATGCTCCTCATAAATTACTAAGTAGCAAACTGCTGTTTCAAGGCATGTTGTATTTTTTACATTCTTCCTGTGGACAATATGTTACAAGATGTTACAGGCACCAGAAAAAACACTTGATCGAAGTTTGATTGAAATCTGTCAAGAACGCTTGGGTTGCAAAACTAGGGGCGAGTTTCCAAGGCAACACGTTCACTAGGTGGTATTAGTTCATCAGAAGGAGCAGTGCTTGTCTCTTTTTACTGCCACCTTCACAAATTTCTCTAATTAGTTGCCAACACTGGCTGGTATTAATTTATACCCTCAACTGTTCAACTTGCATGCCTTCCCATACCTATGTTTTATCAGAGGCATTTACCAGAAATGCTCAAGTTTGGAGGGTTAAAATATTGACACAAAAACCAAGAACATTAATGGCAAAATCATTACTGTACAGTCCCAATTTAAATAATTTACTGTGATAGTAAAGTGTTTTTCATCCCAGATTTTACACATACTTGTGTGCCCTGATTTATTCATAATTCAAATTACATAAAGTAGTTTTAAAGACGTAGCTTTTAAAACTACTGTGTAGCCCATTTTCAAATAAAACTTGTCAAAATCATTGTTAGTGAATAATATTTGTATTGCCTCAGTGAAAATGTCTATCAGCACTCTGTCCTGTGTGTAACAGTCCTTTGAAAAGACACACAGGACACAGCAGGAGGGGAGATGTGATGTTCTCTCTTTTTATTGACTGACATGGCTGATGAGGGCCCATCCTGCACTTTGGCAGGAGGGTAGGCAAGCATGCGGAGGTGGCGCCCACCAGGGTGCAAGGAGGGGACGACATGGTCGTCCTTCATAGATATTCCATGCATGGCTTTACCCTCAGCTGCCCTGTCAAGGTCTGTGTATGCTCCTTCGAGGGGGCTGAGACAGGGTCATGGATGACACCCGCCTCTATGCCAGACGTGACAGCACAGCTGGGCTGCTTAATGACAGAGGGGCCTGGCCCAGCACACACCTGCCCATCCTGGGCAGGGCAGGCGACCTCACGGGGAGAAAGAGGAGATGCTGCCACGTTCGATGGGCAGATGTTCTGGAGAGGAGACAGCAGAGACAGCTGCTCTACAGGGACCCCTCCGTTTCTCTCCTCCCTCCAGTAATTGAAAATCATGTAAAAGGTCAATTGCGTGGTACTGGCTGTCCCTCTCTGCAAGTTGTTTCTTTCAGCCAGAACATGACAAAAACAACACTGACTGGATGACAGCTTTTGCCGCAATTACTGCCTATTTAACTATGGATGTCCATGTAATGACGATATCTGTAAACATTCCCAGTGAATAAATCTCCATATACAAAGAGGTGCGGGCCATCTGCTGGAGGCCATGGATATGGGTCCCAGAGAGAAACCTAATCATTGGGTACATTACACAGACACTGTTATGACATTTGGACTCCAAATGACAGAGGACTGTAAGGGGGGGATGTAAATAAATCTAATTTCAAACTCTATCAACATTTGCTGAATAGCAGGCCAACAGCACCTGTGTAAAGAGTCCACTGCGGTACAGGAGGGGGGGGGGTCAGTGCCTGTCCTGAATATTGACAGAAAGTGACCCGTTTTCTGGGTTTCACTCTGATGAGAAGTGGCAAGGTTCTAACCTCCACAGAATTGTTCTCTGTTTGTGGCCGCCTTAAACAGAACCAGCTACAGAACTGTCACACACCATCAGCCTCTTTGGAATTCAGCAGAGATTTCTAGACCGTCAAAGACAGATTAACGATCAAAATAGACAATGCCCACTCATCAAGTAACACCAAATAGGGAAATAAGAGCCTCTTTCGCAAGACATTTGGTGTTTGATTTGAAGTAATAGAACCGTGGCAATATATTTGAGAAGTTCTTTTCACTTGACCTAGATAAATGTATGTTTTATGGGAACTGGAGAAGGTAAAAAAGGTTTAGATTCTCAGACTATTAAGTGCAGTTTTTAAAGCGTGTGTGTCAGTGTTTGACAAAGAATGTGACATCTCATCCCACATTTATTTCAATAATTCAAGTTTGAAAAGGTTGTTACTTTTAATGAGGAACATGTTAGGGCTCACCCACAAACATGTGGTTTTGAGGGAACTCTAACAAAAACAAGTGCTGTGACTTGAGCACCAGCACAAACAGGAAGGAAACAATATATTCCATAAACTCCCCCAAATGAGAATGTTATCAATAACACTTGCGTCTGGGGGGAAAACAAAATGAAGCTCTTCAAGATGCATGTTTCTGGTTTGACTGACCATAGCCTTTTGCCAATAACAATGTTACCCGCAATCACGATCAAAACCACACACCCTTGGCACGGCACACCTTCACAAATTATGTTTTGATTCTGACCAAATGCAATAGCTTCCTGTCTAGTGCTGTTTTCTCTTACTGTCCATTTTATTATCTTGAACCAAATGCCAACGAAGGGAAGCTGTTTTCACTGCAGATAGGATATATAGTTAACATATCTGAATTGTTGGATGATGCAGATCTTAATCAAGGAAACAATAACTATGACCTCAGAACCAGTGTTCCCATTATTTACCGAGACTGTGGCGGTCAGCCAGAGTCTATTTTGTCCCGCCACAGTTTCAAAATGAACTGAAATTTTTTTTACATTTTTCTTTGGAAAGGAAAAGTGGCTCACGGCTCAGGCTGTGTCAACGATGTCGACAAATTCAACCCGACCCATCTTGAAACTTGGAACCTGTCATTTAACATGCTTTGTGGGAGTGACTGTTTGGCCACGTCATCACCAGTCATATTTATACGACCGATATTTTTATTATTAAATTATTGACTATAGCAAAGTGTAAAAATACTCTGTTGAAAGTAAAAGTCCTGCCTTCAAAGTTCTACTTAAGTAAAAGTACAAAAGTAATAGCATCAAACTATACTTTAAGTACCAAATGTAAAAAGTATACTCATTATTTAGAATGGCCCATTATATATATATATATATATATATGATAATATTAATCATTGATTACAATTATTGATACATTAATGTGTTCATCACTGTAATGTTGCAGCTGGTAAAGGTGGAGCTTATTTTAACTACTTACTATACTTAATAATTAAGCTATATACAACTTAATAATACATCATAGTTTATTAGTTGGTTTATATGTTGTATTTAAAATCTGCAAAGTAGCCTAACTAGTAAATAAAAAAGCTAATAATAAATGTAGTTTTAAGTTAACAGTATTTCCCTGAGATGTAGTTGACTCGATGTATAAACTTACATTAAATAGAAATAGTCAAGTAAAGTACAAGAGCCTCAACATTGTACTTAAGTACAGTATATTTGACGAGCGTAAATGCACTTAGTTACAGTCAACCACTGCTAGAACAAGCTAATAAAATAGTTTACAAGAGCATAAAGTTCTTCATAGATCCAGCCTCTTAATTTTGCTCTCAAAGTGCACCAGATTAATCAATTTATCTTAAAAATGTACAACATTTTCTTCCAGGGAAGCACACCACCGAAGGATCCGAAGTCCACACACCAAGGTTTCACAAAATCCTGTGGGAAACAATGCAGAACTTCAAAGAAACAAACACTATCTGCTCACTAAACCCAATGAAACGGTTTTACACATTGTTATTCCATCATGGACTTTACTAGGGCTTCTATCTGAAAGTAGATGAGTCGCAGCATCTGTTGGTGCCCCCGTCATTTTTTCTGTTTGTTTGTTTTGTTTGTAGATCTATGAAGAAATCTGTGCTCTTGTAAACAATGAAATCATCACAAATTGAATGTAAAGATACAAATAGTAAAGACAAGGCAAAAAAAAGTAACACCCCAAAAGCATGGTAAACAAGACGGGGTCCTTGTTTAAAGTCAGGTCGGGTGTGGTGGGTTGCCGACATCGCCGCAGACGCGTAACGATGACGGTCCACCACGTTTCCCAGTGAGCAGTGGGCCCCGTTCATGCCTGCAGGGAGCGAGGGCGCAGCGAGCACTAAGTCAACAGCTGCCCTTACAAAGTATGTACTGTTGCATGTAGTATGCGTTCAATTGGAACATACTACTTCCTCATAACACGGCATCCTTGAACTTTGACCCCCTTGCTCTTATATAATCAGCACTGCAGAGGACAGTGGGTCAGAATAGCCAGAAAAGCATGCTGGCTTTCACACTGCAAAATGCAACCAGATGCAGTAGGACATCCTGGTATTTGTGGGATACTGGATTTGACATACTATGTATTGGGACATGCTAATTTTTTTTCTGGTATACTAAATACTATGGTTGTATTGGTATGGTAACACATAGTTTCAGGTGAATATACACTACTGAAAGCATAATAATGTATATTACATTCCATTTCTGCCAATAGATGCCTCTAAATTCTACATACTGCTCTTTTAAACGAATGAGTGTGATTGTGTTTGTGTGTATGCCATTTGTATGAGAGTTTAATTGTGCAACTGCATGTGTGTAGCACACCAGAATGCACATTTCAAAGGCAAGACAGCTCCTGGGCTTGCTGAACTTTTGCTTGTTATCAGGAGCTGAGAGTGAAATGGAGAGAATTGATCTTTTGTCTACTGGAGGTGCACTCCCTTGGGCTGGGCCGCTCGCTTGCTCACTCGCTTGGCTGCCATGCAGAGGGCTCTCTTTCTCATCCTCCCCCCAACCACCAGCATCCCCTCACCCCTCTCGTTCACTCACTCTATCTCTCTCTGTCTCTCTCTCTGTCTCTCTGTCTCTCCCTCTCTCCCTCTCTCCCTGTCTCCCTCTCTCTCTCTCTCTCCCTCTCTCTCTCTGCATGGCGGCTGCCTCTCCTCCAGCTGACACTTGTCCTGCCGTTACTGGGAGAGATGTGCGCTGAGCTGCTGACACCAGGATTGATCTTCCTCCTTTTCCCCATAAGCTCCTTATCAAGCTCCTGGAGACTCCGGAGGAGACAAAAAATGGGCGGAGGGACGGGGAGGAAGGGAGAGGAGGGAGCATATTGTCAACTCACATCACCTCTTCAAACTAACAATGTTTGGTGCAGCGAAGGAATAGAGAACACAAAGTTGACAGTTTTATTGGTGGTGGTAGAAGGAAGTTCACTCTTTTTGTTAAATTGTTGCTCAAAGTGACACCACACCGCCAACAACTACATTTCCTAATGCTACTAACAGCAGTTATTTTTCATGGACAAGGCTCAATAGTAAACCGTTTCCTAAAGTGAAGAAGAAGTAGTCTTAAAAATAAATCAGTTACAGCAGCATAATTCTGTAAAAAGGCCTCAACACTTGCCAGGACTACCACACCACATTCTTAGAACTGAAATCCTCAGCAGTGTGCGCTGCCCAGATGTCTGTTTGAGTCAAAATGGTAGATTACTGTGCGTACAAGATGATTTTGAGGTCACACTTGACATAGGGCTGGGCACAGTGTAATTTTGAAGCATGGAGAGTAACTGTATATATCACGGTATATTCGTTTTCTTTAAAATGTCAATAAAAATGCTTCTGAAGGGGTAGAGCACTGATATGGCAACTACATGGCATAATTTCAACCAACTCAAAGTTAATGAAAACTGTCAAAAATTCTCAATGTTCTCATTTCACTCTGTTATTGTCATCTATAGAGGTTATTTTCAGAACACACGCAATTCAAATGAATAGGAAACAAATTACAGTATTTCTTTGTTAAAATGATTAAGTCCTGGCGGTCACTGCTGCAGACAGGGTCTCTCCCTAACACACTCCTGCTTAACACAGAGCTAACAGCTAACGTTAACACTGGCTGCTTTGACTATACAGTAAACATTGTTTGAATATGTTTTCACAGCGACATAAAATAGATATTAGAGAGGGAATTATGACCTGTTTAACTTCTTAACACTAGCTCTAATTAGCTTACTAATGCCAATATGTTTTTATAAGTAAAGTAAATATGTTATACAAATACCATCATTTATTAACTAATCATTTGAATTGTGTGTTTTTATGTAAATAACCACAATAGATGACAATAACAATAAGTAAAATGATAACAATAGAGAATTTGTAATGGCTAACACTGAAATTGGGGCGTTTGGAATAATTTTTCAAGATGATTCCAGGAAGGTGGTGAGAAAAGTTAGTTAAAGCTTTGCTGTCAATTATTATAAAATTGGAGTCTGCAAAAATTGCCAACTCAGACTTCTTAAAAAATCTGTATCGGACAAGAAAATTGCAATAGGTGCATTTCCCCTTGCTTGGGAGGCTGATTCAGTGGTGGAAGGAAAATAACCAAATTTTGGACTAAATTGTTAAGTACTCAATGCTACAGACAACAGCATACAATATCCCTTTATCCCAAGTCACAGCTGAGTCACCAGGCTTCACCAGAAGGGAGAACACATTATATTTACCTACGCGGTCTTGTTTACATTACATGTTGCTTTTCTGAAAAGCTTCTACCAACCCATATTTAAATTCTTGTGTTATGCCTATATTTTATTATATGTATTGTGTTTACACAGCCCATGGGCAATACTTAGAATTAAAAAATGAACAGGAAAAAAGCTTTTTATTGGCAACAGAACCAAGCTAAACTATAATGGTAAATAACCTCAGATTGAGACCCTGGCCTATCAAAGGATATTATTGCATCTTCCACAAGCTGCACTTCATTTAAAATGCACAACAAGCATTAATAAATAGAACTCCTCTTAGTAAGATACTCAATATCATAGTTGCAACAAAATTAATTATACATTATATAAAATTTGAGGGGTGTCTAGATCCATGTTAGTGGCAAAGAGCTGCTGCTAATGCTGTGGTTCTACACTCCCAGTTAATCAAAATAATGTACTTTAATATTTCTATTTTATCAATATTGTTGTCTGTTGTCAAAATATATATATATTCTAATGACACACTACATACAATGGTCTGAAATAAAATGAAAAAAATGTTTTGAATACCCTTAGGTCTTAGTTTTATGCTATGAAGAAACTTCAAAGCATCAAAATCAATCATCAAAAAACTCATAATGTTGACAACAATCAGATACACTTGCCACATGTTTCCAAAATATAGTTAAATAGCAAAAATGTTACACAACTCCCATCCTTTGGCAAAATTTCTGGTTCAGCAACTGCATCTGGATTTCCACCAAAAACAAATCACTTCTTCCCTGGCTCATGGCCTAACCTTCATCCACATTTCATTGATATCTGTTGATAGATTTTTCCAATTCCCCACGAACTAACAAACAAACCAAACAACAAAACACAACACCCTTGGCACATGTACAAATTACAGCATCTACAATTGAATGGTTTAAAATTAATCCGGACTCATAGTTAGACTGGAAATAAAAAGCTGTGTGGTTATAAGTAACACGATCAAACATTAAACACTTTGATCAAACATTGTGGGCAGCCATACAGTAAAGGGTGTATTCTCAGTGGCTCGTGTGGACTTCTGTTGCGATTGTAAGTTTAGGCATCTGAGTGGATTTGACTGGGGATCTTTACAGTTATTACTGTGTGTTATTGGCATCGTGAGGAGAGGAGACCTGGGAGGAAGGGTTCAGGGTGGAGGGGGCAGATGGGGGAAGTCTAGCAGCAAACATGATAATTTGCAGGTTAGCCAATTTCAGGAGGCTGGATGGCCCGATACCCTTGGTAAGCATCCGAGAGCAGCGGAGACCAGAGTGGAGCAGGGCAGAGCCGTGCAGAAGGAAGATGAATCAAGTTTAATAACAAAGGGTTCTAATTGCCCCCCACAACCCCGCACCCCCACCTCGGAGCTGAACTCTAATTACGGTGAGAACACAGTGCACTGTCACCCAATATTAAGTTGTTGAAGAGCGGGACGAGATAATCGATAAACACTTTAGTTGTGGAGGGGGGGTCGGGAGGGGTGGGGGGGACAGAGAAGAGAGAGAATGAAAAAAGTAAGATGCCCCTTCCATTCAGTGGGAACCAGCAGCACCCAAAGCCCTCCTGGCTCATGAGAACACCTTCGGGATGGTCCAAGAATGATTGCAGAGCAATAATCCTGAGCGCAAACCCCCCACCTCAACACCCCCATACAAACACACATACCCTAAAACTCACACAGACACACACATGCACGTTGATGTGAACATACAGCACAATGTAGAGCCCCACCTTCCCCATGGGCTGCCTGAGCACCCGTGCGTCTGAGAGGAAAGGTGAACACGGTCACCCTAATTACAGGGGTCCCAGCTCTCTCACACACTAACACACACTCACCAGGCATAGCTAAAGACAGGCCAATTAGGGCGAGAGGGAGATAAGGGAAGTTTTATTTGTATACTAATTAAGCCCCTGATGAAATTCAAAAGGGAGGTGGTGAAGGGGATTGGGGGATGGAGCGGACGGGTAATTGTGTGTTTGAGAAAAGGTTGCTTTAGGTGCGGTTATCTGAGAAGCACAGCCTTGAGATAGTTGCCCCCTAATCCCATGCTGAGCCTCGGCACTGCACTGCAAGGTCTCTCATAATTTGATCTGTTACATATGAAATGGCAGGCTCTGACAGCGAGATCATCAGCAGCGTTTATTGTCTATTTGGTCCTTGTTTCAGCTTAACATGAAAGAAGTTGTCATGCCAAAGAGACCGTTTTAAGGGCTTTTTCCTTTTTTTTTGTTCTACTTTGAGCTTAATAAAATCTCAAGATAGTGTGGATGAACTGCCAGTTTGTGTTAAATATATTCAGCATTTCTAGCAGCGTGCTTGCACTTACGCTAAGTAATATTTGAGGTTATAACCGCTGAACATCGAAGTATGAATTAAAGGGGCTATAATGTTAATTATCCTTAATAGACCCTTTTCTGTAGATATTGACTTGTCACAGCAGGTAAAGCACAGGTGTTACTAATAAAATGAACATAGCTCTGTTCTTTTCAAATGCTACAATAAACAATTTTAGTGAACCAGCATGCAGAATACCAGGACCCTGAAACAATCTCACTTAAATGGAATTCAGCCGTTGTTAAGGATATTACATGTGGGTTTCCTGCTATGAATAGCAACAAAAAAGAAATCACGCAAACTATATTTTGGTCAGCAGGTAGTCGTCTCACTAATGAACATCAGTAATAAAATATCAGCGGCATACTTTAGTCTTGACGTTGTAGATCAGTGACCTTTTAACCTAGTGAATGTTAGAAGCAAATTGTGCTATAAAGGCTGTATATATATATATATATATATATATATATATATATATATTCAATCACAATAAAGTCTATCTTCACGAAGGTTATGTATGTTTAGTTTCAGTTGAAACTACTTTAGAGAGCATTGTTAACTTAGTCTGTGGTGCTGTAGACCTATACTTCATTAAACAGGTGTTCCTGTTATCTAGCCTATCCTCATTGATATAAAAGCTGTGGACAAAATAATAGCAACACCTGTCAGTTTAACGCAAAACAATTCAACGGTACCACAAACCACCAAAAGTATCATACGGCTGAAGCAGCAACTCTCTAAAACAGCTCCAACAAACATTTAACATGATTATTTTCACAAAATGGAGACTTTATTGCAGGACTGTATTAGTTTCATTTAGGTGTCACGTTACCCAATAAACTGGCAACTGTGTCCGTAAACCTGCGTTAATTATATTTCATAAAACAATTAAAAACTGAGTACAAAACTGACAGAAGTAAGGTGGTGCAACACCACTGGGATACAATATGTAGTTACGGATAGCTTTCGCTGTTTACGTTAACCTTAAGTGAAAATAGTGTTCACTTACTTTTCTTTAGTAAATGCTTTAGCAAGCTCACATTTTATGAATAATATGATCTAGTTAGCTAGCTAGCTCACAGGTTGCTTACCTGTTACCTGTCCAGAAAAATACAACATCAACTCCGTGTCAATTTGTCCGAATTTGTCTCCGTCTTTCAAATGTCACACCAAAGTTCACTCGTGTTTTAGAGAAATAAAACCGAATTTATGTCAGGTCAAATGTTTGGTGTGGCAGGACGTTTTTATTTCCGCTAATTATGAGGAAATCCCCAAAGACGACGGTCAACGTGAGCTCCACTTTGTAAGGGCAGTGATACCGTCCTTCATAGCCCCAAAATAAACATGTATAAATCTGCTGCTTTTATTGTCTGTTAGCATGTAAGTTACGTTTAATGCTGCACGGTGGATGTGTTGCTCACCTAGAAGCTGGCTCCACCAGTATTATTATATAAATTAATATTTGTTTATGGCAAGATATCATTGATTGCTTGTAGTCTTGGCTTAGAGACCCAAAATGTAAAAATATTTCAAAATATAGTTTTATAATATACTTAGTCTAATAGTCTTTTTTTTTTAAACAACTCTTTTCCAATGACCTTTTTTTATTTAATTCTGCCTCTTTTATACACTCTTTGTCAATCAAGACAACACGAAGGAGACAATAATGTTTATATATTTATGAGATACTTTTTTTATAATTATGGGTTATATTTATATTATGAGAGTGTTTCTTATAAATTTGACACAATGTTATATTTGGTTTCTCATAGATAAATCAATTAAGGATTTTATAAAACAAAAAATATGGATACATAAATAAATAAAATAAAAAGTCTCAGAGAAAGGGAGCCGATCCATAATTAACGCTCTTCTTCAACCATCTTAAGACATCACCATTAACAGTCAATCTTGAAGCAGTTGTGTAAAGATCAACCTGGCATTCAGCCGCTTCATCAGAAGCAACGTTTCATCCCTTATTACAGATAAGCTTCACAGAGACCCCCTGTAATGTGTTGTCACAGTAAGCCATGTTGGGTTGGGTATCAAAGTGGGTGCCCCACAGAGCTTTAGCAGAGATCCTCTTTATTTGCCTCAAAAAGAAGTCCACATGTGGCAAGATCTTCAAAAAGTCAAGCAATCTGGATGATTTGACAGTTCACACTAGGCAGATGTGTTTCTCATTCCTGAGACCAATTCTTCCCTGTTGCTCTCTGCTTAAACTTTAATTTACCCACCAGCACATGAAAACGTAAAAATGTAAAATTTCAAGCCGAAATTCTGCGTAAAGTACGTGCTACATACCGTGTGATGTTGAGTGATAAAGGGAATGAGATATGACCCTAATCAGTGAATTATAGACACATTCATTCACATAAATGCCTATTTTACACTTATGTTTGGGTAAACTACAAGTGTAAACAAGAAAGTTTCAAGTTATTGTCTCAACGCAGATTACAATTCAAACAGTGAATGTGTTTTAACACAGACTTTGATGATGACTGAAATATATTCTCACTGTCACATCCTACCATCAAGTGAAGTACACTTTTCATTTGAAGGCATCATTTAGACTTTATATCACAGTCCAACGAGAAAAATTGTTTGCAACTCTCTGGATTTCTATTGACTCTCAATAGTCCAATTAGTTATAGAAAATTTGGATCAACTTTCAGAAGACAGATTGCACTGAAAAAGT
The DNA here is from genome assembly GCA_016806645.1 of Ophiodon elongatus. Classification (NCBI taxonomy): domain Eukaryota; kingdom Metazoa; phylum Chordata; class Actinopteri; order Perciformes; family Hexagrammidae; genus Ophiodon; species Ophiodon elongatus. The sequence continues at coordinate 1,792,024 of JACSYO010001880.1, forward strand.
GATTAATAAAGATTTAGAAGAGTGATAACATTTAGCTATGACCATTTGTGCGTTGTGGATTCACTTGCCAGAGAGAGGCATTGGGGGATGATTTGAATAATTCATCCAAGTTAAACCCATTAAGAATATCCGTGTGGACATTTTTTTGATGTTAAAGATCGTGTATGATCTTAAGCTGCTTTCAAACTATATCTGGCTTTACTTATGGTGTCTGTTTTTACCCTGAAGCGACAAAGATGAACTGGCTCTTGGGTTATTCTGTTGGAGTTTACAGTACAGAGGTCTTTGCTGCAGAGTTGGCAGGATAGCTCCCCTATCAGCGTTTGCAGCTCTGCACGCAACCTGAATAAGGTCTCTCAAAAATTAGAAAAGGGCAAATTACTTTTACAAGGCATGAAGGAGCTCTTCCTGTCAAATGACTTTGAGTCATCAGCTCAAAACTTTGATTAATATCTTACTTTTACCTAAAAAGTTTATCAGCTTGATGAGAGCATGACTTAAAAATAAAACCCATGTGAGAATTGCCACTTTTTACTTTCCTATTAATTCATATGAAATTAATGTTGTTTACTGATTTTCTGCAAACACATCAGTCCAATCTTCATCCATCTGATAGGTTTCCCCTCTTGAATTTCATACAAATATTTGGAGGTGATGCAAACCCCAGCAACAACCACAGGGTTAAAAGAGGGTTGTGAGATCTCTGGGAAACATAAATCATCAGAAATCTCCCAGAGTACTCCACTGTGAGCTCCAGACAAAGAGCGTGCATGTGAGCATTTGAATGAAAGGTAATTCAACACGGTGCTTGTCATGGATCGCAAAGAAAACAACATCTAGCAATCGCCTCCTACAGCATAAGAGCTGTCAGAGCCTCTTTCTGTTTTTGCCCAGTGGTCACTCCACTTTTCAAGTCAGAGGGCTTGAGTAATCCCCCCCATAGTGAGGGTGAGAATCAGAGAGTAGGAGGTTTGGTGTGTGAAGCAGGTGAGGCAGAGGCTCACCTTGGGCCCTGACTGTTTCTGCCAACCTCAACATTGTGCTTTGCTTTTGGGCAGGAACTCTGCAGGCCTAAGGCATATCTAGAGAGTACATTTTGGATGTACATCTTGCAGTTTGAGCCTCCACAAACTCACCCCAATAATTGACTGCTTGTCAAGCATGTAGTGGTCGGATCGGTCCTTGTACGTTCACATATTCCTAGCTGTGCGATGGATCCAACAGGGATTAAAACACGACAGAGCCAAGGCTTGTGCCCTCGTGATGATTCCTTCAGCGGTTATTAGCCAGGGGCCACTAAGGAGAGCTCTGGAGTGCTTCCCACACAAGAGCCAGCGACAGGCCCTGCATAGAAAAACTGCCAGCCAAGCACAATAAAGATAATTAGCAATGAGACCACTTGCCGCCCGTAGCCCCACCACCACCACCACTAGCCCTGTATCCCCTTGATATCTCACTCCCTTCATCCTCAAACTGTACTTAACTCATCCCCTCCATCTCCTCTCCTCCATTTAACCATGTTCAGTATCTGTCAGTCCAATACACATCTGAGTGGTAATGTCTCCAGCTAGTGGAGTATTGGAGTGGTTTACAGATTACTGTTAAAAGAATAGTTGGACATTTTGGGAAGACAGCTTATTTGCTTAATTGCTAAGAGTTAGATGAAATGATGGCTACCACTCTCATATCTGTTTACTTTTTAATTTAAACCCCCTGATTTCTTTCATTTCTGATCCATTTGTATGTTTTTCATTGATGTTGTAGTTCTTTATGTTCGCTTACTTCTTGCCGCTTAGCTCGTCTCTTTGTCAACGTAACATGAATATGAATTTCCTGCTGAGATCAATAAAATCTTATCCCTTGTCTTAAATGCTGGAGTTACCAGCTAGTTAGATTAGCACAAAGACAGGAAAACTACAACTTGTTTTTACACTTCTGTTTTTGTTCAGATTGAACAAACGCGCCTGAATGTGTTAATTGGTGAGCTTTAGAGGTGCTGAGATGGATTTTCTTATCTTTGGACAGAGTCAGGCTAGCTGTTTCCTCCTGTCTTTATGCTAAGCTAAGCTAAACTAACCGCCTCCTGGCTGTTACTTCATATTTACAGGGCAAACATGAGAGCAGTATCAGTCTTCTCATCTAGCGCTCGGCAACAAAGCAAATAAGTGAATTTCCCAAAATTGTCAAACTAAGCTTACAATAAAACAGTGTGCAACATTACAGATTAAGTATTTTAGCTCTTGAGTTCCAGGCCTCAACACTGAACACTCAGTCTGAGCTTTGTAAGAAGCACAGAGTAAAATTTGTATTAAAAAAAAAAGCAAGGTCGTCTGGTGTTTATCAACCCATTACTGGACCCACGGCACTCCACCATTATCCCAGCCCTTCAGCCATGTTACTTCTGTCTGAAAACAAGGTAGTGTAATTTAGAATGCATTTCAGGGCAATTAAAATTTCTCAGGCACAATTACTTATTCCCCCAGTGGGGCTGCCTCAATCAGTCTATGTGTGTAATGGGTTTACGGCCTTGACGCGGCAAACATGTCCTGCCTATCTGCCTCATGCTCTTCTCAAGGCTGTGGTTATTAATTGTGGCTAAAGTTGATAAATAAAATCACCAGTGCTCTTAATGCTAATTAGTGTTTGAGATAATATTTATGATTTCATAAGCACATATTTCTCCAAAGGCTCAGGCATTGTGCCCCCTATCCATCGGTCATAGGCTGTCTTGGATGTAATCTATCTTTGGGGAAAGGAGAGGCCGAAAGAGGGGCCAGAGGAAACACAGGCAGTAAATACTAATAGTACTTAGTGGGTACTTTGGGAGCAGGAGTATTTCAGGCTACTTATTGAGCTGGGCTACTAAAGCAAAGATACAGGTTTTTATAGAGAGAAATATATGATGAATTAATTACAACACAGGGTAAACAAATATTTAAAGCAGCATGTCATCAATGTTTTAATATTACATAATATATACTATATCACAGGACGACTTGTATGTGAAGGGGGTCGCTCATGACAACCCAAAAAAGTGAGTTCTGACTCTGCAGTTCCTCTGAGGTTTGTCTTTAAGCTCATTATTTTGGTTTTACAAACCACAACTTTACTGATTTGGTCAAATCACACCGCTCTCATCAGTGTTGTTTGCAGATGCAAAGGCAGCTTTTTTTTAGTGAAAACACTACCAGTTACCATGGCTGGGAGAGATAGTGGAGCGATTTAGCAGCTAAAGAGCCAGATGTATCCCTCAGGAGTTAGTAGAGACCAAAACAGATCTTAAAGGAGACCAGCTTCCTCTGGTGGCCAGAAACACAGCTTATACAGTGAAACCGAAACTTCCTGGTTCTGTTCTGTTCAGCAAGTAGCTGCAGAAAGACATCTGTTACAACAGCAAGACGGAGACAGCAGAGATTAGAGCTAGTCTTATTTCACTAGACTTAGCAAACGTTATGGATATGAATGAAACCAAGTTAAAATGCAGTACCAACATTGTTGCTGAGCTGGTATATTTTTACATTTATATGCAGAATCTGTATGCAACAGGACAAGATTTTGGTATTGCAGTTTTATAATTGTTCTGGTTTCTGTTTGTAGTCTGTACAGTATTGACTAATCACATTGGAGCAGGCTTTTAGTTGAATGCAGGTAAACAGTTTGTGTGGAAAGCATAAGAGGAGAAACGTGTTGGCTGAAATGCAATCTGGGAACCCATTTGCAATCGTCTGATGACGACTTTGATTTTTAGTGGTTTAAAATTACCTTATAATTAGTGGCTCAACTCCAACCCCAGTCTCACAGTTGCTCTTTCAGAAAGATGATAACAGAAATGCTCACTGAAAGATTGCATGAGTAACAAAAGCTAGAGCAGTGGTTCTCAACTGGTCTGGCTGTGGGACCCACCATCACCCCTTAATGACAAGCCTTGACCCAACCCCCCAACTCTTATGTAGTCGGTGTCGTACTTCCGTTTAGCCATGTTTGAATAGAAAACTAATTTCGCGGGTCACGGTGTTCTTCTATGCTGTAAAATGGCGGGGGTACGTGAAGATTTAAAAAAATATATATTTAAAATTATCATTGATTAAAAAATCCTTAAAAAATATTTCTTTAATACATTTTCAACAAAATATAAGTGCAAGTTCATAAGCTGAATTTTATATTCAGTAGGCTATTCAATTTCATTATCCTAAAAACCCAGAGTCTCCCCCATATCAGGATGGTTTGACCCAACCTGGCACGCGCCCCCTGTCATCACCTGTCAATCACTGCCGCCTTGAAAACTGAAACAAAGTGGAACGTAGCAGCAATGCTGCTGAAAACTTGGAGGGACAAGTGCAAAACAAGTCGAAACCAGAGCCGGCAAAAAAGTGTGAATAAACGACACTCCGCTGCATAAAAAATCCCCTTCAAAATAAAACCACAGGATTAAAAAAAAAAATAATAATAATTTTTTAATCCAATTTCTTTTTGCCCAGGCAAAGGCCCGTGAAAACGGGTCGTGGGTCGCAACCCACCAGTTGAGAATCACTGAGCTAGAGGAACAGAGGCTAACCTGAATGTGATGTCATAAATGTATTAATGCAAATGTTGCTCCGTAACTGCTGGCTGTGTAAATTGGGAACTATTTGCTCATATGTTTGGCAACAACAATATGAGGTATAGATAAAGACATGTCGTGTTCATAGCCTGTTTCTGCCGACAGTTGTCCCAAAAAAATCTGTTATTGCAGGTTTAAAGATTATTTATATATCATGTAGATTATGACTTTAAACAAGTGTGGAGTAAGTTCTTCTTCCAAAAATGTACAGATGAGAGTTATTTTTGTCTTTTTTTTTCATTCACAGAGCAGCTTTGTATGGCTTGATCCATTGTGGCTTTCCAGTACTTTGTAGCCTGCAGTGTGCTACTGAGATGATCTTGACAGGAACCGCTTCCTCTCACTTGCGCGGCGCACAGGCATTGAGAAGCACTTCAGCTACTTTTTAACATCACAACATGCTGGTGCCAGTGGCTCACTGGTCTGACTATTGATCCAAGTCACCACATCAAGGTGAGCATCAGTGCTGCAGAGTCCATTGTGGGACCTCATCCTGAAAGAGCAGAGCTGTCCGCAGCTCTAGGCGATGCCCGAAAGAGTGACAAGTGCTGAAACCACTTCAAGGGGGCTAACAGTGCCCTCAGCCCTTTCTAGTCCCCGCTTCAAAGCCGAGAGCAGCCTCTGGCAGTTCCCCCCCCTCCTCTTCCTCCCTCCCTCTCCACGGTCCTCTGGGGTAGCTGGTCCTCTTCTCCTCTCCCAGGGCCGTCAATGTCAAAGCATGAGTGAGTCCAGTCAAAGCTAGTCGCCCCCCTTCAACACGCACACACTTGTTTTGTTTTTTTCCCCCATTCTCCCTTTAAGTTTTCTCTTTCCCTCTGATGCACAGGTCCCATCCCCTCTGCATGACTGGCCCTCACTGACAAGTGGAAATCACAGAGATCCTACTGGCAAAAGATGGAGAGTGAAAAAGACTTCAGAGACGTGTACCCTACAGCTATCAGTGTCCTGAACTCCAGAATGAAGACACCAAGCACATCTTCTCTGCAATATACTATAAAAACTATAGTGAGATCATGCTCACAAAAACAATTTAAAGGGGGGTTAGAAAAAAGGGTTTGCTGCATGGTGATTCTTTTTTTTTTTTTACTTTCTAAGATAAATAAGTGATAGAAAATACGGAAGAGAGGGAGCTTTACTTTGCCAAAAGGGACCTTGGGTTTTGCCCTGTGGGCATGGCAGCTTTCATTTTCCTCTTTCCTCCGTTCATATTCCCAGTCGGTTTCCGGAGTTATGATTGAGTTTCATATATTGGAGTTATATCTGGCAGCCAGACTTGTTTATCTGCTGGGGCTGATAACTGCACTGGCCTGAGTATGAAGCAGAAAGCAAGGGGAGGAGGTAAGAGAGTGGGAGGGAGATGCAGACAGACAGACCACTCATATATTCTCATCTCCTCTAGTCTTTTCTCATTGATTTAGCATGTCTTCATCAACAGTCTGACCCAGGTATGGCTTTTTTTCTTTATCTCACCCTCCAGCTTAGACCTCTGGTATGGACTCGACGAGAGCACCCGCCTAGCGTGCGTCAGTCAAAGCAGCTGAAAGTGGACTAAACAGGGCCCAGGACCTAATTTATGGGGACATATTGACGCCATATTAAAATGTTTTCATAGATTTGTTCTAAAATCTGCATTTCAGATGTCTATTGTTTTTGAGATTGAAAAGTTTGACTTAATAATATACTGTCTATCTCTAATATCCATTTATTCTTAATAGGAGTCTCAGGTTCAGTACAAACAGACATTACTTAAGTTGATAGGCCAGCTTGATGAAATCAGAAGTGAGACCAGGTTTTTACCGCAAGGGAACAGAAGTTTTGGATGACAGAGGGCAACACACAATTTGGTTCAGTTATAATCTCACTAAAATTCAGTGTCACAACATCTTCAAGACAGAGTCTGTCAAGGACTGACTGTTGATACCAGTGGAAAGGAAAGTGAGACAAAGAGATTTCGGGAGAGGTTGAGAGAGAAAAAAAAAGGACTGAGGAAAAGCGAAAGAGAGAGAGCAAGCAGTGCTTGCTGGACCCTGACTGCGTGCGAGGCCTCAATTATTCATGCGGCAGTGCACATGTCAAGAACCCACAGACAAGCACAACAGCAAGGCCGAGCGCAAATCAAACAGCGCATCCGTGGGCAGTGCCCACAATGCACCTGGAGGAACACACCTCGGCGCATTTCTCTGTTGTTCTTGGATAAACAGAGAACAAGGCTACCTGAGCACTGCCTGATTCTCCTCAAGAGCCAAGAGCTGCTGGAATAGTCTTTGTTTGGTTTGTTTTTTTATATTTACTCACTTTTTTTGGCAGAGTTGTTGGTGCCAGTGGGTTCCATCTTTTCATGGCTCATTAGCCCACTGTTTCGTTCACTTTATTTCTCTGAACTAGCTATTATGCCCTCAGTGTTGTTTAAGTCCACAGCCCCTCTTTGCTGGTCCCCAACATGTCTACATTAACTACGGCTGAGGTTTGTCTCCTCAATTGCTGGAGGTTAACGGATGGCTCCAGACTTTCATTCTCATCTTGTCTTAGTTTATCGACCACTGCCTCGCTGACTATTCTATTTTTTCTCTCTGTATACTCCCAAGCCTGCTCCCGACAATCGTGCAGACTTTTTTCAATATTATTGTTTTGTTTAAGGTTAAAAAAAAAGACATTCAAGAAATAGTCCAAACCTTACTGCCTTGGCTTCATTGAAGTGCAGTACGCTGCATGTTTAATGATGATGTATCGACCAAGTGATCTTGATTGACTGTCTTAAAATAGCCTGACCATCAAACTAAAATACTTTTTTGTTGTTATTTCTGTAAGTTGATTTACAACAACCTGTGTAGCTGCATTGACCTCAGCCAAGCGTGGTGTAAGTTTTTGTTGCTTTTATTGCTCATACACATGACAATGACATTCCCACAATCCTCTCTACAAAACGTGTGTTTTTTCATGATAGAAATTATTTGAATTACTGAAAAAAGAAATGTAAAAGTTATAAAAAGTTGTAAACTGGTGGTGGTTAATGTGAGTCATTTTGAGAATTAAATATTTTGCATGATTTTATTGACAATTTAATAATCACACTTTAGTGTAATTTCAATTTTGTGGCCTATTTTATATTATCTATCTTCTGTTGTTTGTCTGAACCTCGTTGTTATTGCTGCCTGACACTTGAAAAGCGATTTTTAATCTAAATAAGGCTTTCCAGGTTCAAATAAAGGTAAAATAATCTGAGACGTGGGCAGTAATTCATAACCCAAAAAAACATAAATGCAATATTTTGTTTTTTATAACTCTTTTAATATTTATATGCACTCTTGCCTGTGAGGGTCCTAAGCAAACTCAAAGCTCTGATCCCCCGCTACTTTTACCCAAGGGTCATCCTTTAAGTGCCCTTTTTGATTGGCTCCCTGCTGTCGTTGACAGGGAGCATTCATGGGTCACCTCAGGTCTTCTCGGGCACACTGGAGTCTGGGACAGTTGCCCACATCCTTGGGAGGACTGTGAAGCCACACAGCCAGCAATTTTCTAACTGCCACATAAGCCTGAGTGTGCAGAGAGGGGTTCTTATGAATGAGTAGGTTTATTTATAGGCTTGTTTTCTCATCACCATTATTTGTATTTGTTGCCATAGATATATACTATAATAAAAATAAAAATGATTACATGTATTACATATATTACATATATTTCTGTTAAAATAGTCTCTTTTATTATGCCTATACTCTTCTTGTTTTTCACATTGTCATCGAAGTATTAATCAAATATTTTAGGTACTGAGTTCATAGTTAGTGGTGTTGTACTGGATTGCATTATATTAAGAGATGTTTCTAATATTGTATCACCCTCATATAAAATATTAAATGATGATTTTTAATTACACATATAATGCAGTCCAGTACAACACCACCTTTATCTATTTCCGTCAGTCTCACCTAAAAGTGATATTTCCTCAGTTGCTAGACTTTTGCAGTTGTATAAGGCCTTGTACATCCTTCAATGTATTTGTATTGTACATTTGTGTGAGACAAAGGGAGACAATTCCTCTTTTGTCAACTGACTGCCAGATTTCCACAATACTTACTAATAATTGGTCCAATCGCCCTGCGTTTGTATCCTGAACCAAATTTTCATTGGCCTGACAGAAATGTGCATGGCATAGATTTAAAAAAATCACTTTCTCGAGACATAATTTTACTGGTCAGTGAATCCCATTTCTTCCTTCATATGGGACCCTAACCTGCAGTAAATGCAATAATCTAACATGTTTCCTCTGGACCTGCACTGCTCAACATCAATTTAGAAGTATTTTCAAGGGAGGACACACAACCCCTTTGGGCCATTCTGATTTTACTGTGAATTTCCCTTCCCTTTCCCTTCTTTGCTTGCTTGGTCATGCAACATTGATATATTTTTATGGGTGAAATGGCCTTTTGTTTTAGAGGGTCAAGTAGAAGCGGCGCCAAAAGGACACTTGAGAAGAGTACTGTGAGGATGCAAACACTTGTGCAAACATACCACAAGGGACTTTTTTTCGTTTAACTGTAAAACAAGTGTCACAGGAAATTACATGCAATAGTGTGGCTCCAGTGTTTGCAATAAAGCCACAAAGGAGCACTGTCACAATGTTTCCAGTGTGGATTGCTGTGTTTGTGTAATGAAACAGCAAACATCTGGGACTGCTGAGGGAGTTGTATTGGTTGAAGGCCTTGCTTTGTTCACTGTCCAAGAGGACAAGCTTCTGCCTGACAGGTGAGTGTCTCTGTGTATACAAATACAGATATTTACTGTTCCTTAAAGCCAAAGAACATAACTCACACTTCACCGCCCTTCACCTGCATTGCTCTCCATCAGAGGAAAGTATGGACAATACATGGGCCAAATAAATAAACACTAATACTCTTCTGGATTGTATACCTTACTAAATCCTGACTCACATTTTTAACAATGGGTTGAGAAATGTGAACCTATCGTTTAGTATTACACATCACACTGTAAATAAAGTGCATTAGGCTATTCTGGATAAGATATGAAGTGATTGTACAGAAGGCCAGATACCTACCTAATTTTCAGTGGCCTTTGGTTGCTCTTAGTGTTTTTAAGGTTTTAATATTATATAATCTTTTTTTTTATAAATTGTGTTTACAAGTTTTATTTTTAGATTCGTTTCCGATTTAGATTTGTGCAGTTGCATTTTCCATCGCAATCTATTGTTGTTTTTTTGCATTTAAGGCTGATATTTTACTTGATGTTCTCTTTAACTTGAACAGCACTTTGGTATACATGTTTTTTAAACGTGCAATATAAATAATAAGTAGTTTTTTTTATAAGTAGAAGGTTATAAGCCAGACTATTTCTTGGCAGTGTGCAGTGACTTCTTGGAGTCTTATTGTCATAATGAGGCGGCTAGGAAGTCATTGCACCTGGCCCAGAAATAGTCACACAATATATAACTGACAGACATAAGAATGGTGTCAATCTTCTCATTTACCTGCAAAAAAAGCAACCAAAATGTCCAAATGCTCCGTAACAAGCACAAAAATATAATATAAATCACAAGAAATATCTGCTTTCCCTATAGCTCACAAAAATAAATAGATAAATCAATGAAAAACGGAAGATGGAAAAATGGCGGGTCTGCAGTGATATTATTCAAATGTGTGAAACAGTAATTAGTACAGCCTCTGTGAACTGCCAGACGAGAGTTAATCACACCCTCACTGAGGTGGCATTGGCCAGAGATGAACACACAAACACACACACACACACACACACAAACACACACACACACACACACCTCTTTCCGACATCTCTGCAAGCAAGCAAAACAGACTCCCTCTACCAAGTAAACACAGTCGGCCACGTCGGTCTACTGTGTGGACAGCGAAAGCCAGCGCAGCGGCATGCTGCCCCGTGATGGCACCAGTGACTGCTTTATCAGCATCCCATCATTTATGTTGTGTTAATTAGGTCCCTGTGGCTAGCTGGTAGCAGTGGCTGATTCCATGAAGGGAGAAAAGGATGGAGGCGAGAAAGAAGAGGAAGGGGTTGTCCTCACAGACATAGTCACATTAACATGCCCTGAGCAAAGGCACCAAACTGAGATACAGGCATGTCATAATTAATGTTAGTGAATTATTCATGCGGCTCTACTCGATATGTTTGCGTGTGCAAGCTCTTGTGATTTTGCATGTTTACCCGCTGCCTCCTGTGATTATGAGAGTGAAACATTCACACGGAGCTGCCTCCTTCACAGTCTTTAAGCGACGGGGACAAATGTCATCATCTGGAACCCGAAGGCAAAGCTCAGCTGCTGTAAGCCCCCCCTCCAGCTCAGCCGTCCTATCTGCTCATTAGCTCAGGACGAGGTCAGCGGGTCTGGCAGAAGAGAGCCGCAGCACGCCGGCGCCACGGTGCACAGGGGCCGACACACAGGTGGTCCTGCAGGCCCCGCTGCCGTGTTATTAGCTCACAGTCATGCTGCAGAGGGCCGGTGCAGGTCGCACACTATGCTCCCCCGCAGCTCCTGTGAGGATCCGACACACACACAAGTACACAAGAGTACGCACGCGCTAAGCTGTGAACAGTAGAATACAAAATATAGTACACACAGAGAGTGCTTCCCAGAAAATGATGAAAATGTGCAAACACACACACACACACATAAAATGGAAAGGCTGAGTGGTATTAAGATCCATATTGACGGAGTGGAATCCCATAAGCACCCCAGTTCTCTTCATATGTCAAAAATTCCTCTAGGTGTGGATCATTCAGTTTTATTACCTTGCTTTAAAATTCAATTGCACAAGAGATTTAAGTCTTTCTGTGGAATAAAAACACACACATACACACACACATACATACAAACATGCATTCTCTGGAGGTATTGCCGCATTACTTACGAAGAGAAACACAGATTAAGGAGCAATCCTTAGTTTTTGTGACCATATCAATTTGAGTTTATTCCTCTCATATATCTGAGGAGTTTGATCTACAGATAGTAAAATATAATGTACTTGTACTTAATTTGAGTATTTTCATTTCATGCTACCAACTTCTACTCTTCTACATTTTACAGGGAAATATTGTACTTTTTCTTTCACTACATATCTTGAACAGCCAGCTAGTTTGCAAATAAAGATTTTTAAATACAAAACAGGTGGTGAGTTTGTAAAATTTGATGCATTATTATAGATTAAACTACCTATTTACAGATCCATGCATCAGTAATGTTCATCCATTAATACAATATATATTAATTTAACACTTATGGGCACCAATTTCTGTATCAAGGCTTTTCCCTTTTGATACTTAAAGTTAATTATGCTGATAATACAGCAGGACTGTTATCTGTTCTGTATATTGTTACTCCTCTACCACTGAAGTGTGCAAATGATTAAAACAATCCTTTAACAGCATAAGAAAACAGTAACTGAGATTTAATTGTTGAGAAAACAATGTCAACTCAAAGACATTTAGAATTTCTTCTGAAACTTTTGATCAATGAGTGCTGGCTTGAATTTGAGGTTCAAAGTTTTAATCATTAATTTGGTTGGTCAGCAGTGTGAAATACAAGTTATATTAAAATGTTTTATGTACAAAGTATTTTTTTTAAACTGTACAATCTGAACAGAGGAGCCATGGTCACCACTGTTGAGATCCCACTTGTGTAATTTTATTTGATCTTGTGTTGAGTGTTGCAGCACTTGTGATGTATTCCAGAAAATAAAATAGTTTCACACCCAGTCAACAACATAATTTATGCATCTGAAGCAATGAGGGAATATGCCTTTTGAACACACATTACAGAGGCATGGCCTGACAAGCAGTTTTATTTTTCCTTTTACATTCCCTATATAGAACGTAATAACCCCCCTGCACATCCCCCAACCCCACCCCACCCCAACCCTCCCCCCCCATCCAGATTTTTAAATTGCTAATCTCCACATATCTTTAATATCATACGGACAATAAATTATTTAGAAATGTCCAGTCGGCCTAATTCATTAACTCTTGCTCAAATCCCTCTTTATTTCCAATCTGTTCAACCTTGAAACACTTTAATCCGACGATTTTAAATGAGTTGAGAATGAAATCATAATTATGGCAGCAGTGGCTGTTCTTTTAAACCAGATCAAGGACAAGAAGGACTGCAGGGATGGAGGGCTGTTGCATGGATAGCCATGTAGGAGGAGGAGAGAGCTGTAAATGGGCCAAATCTTCCCAGACCTTTGGCTCATTGTGGAGGGTTTATTGTATACCCATACACCATGAATGTCTTCATGTACTAGAAATTAACCATTTAATGGCCAGACAGGGAAATAATAAAAGTAAATCTGGGCTAGTAGTGACCCTTTCAAGTGAGTTGAAACAGATACAAACCATTCACACTGTCAAGCTAAGGGGCTTTTTGTGTTTTACTGTAACAACATTCATACAATTTGTCTGATAGAACCACTACAGCCGAACGCAACCCAACGCAACACTGTTTACCATTTGTTCATTGGTGTTTGGCACTGTCCAAGCATTGGAGCGTTTTGCGTCACTATTGCATCAGTGAGCTTTGAATAAAGAAATAAAGTTTGTCTTCTCTCCTGCCTGTGTCTTGAGCTATACGTGTAAGAAACAAGTTAAGTCAAGTGTTCAAATAAAAAACAATGTGCCTTGGAGTATCTATGTCTGTGTGGTCAGGAGTGAAGGAGACACTGATGGAGAGGAAGCTGTTATTTGATAGTGTGGGTCCACATGACTTTGGCTGGGTGTGGACGCCATGAAGAGGTGTGCTCTTGTGTGTGTGTGGTGGTGGATGGTGGCCAGAATAACTGCCGTCTGTGTTTGTGCAGCAGCGGGCCAAGAGGAGCGCGTCTGCGTCGTAGCCACAACCTTCAGTGCCCTGCCCCGTGCAAAGCCACCTTAGCCCAGCTGCAGAAGTACAGGAAAACCGCTGCAGGAATAACAAGTCCAAGATGTTGGATAACATGAAGTCTCTATCCCCAAAAGTCAGGAATCAACATGAAGAATGTCAATGTTTGCACAGAGAGAGAGAGAGAGAGAGAAAGAGAGAGAGAGAGAGAGAGAGAGAGCGAGAGAAAAGGTCATCTTAAAATATACATTTATTCAGAGCCTGTGCAAGATCAAACAGTAAAATTGATCTGCACTTCCTTCAACCCTTGCTCCGCACCCTCCCCTTTAACCCCTCGTTTCACCAAGTATCGACTTTCCATACGGGCCATCGCCATGACGACTCCAGCCTGGCCTGCTGTCACCTCTCCTCAGGGCAGAAGCCTGACTATTATGGGATACGGTTCATTTGACTGCCTTGGGCAAAGATGTGCTTGGAGGAGAGCACAGAGCCCCATTCACATACACACAATCATAAACTTCTCAACTGGGCCCTCTTGTCTCACAGCAGCGTGCCACCGTGTCCCAGGGGCCCCCTTAAGACCACAAACTACAGTCTAATCAAGACGAGGAACGTGAGCCAAACTGATGCTACGATTCTCCAGGATCCTCTTGCATTGATTCATCTGTAAATCGGATTACTCACTGTGACCCATCAAATTTAATTTATCAGTCACTTCATTTAAATTGTTTCTTTACTGACTCTTTTTACAGTAAAATAAATATCAGGAAATGCTGATGGATTTTTAAAGGTACATATTGACCCAAATTTAATGTGACATCCTGTCCTGTAACATTTCAATTTAATTTGGCTTTTAATGGTGTGAAAGGTTTTGAGACAGGTTTGCAAAAGAAAATGCAACGTGGATAACATGGAAGTTCATTTTATTCAGCAACGGAACAGAGTTTAGAGACTACAGAGTCCAAAGTCCAAAATACAATTCATTTGATACCATAAGTGAAGGAGTGCTGTTGTGGCTGGACTGAAGCTGGGTGTGGTCCAGTGGTGCAGATATGGATGCAACAGCTCCTGTGGAGGCAGATCTCAAATTGGTCGGAGAGAAGGATCAATACCAGAAACGGATAGTGAGAATGATGGGCATCCCAGGCATCTCACTGAAGTAAATTACATTAGAAACTGAGACACTGATTCATGATGAAAAAAGGTAGAGGAAGGAAGAAAAAACAGCCAGAGGGAGTTTTTTCAGAATAAGTCAGCTCTTAAATTTATAGACTCTCAGTTCCAGAAATATCAGGTTATCGTTTGTAGACTGAAGTCAATCTTTCAGTTTTAGGATTTTCCAGTTGTTTTTTTTGGGGGGGGTAGAGAATTTTGAAAATATTTTTTGCAGCCATTACTTTGTTTGAATTGGTGATTAATATGAGCATTGTTTTATTATTATTATTGAGTTAAATCTGTCATCCTAAACCACCAGAAGAACATTTTAAAACCCTTCAATGGGATAATATAAAAAAGAACATATTTACAGGAAAGAATTAAGAAGGACGTTTTAAAATCCTTTGTTTAAGTGTGCAAGTATTATTAGCAAAATAAATTTAAAATATCAAAAGTAAAAATACTCAAAATGCTGAAAATTGCTGAAAATATTATTATATTATCAATTCTGATGCATTAATGTGTAAGCGTCACAAGCTCAGCATATGTTTGGGTGTAAATGTTCTGTAATGTAACTAGAAACTAAAGCTGAGTTAAAGTGGCACAAAATGGAAACACTCAAGTAAAATTCAAGCGCCTCAAATTTGTACTTAAGCACAATACTTCACAGGAAGTGAATGAGCTCAAAGTGCTTTGTGGAATATGGGCCACAAATTTAATAAAAAATGTCCGGAGAGTGTCTGTGCTCCAATTCTTTGACCTAAAGCTCCTCATCTGGTCAGAGCTCATAAACACTGGATTTCCTTTTTAAAAGCCGTCTGCTGGTGATCATGATCTCTGCTTCCCTGTACTCTATTATGTTGGGTATCCACCCCCAGCCTCTCGCGTGATGTGACAGTGGAGAAGTAGGTGACCAGTGGGTGGCCGCCGTGAGAGCCAGCCCAGAGGTCAGCCGGTCACTGTCCCTACGAGGCAGCCCTGCAGCGGGTCACCTGCTGCCCACTTTCCCCTCGTTATTTATCTCTCCCCGACAGTTCATTCCTCTTCCTGTCAAAGCCCCTCCTCTTCCATCTCCCCATTTTCTTCTCTCCTCTGCTGAGTTTGGCACCGGTCCTCCGATCCTTTCGCCAATACCGGCTACCCGGGCCAAAGCGTGCTGAGACGACCCCTTCGCATCACCCCCGTTCGGGTCATATGACATCCAGCTTCAGGGGCCTCCCTAACGATGGGGGCCGGGCCACAGGCCCATACGTGAAAGTCCACAGAGTGTGAGCTGCTCTGGCCGGCTGTAGGGGCTCGTCTCAGCGGTCCACCAGAGGGGTAATTACTTCCCCAAGTTGGACTTGGAACTGGACTTCTTGCCCCCTGAAGTCTCCGTGGACTCACCGGGACGCAGCACCCGCTTTCATTAGCAGAGCAGCTTATGGTGGGAGAGCCTCGAAAAACAGACAAAGTGAAGGCCCTCCTTTGGCCAGTGATGAATTGGTTTGCCTTGCAGACAGAGGGCGGGGGGGTGGAGAATGACACTCAGAGGACATGAAGGGGATGAGGAAGTCACAAATACTGTGCAGGAGAAGAGGGATTTTACAGATAAAAATATCTTAAACTGAAGGTACAGAAGAGATGAGACACACGAGCTCTGCAGTTTGGCCTCTATTCTGGGTGTATTAGCTGGGGAGAGCACATCAAGGACAGAGCCCAAAGTGTGAGCAAGTGGTGGGCATTAACATCAATGTAGCACATGGTAATCAGAGGAAAATAATTGCTATCATCTTTGCTCAGTCACTTAGCCGTGATTATCTCAAAGCCAGTTACAGGTTTCTGTACCTTTCACTGCCTCCCAGTGATCATAGTGTAAAGTGACACGATAGGGAGAAAAAGGAGCGAAGTGAACATGTAATTAGCAAGTGGTTTCATGTAAGTGCTCTTTGATTTATAATTCAGCATAGCGAGAACCCCTGCTACCCAAGGCTAGTGCTCCTCTGAATTAGCCCTGCGACTGGGAGAGGCTGCAGAGAGAGGAGGGGGGGGTGAACCTGACTAATTTGTGCTCTGTTTGAGGTGGGTTTAAAAAGGGTAGGAGACGTGAGGTCCATACCTGGACCTGCTACGCGTCAGATCATAGAATATGGCAGAGGGAGGTTTGAGGATGAACTGTTATGTAGGCATCTCGCTCTCTCTCTGATAAGATGAAATGGTTGTCAGAGTTGTAAATTACTTTGCAGCTGAACTTTAGAGAGAAAAGTTTGCAATGATGAAAGTGGCTCATTTGTAATGTGACTCAACTGTAAAGTACACGCTGGCATTAGATGTATTTGCAAATGACAACATCTACTTGAAGATAGTTTTCGAGTTTTCAAGCCAAACCTGTGTGCAGTTACTTTCTATGGGAATTGAGCAACATTATTCCCCCTCTAACTGCATCTTTGATAAGAGAGGCTTTCCTGTGAGCAGTGGCCTCATTTTTCCTCCGCTCAGCTTGGTACATACTGGATTCTCTCTGGTCCCCCATGGGTCCAATGATCCCCTGATCATCCTATATTCTGACGCCCTTATAAAGCTAATGTGCTGATTTTACGTTTTCAACCTGCCATGATCCCCCACAATCCCCTCTGTTCCCTCCGGTTCCGCTTTCACACTCAAGTGAGGATCCGCTGCCGCTTTGATCACAGTCCCCGGTTAAAGGTTTAAAACGTCTCAATTTCTGACGATTGTTGGGGCCTCTGTGGTTTACGTTAAGCATTTCCCCATGCCCCCTGCCCAAATGCACCACTCCTAAATGAGGTACCCACTCTCCCAGCTTCCCATCCCAGCGCTGCTTTCAAGTTCCCCCGATTGGGTGCCGCAGCTGTAAGCCCTAGATTTTGTCTCCTCCATCTTTGTCAAGCCCATTTGCCAAATACAAAAAAGACCCAATAAGCTAGGTCTTCATTGCTGCTCTCCAAAGTAATCCCTAGATCTCCCACTCTCTCGAAAATCAATGCAAAGGTTGAGATGAGGTGAAACTCCCTTCTTAAGTCATCGGGCTGGGAAGTGATAAAGTCTGAGGATCATTTTTTTTTGTAATCACTGTGGCTCCATGATGAAACTAATTGTCCTATTTCATGCAGCCTCGCAGTTTTTAAAAATGTCCTTTGTCAATATACTTAGAAAACAGGAGAAGAAGGTGCTGATGCTGCGCTGATAGTCGCAAAATGTATCACTGTTTCCAAAGCTTAGTTAAGGCAGGAAAAATCCTTGAAAAAAAAGTTAAGTGTTGTTAATTGATGTGACAGCAAACTGTTACTTAACTTATGACTGAGCCACAACAACACCCCACCATCGCCCTCTTTCTCAACACCTGTAGAATATCATCCCAATATTCACTCACTTTTTAGCTCCTGAGAAAAATATCTGGGTCACACTAGCTTTTGGATGTTTGACTTTCTTCACCAGACACTCATTTATTTTGGCTCTCTGCTATTTTATGCAGGGCAGGTATCATACAGTTGGCTTGTGTGAGCTTGTTTGCTGAAACAGGTTCCCACAATTCATATGGACGGTTTGGTGAAAGCCAGTGAAATTGGATTGCACAGCAAAACAAAAACAAGAATCTAAAGTGATTAAAACGTTGTGTGAATCACTTGGGTGAGTATACGAATGTTTGTTTTGCATTTTGGGGGCAACGTAACAAGCTGTAAACACAATATCGACATATTATCACTTTAGAAAGTTGTTCTGGTGATCAAGTTAGACACGGAGCAAGATTTACATTTATTTAAAGTCATGGGTCTGACCACCTGGTGAATGTTAGTCCAATATTCACTCTCCTTTTAGCTCAGTTTTTTGGTGTCTATCACCACCGTGCTTTTGTCTCGAAACTCTTTCACAGTGTGTTTTCAGTTCATGGAAGTTAATCGTGACCTTTCTGGTCATCTAAAAATGCCTTATTCAGTGTTCCCTTGTACTTGGCTCCAACGTCTTGTGTCACTTCTGGTTGCAAAAAAACCAAAATGGCAACAGTCAAAATGCTGAACTTGAGGCTTCAAAGTGTTCGTCAAAACACCATGTGACTTCACAGTAACTACTTCTGATGGTCAATGGTGACCGCATTCCCAGTGTAGTCCTTTGATTCCTTGTTGAATTTAAAATGTTGACAAGAGCAGCTGTAATGGAGCTTTAAACACTAACATTTGATTTTCAATGCAAATAAACTGTTGCTTGATATCACCTCAAACACAACAGTCAGCCAGTTGAGATTGAAGCAATCCAAACTGCTGCTGGTGCATCAGTGAGGTCTGGTTGAAAGGGAGGGCTAGTGCTGGGACAGCAGTAAATCTGCCAGCCAGTCTTGGCTAATGTCAGCCTGATTGAGGCTCCAAACCAGTGGGGTGGGATGTTCCGCTACAACCCTCTGCCCTATGGTCTGCCTTCATAATTAATATGTTGTTGTATCAAAGTTGAAGCATTTGCCTCGGAAATGTCCCGTGCCCAGCCCCCTTATTAAAGACCTGACCTCCAAGCAGCTGAAGGTTGCTCTGCAAACTTGGCACACCCCCGAGTGAAAACATCTGCTTTCCTCACAGGCAGGACCGCCACGGACCCCATGTCTCAGCTGGTTCCCACAGCTCAGAGAGAGAGCCCTTCCCCTGTCCTCGCGCACTGACCCCCACATTTATAACCCCACCCCCACCGCCGCTGAGACTTCCACAAGCCTTGGGCCCAGGCCTGGACCTCTCCATCACCTCACCCTCTCCCACGTCCACATGTAGCACCGTGCCAGTGTGGTCACTTTACTGCTGAGAGGACTGCTCCTGTCTTGTTATCCCCACATCACAGCCTGTCGAGAGGAAGGAAGGGAGGGAGGGATGATAGGGAGGGAAGGCGTGTGGGGGGCAGAGGGGGAGGAGGCATCTGTGCTGCTCCCACAAAGCGGCGACTGTTGGAACGCTGACAGAAGCATCTGTCATCCCCTGCCTTCACACACTCACCTGCTGTCCGAGGGCCTGACTCTTTCGATCTTCCTCCTTCTCTCGCTCTCTCTCTCTCGCTCTCTCTCTCTCTCTCTCTCTCCCTCTCTCTCTCTGTCCTCGGTCCTGCCTCTTTGAGCTTTCCCAGTGAATGTGTGAAGCTCTTGGACGCCTCCTTTAGAAATCCCACAAACTGTACCCTCTCCCATCCTCACTCTGTAGTGAACCAGAGCCCTCAGAGCCAGTGTACACAAGCAAACATGCTTGTTTTAAAGTTGTTTTGCCAAAATAACACAAGTCTGTTTAACCATTATAATAACGCAAAAGGAAACCCTCCAACGTATATTACGAGAGGAAGGCCTCTGTACGACAACTATGCAGACGTGTGACATTCTACTTTGCCAAGTCCTTGCCAGATTAAGCCGTATTTATCAACAAACATTGGTGTGGAGTTAATGAATGTTCTGACCCGTCTTGCGACTACTTTATCATTCTACAGTGGCACCCCCGTCCATTCCTCTAACATGCTGAAGGGTTGCCAGCAGTAAGGGGAAAGATGCCAATCCATGTGTATGACACGCACATAAAAAACACACACACACACAAACTCAAGGACACCATCGCTCATTCAAGTCCAGGGTAGGTGCCCTTCAGATGATGCCACATGGGAAAGTGAATGAGAAATCAATGATTTTGCACAAAGTTTGAAGCAGAGATACCTTTTTAAATTTCCATCAGTATTGATAAGACTGAGTAATGGCAGATGAGGTTATTTAGGGTAAGGTCTCTTCTCTTTTTTTTCTGCTGAAGAGTTTTGGGGAGTTTTTTCTTGGGGTTTAAAGATGTAATTTGTTATTATGAAGCCCTTTAAGGCAAATTTGTGATTTTGGGAAATATCATTAAAATGCAACTTGCCTTCTAGGTTGTTTCCCAGCAGCATATCTATTATCATTTCAATCAATATTTAAAATAACAAGTGTTACTGCCTAGGTTTACTTTTAACATTGATAGGGACATTTTTGGACGGACAACCAATATGCACAAGTGTGTGTGTGTGTGTGTGTGTGTGTGTGTGTGTGTGTGTGTGCGTGTGCACTTGCTCGAATACATGTACACACATAGAAACACACATAAAACTTGATTCTTCATAGAGATTGTTTTATATAATATGCTTTTTCTCATGTAACTTGCCCAAAATAGAACTTGTATTATGTGTATGTTTTATTCTTAATTAAAATAGATGAAATTGACATATGATAGTGTCATTCTACTTTTTGCTAATCGGTTTTAACCAACTGTCTGCTCTAAGTTGTTTTTATCTCACCTAAGATTCTGCGGCTCCTCTTTTTCAGTCTATTGATTTGGTCATGGAAGAAGTATTCAGACCCTTTACTTTAGTAAAATCAGAAATACCACAGTTTGAATATACTACAAGTAAAAGTCTGGCTCTGAAAACGTAACACAAGTAAAAATGTGTAACTTTTATCAGAAACATGTTTAGGTACTCATAATAAAGTACTCATAATGCGGAAAAAGTATCACTTTGTGTGTTGTACTTGATTGATGACTAGATGATTTGTATTACCAATGCATTAATCTGCCAATAATTTTTCACGTTTACTTAATTACGAAATTACGATTACGAAAATTGAAAATGTCTGCTGTAATTTCCCACTGATCAAGGTGACGTTTTCAAATGTCTTGTTTAATCCAACCAGCAGTCCGAAACCCAAAGGTACTCAGATTACTCTCACGTACGACAAAGAACATTTGAGAAGGGGAAACCAGTCAGTGAGCTCACCTGAGAGCCTGCCGCTCACCTACCTGTGTGTCTCTGTGCCGGTCAATCAGCTGCTCTACAGCATCTATCTGTGCAGCAGTTTTTTGTAGATGCTCGGTGATGTAGAACATGAAAGGCGAATTACATGCCTTTCCTGAAACCTGAACCCATTTCTGGGTTGTCTCGTTGCCATAATGTGCCAGAGGGCAGCAGTAAAGTACAGGGAGGTGGTTTTGAATGGCACTGGTCATACATAAAGTAGCTTCTCTCAGCATGTGAGCGAGGGCGCCGCAAAGAAGAGAGGCAGGTTAACAAATGAGTGAGGAAGGATAGCAGGACTTTGTGGCCCTCGGAGACAGAGTGGGTTGGGATGTTCTGCCAACACCTCGTCTGCCAGGGTGAAGGATACACACTCGCATTCATGTTCACACACACACACACACACACACACACACACACACACACACACACACACACACACTGTCATCTCTCTATAGCTACATCCATGGCCTGTGTTACAGCCGTGTGTCTGAGCAGGAACCCCACTAAGCTGGCTGAGGTCCAACACCAAGGTCTCTCACCTCGCAGGCTGGGCAGGGGGCCTGGTAGCTCCTGTGAGTTATTCCTGGGCATGGACCCGGGTTCCACCTCTCTCTTCTCCTTTTGTCTCATCCACTCGCCTCTGGCCCATCCTGGCCTCCTCTTCTCCCTAATCCCCCTCTCTGGGTCCCTGTGGCTGATGAGCCTGTCCTTCAACTATCAACATCTTCTATTGTCTTTAACATGCACACACACGCACACACACACACACACACACACACACACACACACACACACACACACACACACACATACACACACACAGTAGACTTGGATTTATGTAAGCTTGCTTGTGTATGTGTATCAGGCCCCAAATGTTGAGGTCACCTTCATATACTTTCACCATCTGCAGTGTTTTGTTAATATAAAGCGCTTCGGAGCCCAGTGCCGGTTTTAATGCATAGATAATTTTTTTTCTTAAACCCTTGATTATCCCTTAAATAAAAAAAATGTTCAGCCTCATAAAAAAAAAACATAGCACCTTGGATCGTGATTAGAACTAAAATAATTTGAATAAATAATTCAAGTTGAGGGGTTTTTTTCAAGGAAAATCTCAAATATTGTCAAGTTTTAGCTCCTTGTATGTAAGAATTCACAGCTTTTTTGTGCTATTCAATATTGTTGGGGTTTTGGACTGTTGGTCGACAGAAAAAAGACATTTGAAGATATCAATTCAGGATCAAGGAAAACTGTGACGACCATTTTCCAGTGGTGGCCGACATTTAATGGACTTAATGATTAATCAAGGAAACAACTGTCATATTTAAAAAAGTTCCTTTCCCTTTGGTGGTTTGTGAGCTGCACTATATATCACCAGTAAATACATTCAAATTAGTTTTTAATGAGCATTCACACCAAACTCCATATCAAATTAAATAAAAACAGGAAAAGTAGAACGTGAGCTTGCTGTTCTAATTATTACGCTCTTGACTTTATGGAGCAAATAGCAAAACATGGACAGCTTTTGATTTGCTCCATTTAATATGTTGTTCATGTATCTCGCCACTAGAGGTCACTGAATACCATCCAAATGGATTTCAAAAATATTCCATATTTTGTCCATAATTTTGTCCATCAATCTAGTAAAATATATGTCAATTATTAACTCAGTCATACATATATTAAACAATTAATTGATTAAGAATTTGAGATTAAAGTGTAACAAAAGTGAACAAAGAACATATATTTATTGACCAGGGATATGAGCCATGTTCTCCATGTTGTTCTCACTGTAAGGCTGGACCACAGACTGTGTGTAAGACCCCCGGGCCTCAGCATCAGTACCAAGCTGTAGAGAGGAGCAACTGCAGATCTCCCACTCTGATGCTTTTTTTAGGTACCAAGAACATCCGAGATTTACACCTAACCGCTAATACGCATACAACCAAACGTAGATTTTATGAGTCGTATACTTTTAGAAGGAATTTCACTGTAGGTGTGCCCCAAATAGTTTCTATGGCAACGACGTTTAGCGTGGCTGTATCGTGTTTGTAAATTATGGGGTGAGAGCGCATGCGTAGAAGTTGACGCCCACTTTTTTCAACCACGTACGTCAATCAAAATGTAGTAGACGAGCTTTGTAGTGCAAAGATGCTCAGCGCGGTTATTTTTTTCAAATACTCGCACACATAAAATCCCCATTGGCGTGATTATGACTCACTATGACTTCACAATCATTTAGTATTTTCCTAAAGTGTCTTAAATAGTTGGGCTCTGCATCGTAAAAAATAAACAGCACAAGTAACGAAGTGTAACTAAAATAGCCTCCACCCCCACGTCCTGCCATGTAATGGTACAGTCTGTTGACGTCCTGCGCGGGAGCGGAAAACGTGCAACCGACTGTGAGGGAAAGGAGCGTTGTGTTTTCCTGGTAAGAATGTCTGCTGCAATAACGCTTTACTGAACTATTATAATATAATATTCACCGGCATGCGCGAACTAGAGATCGGCGAGGGGGGTTGTTGCATTGAATAGGTGTGTACACGTTGTACATGCCTGAGTAGATGCGCCTCAGTGTTGATTAAGTGACTTGCATAGCAAACATGTCAAGGTGTGTATTAACTTCATTTTGTCTTCTCTTTCCAGCTTGGTAAAACGTTCAACATGACTCGAGATTGGAAACATGGCGATCTGATCTTTGCCAAGATGAAGGGCTATCCTCACTGGCCTGCCAGAGTAAGTCTGGACCTTCATCAAATGCAAATGTGTTTTAATGTATAGAACATTTTATTACAGTTAAACTTGCTTGTGCAACGCCCATCCGCCAGAAGACAGCAGATAACTCCCATCCACCTTCATAGACATAAGAGGCACACAGACAGTAACTCAGCACACAGATGAGAAACTAGAAACGTCTTCTGTTTGCTTTTCTGTGTGGATGTTTGTCATTCATGGCTGTAAGTAACTTTAGACTGTTTTCCTCGCCCCTCTACAAGATTGATGAAGTCCCAGACGGTGCTGTGAAGCCATCCAATATCAAGTTACCTATCTTCTTCTTTGGCACCCACGAAACGTGAGTAACCGACAGCTAACTTGTTATTTCCTTTTTAGTTTGACGGGCTCACAAGTAGAAAGTATTGCAGGAAATGAAGGCAAACTTAAATCCATTGTTTATATATATTGTATACTGTATTGCCATTATGTAAAAAAACCTAAATGATGTACTTAATTTGTGTTTGTGAGAAAGTTTGCCCAAGATACCGGCCCTCCCAATACATGTGAACATTTCATCTTTGTTCTAAATCCTCATGGGACTGGCAGGAAGTGGACTACAGTGAAGCAATTTGTTTCATTATTTCAAGTGTAATTCTTTTGTATCATTTTAGAGTTTTTAGATCATATGCACTCTCATACAGTAAGTTCATAGCAGTAGAATTATTTACAATAATAAATGGCTAATTATATGTATAACATTTTGCTTATTGAGTTGTCATTGTGCTCTGTTGACGGTGTTTCTTTAAATACATAAATGTTTGCTGAGTGGTTGAATAGAGTTACCTTTCTGTTTTGTCTGTGCGCTGCTGCTCCATCTCACAGTGAACACACGCTACATTTTTAATAGGTTAAAAAGAACAGACGTTCTGGATTATCTTCTTTCAAACAGAGCATTTCTTGGCCCAAAAGATATCTTCCCGTACCAGCTAAACAAAGAGAAGTACGCCAAGCCCAACAAGAGGAAAGGCTTCAATGAAGGATTGTGGGAGATTGAGAACAACCCAAAAGTTGAGCTCACTGCACCCAAGGTATGTCTCCTCCAAAGGCATTTTTCAGTACCGGTTATTTATCCTCCAAATGTTGCCGTTAGCTTGGATTGACTGTACCTCAGATCCTGATATACCTGAGTTTGACAGTTTTATTGTGAGTGCTCTTGTCTTTACTTTTATCCTCATATTGTAGCCCAGGAGTTTTCTCTGTCTATCTAATCCTACAGTATGTGGGCCACAATTTTCTTTTTTTAATATTTTTATGAGTTTTAGCTGCCTGAGCTTTTGGTCTGGCTCTTCCAGTTATTGTGTTTTTGCAAATTAGTTTCATTTAATCAACTGTTTTGTTTTTGTTTTGAAGCCGGTCAACACTGATTCTTTCATTGGAAAAGATTCGGACAGCAGCCCAGAGGGAGAAGAGGAATCGGATGACAAGGGGATAAAACCCAACGTATGTTTTTGCTCTTCTAATCTGTCATTCGCAAGTAAACATATGCACAGTCGCTTCACTGCATTGACGTGCTACTGGTTTGTTGCTGTGCTGTCAGCTTCCTTCTTCTTTTGCTGTTTCACCTCTGCTCTTTCTCTAACGTGTGTCTGCTTCATACTGAATTACATATCAGTGCAGGCAATAGCTTCCTAGATTACTAGCGTTATTTTTGTATTAAAACATTAAAAGGCTTGTGCGCTAAGGGTAGTGTGTGGAAGAGAAGGATACTCGCTGACTTTTCTCCCTTTCAAGACTCGTTCACGCCACCACACTGCGTCCTATGCTGTGTCTTGGGTGCATTCAGGTTCCAGGAAGTGAGGCTGAGCAGGAGAATGAGAATGAGGAGGAGGAGGAGGATGAGGAGGAGGATGATGAAGGGTCTCTGATCTTTGAGCAGGGTCCTCAGAACCAGGATGTACGTACTTTGCATGCTGGGGTCCTATAAAGCGGCGCAGGTCGCCTCACCCTCTCCCTGTGGGAAAGCATGCAACACTTTGGTGGTTTTTCAATCGGTGGTTTGTTTCTGTTTGAGTTCTTGTCGGCGGCCACAAACTTTAATTGGTGCTTGATGTTTTGATTAGAGTGCCTGGTCTGGGGTTTCTGTGTTAACGTCACTGAGGTGATTATTTCTGTCAGTACCTGTGTTGCTTCTAAAAACTATTTATAAATAACATCCGGTAAGCGCAGCTTTCTCTTGATCAAATTGATTTAGGTTTGGGACATTAACTCTTATTTGGGATGTGTGTTTTCTTCTTCTCTGTTTTATCTCTCTGAGACCAGCCTGCCAACTTGTGTTATTGCCATTTTCCAGCCTGTCCACACATTCACAAAGCTACTGTTTGCAATTGGTTGATGTTGTTTTATTTTTGCATGGCTTTCTGTGTACTTTGGAGAAAGGTAAGTAGTGACTCGGTATGTATTTTGCTCAGGATGAGATGGACTCTTTTTCTTTCCTTTTTTCCATTTCCCCTTTTGTCTCTGCAATATTTTACTATTTAATAAGTCATAAGCAGTGTCCCAATTCCTAACAATATACACAAAACCCAAAACTTAAGTATGAATTCTAAAAAGTGTGCTATCAGTTCATGCTGTTTCCGCAATGCAATGCGTAAACTAAATGGAACTGCTCGCAGCTGCAAATAATTTGAAATTAGGATGAAACCGCTCATCAAAGACCTCGGAAACACCAAAAATGTATAGTTCAATTTATTTTTATATATAGACGGTTAAGTGTACTGATTTTTTTTTTTGTACACTTACTTCACACGCTGTATACTTTAAATATTAGTATATAGTATGTACTATGTTTGTGCGTTTGGAATTCGGACACAGCCATTGTTAATGAAACCCCAGCACGTTTAATACTTCAGAGTGTAATATCACAGTTATACACTAGATGGTACTTTTGATCCAGACATTTATATTGAGCTTTTTTAAGCAGAAAGTAAGAATGCACAGATCAAATCATCAAAGAAGTTAGAAAAAATTCTACTCGACACTGTGTGTAAAATCATTAAACAGGAATTCATTCTTGCAAGAAGGAGACAACATTGAAGTCTCATACAAGTATGAATCGACAAAGAAGCTCTCTGAACAGATGAAAGCACTCCTTTAAATACCTAAGATGACACACGTATAATGGGCGTGTTTATATCACATCATTTGGAGATAAGGTCAGTGACCTGCATCGGTTCTGCCTCTCGGATGTATTTACAATCATCTCGGGCAGCAGATTCCAAAGCATAAGATGTGCTACTGATGTGAACACAACAGGACAGTCAATCAGCCTGTAGCATGACACAGACGATATGGCGCCCTACTCATTATCACGTAGCGCGCACACACACACACACACACACACACACACACACACACACACACACACACACACACACACACAGTCCGTGTCATACTCGTGCTTTAAAAAGAACATTCTATAATTTTTCCATCAGTATGCAAAGCGGACCACTTCACATGTAAAACTGGCCTTAATTTGAACCGATGTTGTACCAAAGAGAACTATAAAGACAGTTAGAAGTCACGGTTATAGAGTGTGATAACGTTGACAAAAGGTGTCTCATTTTAGGGCTCAGCACAGGCAGAATCTACAGATGTTCCTAAGCCCAAGAGAGGGAGAAAGAAAAAGGTTGGTCGTGTGTATTTATGTGTTTTACTTTCAGTGAGTATACAAGCTATGAAAATGGTTTGTAGGAAGCATTTTATAAGATGGTATGTTATCTTTTTCTTTTCTTTTTCCAGAGTGATGCCGAGCAGGAGACTGAAAAACACGATGCTCCTGCTAGTCCTGTTAGTCCCTCAGGTAGGCCGTATTCCCTGTGATGCTGATGACTGTGACTTTGTGCTGCTAAGAAGAGGGACAGACAGACAGGAGATGGATATAACCATATACACAGTGGCATATATATATATATATATTGCACTTTGGAATTCGGACATTTTCACTGTATCTGATTTTTGTTTCTACCGTAAGTAGAATTTGTATCATTCAGCTCTGCATTTGCATGAACTGGATTTAGGATGTGTGTGTGTGTCTGTGTGTGTGTTTTTGTGAACAGGTGCAGAAGGTCCTAAACGAAGGGGCAGGAAACCCAAAAGTGAGAAGTTACTTTTGCTCCAGCAGCAGCAGCAGCAGCAGCAGCAGCAGCAGGAGCAGCAAGGCTCAGGAAGTGAAATGTAACTACAAATGCTCCCATAAGTGTGTGTTTCTTGTACACCACCTTTGCCTGGGTTGCAGGCCTTGAATGATCTGATCCTACAAGGAAGAATTAATGCTTATATTCTTTAGTTTTGATCACAAGTTTGTCAAATTGGCACTATGGAGAGCTGACCCTGAACCCATAGCCTTCTCTCACATGTAGGGACACTGCTGAGTCCGACAGAAAGAGAAAGAGGGCATTAGAGGACAAGCCCAAGAGTGGAGACGAGGAGAAGAGAAAGAAGGAAGACAGCAAAGGAAAGGAAGCAGAGCTGAAGGAGCCCGAAGCCAAGAAGAAGAAGAAGGACGACAGCTCCTCGGGCTCTGACGATGAAGAGGCAGGCGTCGAGTCCAGCAGGATTCCTCCTTTTCAGAAATTTGTGTGAACAGTTGTTGTTGATGCTTTCACCCGCGTGATTTTGATTTCTTTTAATCTCAGAAAAACAAAGGCAGAAAGAAACACCAAAACTCAGAAATGGATAAAGATGTGCGGCGACGGAAAGCAGATGAATTGCGAGAGTACGTATTCATAGAAAGCCCAATTTAGAAATAACATGAATATTAAATGGAACAACAAAGTACATTCATCAGCTTCTCATGTTGACTATGACACTATTTAAGATATAAACAAAGTAATTAGCAGAGACGTGGATATATTTTTGACATGGTTTGGTTATTCTGTCTTGCAGGCCGAACAAAGATGATGGGAAGAAAAATGAAGAGAGGACAGGAGTCAAGAAAAAGGGTGAGTACTGTAGTTTAAATATCAAAATGCAATCTTGAAATCTCCCTATTTAAAGTCAATTAAAATATATTGTTCAGATTAGCGTCATCTGTGCAGCTGAAAACACGGGAAAAAGGCTTCATTGTGTAAAGATCTGCTGCACACTACAAAACATGTTTTAGAAATGGAAATATTCTTAAGTTCACACTTGCTTTAAGTTGGGTTAGAAAACGATTAGTTCAGCGAAACCATTTCCATCACAATGTTTTCTTTTCCGCAGAAATGTCAACTGACTTGAAGCTCCAGAGACTGCACAGTGAAATCAAGATTTCACTGAAAATAGACAACCCTGTAAGTTCTACGAACTTCACGTCTCGCACAAGTCCAACTTTCTAGACGGACAAAACGTTGCAAATCAATGTTTGTTCATATTCCCCTTCATGCACTAAACTAACAAAACCGTCTCTGCATTTTTGCTTCGGATTGTTCCATCTCAGTTGTCCATTCACCTAAATGTTATTCGTCTTGAGGAGTATACTCTCCTCTGAGTGGTTCCGTTGCATTGGTTAATGAATGCGGGTCGAGGAGGAGCGTTAGCAACACGAGAGTCACGTCTGTGATGCAGCGGCAGCGACCCCAATGTGACCCAGGACACACACGGACCCCAATGTTTGACCTGAAAACAAAGGCTGCACATTTAAAAATGGAATTTCATTTTTTTAATGACAAAAAAAATATATATATTATCCACATTCATCACATGTGATCTAAAGCAGAAAGACGTGTCCGGTATTCTAGTATTGTTCAACATCCGCCCAAAACCATCAGGTTTACTTCGCTAAATGCCACACAACTTCTTCTTCTTCTTCTTCTTCTTCTTCTTCTTCTTCTTCTTCTTCTTCTTCTTCTTCTTCTTCTTCTTCTTCTTCTTCTTCTTCTTCTTCTTCTTCTTCTTCTTCTTCTTCTTCTTCTTCTTCTTCTTCTTCTTCTTCTTCTTCTTCGTGAGAGTTGCTTTGTACCTCAATATTGCTGCTCGCCAGTTGCATCCTTTTAATGTCCACCTTTTTTTAAATAAATATGTAGAGAACTGTTTTCTATAAACCATGGTTAAGTTAGTTAAGGATGTGCATTTTTTTTTTTTTACTTCTAAAGGCCGACACGTCTTATATTTTTTTTTCTTGCTTCCATGTCACTTTTGTCTGCGGCCCTCCTGCTCCAACCTCACCAGGACGTGAAGAAGTGCTTGGACGCATTGGATGACATTGGTGCCCTTCAAGTAACAACCCAGCACCTGCAGAAACACAGTGAACTCATTGCCACCCTCAAGAAGGTACGCCGATCCAGAACCCAGTGAAAGTCCGACCGTTTCAAGTTGAACAATCAAACCTACACTCGTTTGTTATCCATCTTCCAGATCCGCAGATTCAAGGCCAGCCAGGACATCGTGGACAAGGCCACCATGTTGTATAACAAGTTCAAGAGTATGTTTCTGGTGGGGGAAGGCGACTGTGTGCTCAGCCAGGTGCTCAACAAGTCTATAGCTGAACAGCGGCAGCACGAGGAGGCCAAGAAAGGAGCGCTGAAGAGAGTGGAACAAGCCAAGGAAAACAACCCAGGTACTTTTTACTGTCATACGGCAAGTACCTTTGGTGTACGAATATGATTTGTTCAGTAATTTGGAAGTTTAAGAACAAAGTAGGAATTTCAGAGGGGTGAAGCATGTATCTTGTATACGGGCATAATAGTTTTCTCTATCAAGAAATGACTGTAGGCACAAACAATAAACTTAAGACCTCTTATCACCTAAAGTAATGACATACTGACGTTGATAATTAGCAGATGCTCTGCATTTAGGATTTTTGCCAATGCAACAAGCTATTCATAATTCTGCTTAAATACTTGGTCCTTTTTATGGGACTTTTCTATTTCACTAGAGTTGCTTGTTTCAACATTTGGTCACACGGGTGAATGGTTCAACGGAAAAAGGGGTGTTACTGCTCCGAGGGATGATCACGAGTCTCAGGTGAACTCGTAGAGAGTTTGATCACGACGATGAGCAACCACGATGTGAGCATGTAGTGACGGGTGCAGGTCACGGTTTGGTTACCTTGATCAGAGCTGCAGTGTCGATGTTTGATGTTTGACGATCAAACACGGTTCTACACACACTCGCACACTGGATATCGCAAGAGCTTGGTATGGTTAAAACATTTCTATATCTGTGCAAATTCAATACTTGAGTTTCGTTACAGCACTAAAACGTACTTGCATACTGTACGTATAACGATACCTTTTGCTGGGGAAGGCAAGGCAAGGCAAGTTTTATTTGTATGGCACATTTCAACAACGAGGCAATTTAAAGTGCTTCACATTAAAAAAACATTCAAAGCATCAAAACATAATGCAAAAGAAAAGATTTAAAAACAATTAAGAACAATCATTTAAACATAAAATAAACAGTCAGTAAAACATTAAAAAGCTAAAAATAGAATAAAAGTTGCAGTGCCGTTTAAGAAATAAAATACAGTAGTGAAATGCAGAAATTGATAAAGATTCCTTGAATACTAAATTCTTATGGACACATTTAGGTCAGTATAAATGTTGATCCATAGCCGTATTAAAGAAATGTACTTCATCCACAAAATGGCCATTTGTATATCAGTATATCATCAATCTCGCGTGCCTCTATGGTGAAGAGAGAAACAGAAAATCAAAAAACGGAGAAAAGTTGTGAATAATTGAAGTAAACCTTGAACAGCTAAACCATATCAAAACACTCGCTAATCCAAGTTTCATTTATGCAGCTCCGTACTTCCCAAACACATTCATCTTCGCTAAAACCTTACTATTTTTTTTTTTTTTTTTTTAAGATGGCAGTACTTCAGCACATGGCAGTTGGTACAGTGAGACATGACTCGGTCAGGTGACGAAAGTTACGTCATAATGCGTGTCTGCTGGTTATTGGTCAATCAAGTATGAAAACCAACTAGACAACAGAGACATTGAAGCTTTTAGTTTCCTCTGTCCCTGCCAGGAGGACATCATAGGATCTCTGTGGTTAATATTCTCAGTAGAAACATATCCATGCTCTATCTGTGTACGTGCTGTACGTCCACTAAAAAGTGTCTCTGTGAAAGGTCTCTTTCTACAGTAAGGCATGTCAAATGGATGGAAAATCGTGTTTATCCCATTATGGTCTGGAGCTCAGCATGTGTCATCACATGCTCCTGTGATTTCTCCTCTCTGTGGTGTTTTAGTTTTGGGATGATGTTCTGTCTGACTGAGCCTGTGTGTGTGTCTCCCTTGTGCACCGCCTAAAGACAAGATGACAAATGGTGATATCAGCCCTGAAGAGAAGCGGCAGGACACGGAGCGAGAGAGGCTTCTTGAGGACACCTCCGTGATAGAAAATCACAGGTAGTTCACTCAGCACACACACACACACACACACACGCTGCAACATCGGTGCAAATCTACTTTGTTCTATCTTTCTTTTTGTCACGGTCAGAGGCCTTACGTTTTACGGGTAGTCCGTCTCACTATTGAACGCATTGCCTCTGGCACGAACATCCACTTTGACTCGTTGATGAACTGCTTGCAAGTTGGGAGGTCGACATCATTTTCATTCATTCATATGCTAATTATGACAATTTCATACAATTGTCTAAAAGGATGAAATGACGACATTTTTGGACGGGCACGGATGTCAACTCAAAACTTGATTGATTGGCGGAGGCATACAACTGCAAAGCGATAGTTCCAGTTTTAATATATGAAGAACCGTACAAGAAAATAAGACGGTTATAGTATAAAAGCAAAAACATACAGGTATAAAGAGGAAAAGGGGAGTTTTAAAAATGAAAATAGCCAAGAAATAATATCTTTCAGTATAATTCTGGGTTTTTCTTGTTTTTTGAAAATCCCATATTAGTCTGTCACTCAGTACTTGCCGACTGCCCTGCCCTCTCTGTCGCCCCGAGCCTATTAGTGCCGACAGAAAACATAAATCTGTTTTAAAGAGTTTTAAGTTTCTTCTTCTTTTTTTTTCAAAGGGTTAGTAATTTTCTAAAACCGCTGGGTGTTGTAGTTTTCAGCAAATGTTACTCAGGCTGCAGTAAACAGTTTTGTTGGGGACTATTTTAAGGTGTGGATGTATACACATTTGGTGCTCTAGTGAGTAGTTAAAGTGCCAGGACACACAGCAACCGTGTTCCCTGAACTGAAAGGAACATGTCACCCAGTGCAACAGTGGGGTTCATTATTGTGTTTGTAATATTTTAAAGAAGCTACACCAGACCGCTGATACTGTCTTAACCTATTTCTTCATTTCCTTTCACTCCAGCACCCCAAAAGCTCAGGAAGAGTCCACTTGAATGTCCTGTAGAAAACAGAAGACATTTGCTGCTTTGTCCAAACTGGGCTGACCAACTGGCGTCTCCTGTCCAGCTCCTTTTGATGACTGATAGTGATCACTGGTTTCCAGTTTACCGACTGTTTCTTGTCAGTGTTGCTGCTTAGAGGTTTCAGTACATCTCACACCACCCACCCCCCTTCCCTCCCCGAGACAGACTGCATATTTTATTTTTTTACTTTGTGTAATCTTTACCTTTTTAGACACTGTCACCCCTGTTGAATTTGAGTAATGACTGTAAAGAGTTAGAACTTGTAGATCTGCAGCACCTTGACCTTTAGGACTTAATGAGCATGCTCACAGAGACGGGATTAGTACCAACTGGTCCTCTTTCAAATGTGGAGTAGATGGCTTTTCATGTACTCAATCAATGTTAATGTCAAACTATTTAAATGCATATGCAGAGTCAACAGTTTGATCTTAAATTCACTGACAGTGTATTTAAGTACAGTTGTTTAGTTGTAGTTAGAAGTGCCATTACCATGTTTAATAATATTGGCTACATTAACATTTTAACGATTCTCAAACAAAATTCCAGAGTTTGCCAAAGTTTATTTTACCATTTTCAAGT
Organism: Ophiodon elongatus; assembly: GCA_016806645.1. Lineage (NCBI taxonomy): Eukaryota > Metazoa > Chordata > Actinopteri > Perciformes > Hexagrammidae > Ophiodon > Ophiodon elongatus. The sequence goes on from JACSYO010001880.1 coordinate 1,826,074, forward strand.
GTCTTGTTTAAAAAGTTTAGTTTTTAACGTAGATGTAAATAAGAGTATTTTTGTGCCTGTCTGATGACCTGTTTCAGCATCCAATAATAAAGTAGTACATATAGTATTCCTTTTTAATCATATATTCCCAATGATTGCACAGAGGTCATGTGGCAATCAAGCATTGCTGTTGTGGTTGTGTAGAGCAACTCAAAGATCTGAACTCAGGTCGGCCTCCATTGATGAAGTTTGACTAGACTGTCTGTTTTACCACCGGGGTTATTGCTGTGTTATGTTGCTATTGCTACCAAGTTCCATTTGTTCCTTAGGCTACTAGAAATTAATTTCCTCAATAAGCTTCTTAAGATGATGGAGTTTAGTTTTTTTTTTTTTTTTTAAAACTTCTGTATATTTGTGCCATTCTCACAGGTTTGAGGTGAGTGGTAATCAATTGGAAAAGGACTATGTCCGACAAATGTGGATCAATCACGATTCTCTCCATATTTTAATCAAAATCTGATGACCGTTGCTTTTGTCAAAAATGATCAAACCACACCGAAACAGTCTCGATGAAGCAGATCAGCTGAATATGTGACGGTTAAACTAAATAGAACCATGGATGTTTTGTTCCAAACTTTTCATGAATAATTAAGAATGAATGTTAAATCTCACATTTTCCAGAAAATGTTACTGTTTTCAGACTAGAAAGTCTGTAAAAATGTAAGCATTATTGAACAAAAACTGTTTATTTTTAAAACAAAATAAACATTTCCCAAATGTCAAAACATTTTTCTGAGATATAAAACATTGCCGTGTATTACACAGCATAAATAAGTGATCTGATCCAAAGAAAATAATTAGTTGAATGCACCCCGGTCCACGTAGGGATAGGCCATGAAATCTCCCAACTTGTTGCCTTGAGCGTCGTAGTGCAGCATCCGGAAGCACTTGTCACAGAAGAGACACGGGTCACTCGGAGCAAAGTTGTCGTTGGTTGTATGCCACCTGGAAAGAGTCGGGGATGGTTAACTCGTATTCACAGTTTGAGAATACCAAAGCCGTTTGTGCATCGCAGATTTTCTTTTACATACCTTCCGATGTAGACGTGGCAGACGGCACACTTCTGGGTGGTGACCCTGTGCTTGTGTGTGAGAAGTGGATAGAGCTTCTTGTCCAGGCAGTCGTTCACATGGGTCAGTCTGTAACGTGTACAAAGAGAGGGCCCATTTATTTAGAGCCTGAGATATAAGAACACAGATTTGTCCCGCGTGATATTAAGAGCGGCTTTGATGCAATTAGTCAGTCACGTATCTATCAGAGTTCTAAAGTCTTGTGAGAGCAGTCAAATCCTGTCTGACAACGAAGTGCTTTATTTCAAAAGGTTACAGAGATTCAGAGCGTCAAGTTGCAGGCTATATGTCGGCATACCAAACCACCATATATAATTGTTGTGGTGGTATTGTTTATTTAGGTAGAGGGCATGTTCAATAGTTTGATCATGTCCTTTTCCAAACCAGCACGTGCTTCTAACGCAAAACAAGCAACTTATTTATGTAGTGGCAACAAAACAAAAAAAGGACCTTGGACTGCAGTCGGCTGTCAGTGAAGAAGAGCTTCATGAAGTTTATGAACCGTACAACAAATACTTGTACAAGTAAGTGTCTAGGTGCATCTCATATTGGCAGTAAAAGACAATTGACATTGTTGTGATGAGCAAGCAGTTAATCTAGGTGCACAGAAGTATGCGTTAGGTTTGACTAATTAACATGTTATTTATGTCGATATTCCAATGGGACCGATGAGAGATCATGTATTGAAGCAGTCACATGACGTAGAACAAGATTTCAACAGTCTTCAGTCATGCTCGCGGCTGTAGACGAGACAAATGTCAACCTGCAGGTGGCGCTCGAATAAAACTTTGTTAATCGTTAGGTTTCATCGACTATGGAACATGAATCTCATGAATTAATCTTGTATATGTAGAGATATTTCACTCGGGGCCACAGTGCCACTCGGAGTGAAATTATTTTAAAAGAACAGTGTGTACCATTTCGGGGGATCTATTGGAAGTAATGGAATATAATAATAATAATAATAAGTATGTTTTCTTTAACACGTAATCACCTGAAAATAAGAATTGTTATGATTTCATTACATCAGAATGAGACGTTTACATCTACATACGGTCCTCTTCAAAGAGCCGGCCGCCATGTTTCTACGGTAGCCCAGAACGGACAAACCAAACAGTGGCTATAGAAAGGGCTAGATGCCGACAGAGCCTACACACTAGACCTTTAAGACCAACTTCATAACCAAAATTGAAGGAAAAAAAAAAATATCAATTACTTAGCGTGGTGGAGATGAGGGCACAGAAACCAGAATAGAACTGGGAAATATCTGGTGTCAGTTGGAGGGTTGACTGAGCAGTTTTGTGTTTCTTAGTCTGTGTCCATATAGAGGTTTTCTGCTATATGCTGGCAACACTCTCCTCATTGGATCAAATGCAAAAAGACTCAGGCGCTCAAAAAAAAAAAGCTCTCAGGACATTTAGCCTCACTCTGCATGTAGGATTCCACTGCCTCGTATACATTGCCTGGTAACGATCCGCAATGGGGCAAAGTCTTGGTTGAATAGATAATATTCACAGAGCGTGGTTGGTTCCGCAATCCTGATCTGCGTGACGTTAATGCATTAGGCATTCAGGAAATTATTTTAACAAACGGATGTTACTAATTATTTACAGATTAAATTTAAATTGCAAAGTCAGGAGGAAAAAAAAGACTAATAACCCTACTTCCCAAGTCTTAGCATTTTTAAGACTTTTGAACGATTGATTTAAGACATTTTAATACCAATTAAGGACTTATTTGTAGTTGAATGCATTCAATGCCTTTTAAGACTTTTTAAGGGTCTGCAGGAATCCTGAAAAATAAGGGGAAACACACAGCACTGACCTGATGTCTGTGATGATGACGAGATGTTCGCAGTCTCCCTGATGACAGTACAGGTACGGGAAGCCCACTTTCACTTTTAAATCCACAAATCTTGTGTCTTCCATCTTGGCTTGGCTGTAGTGTGGGAAGTTGTGGGCCTTTGCCCATTCAATGATAGTCCTGTGGCATAAACACGCAGAAGGTACATCACAAGATTATCAAAGACATGTCTGTTTATTTTGAAGTTACATGTGACGTGAAACTGCTAGTATCTGGTAGGTTCCACATTTATCTTTTGAGCTGTAATTCTGAGAATATTCTTTGTTGTTTTATGGGAACACATCACATCGTTTCTCCAACAATGCTTTCCCTAGTGTGGATAGAAGTGCAATGTTCTGCCCCAAATATTTCTAACCACTTCGTCTGATCTACTTTTGAGCATGTTTCATAATTTTAGTAAATGTGGTTGTAATTCCAGTAAGTAAGGGGCCATGGGTAAAAACAAAAAAAAAAAAGAAATCCTCTAAACCAAGATGTCCTTGCTCAAGCGGAAGCTGATTGCATGAGCTGCAGTGTTAATAGCGCCACAATGATTTTTAAAAATATATATATTTGTGTTGAACTTTTGTTGACTTCACTCATGGCCTGCCCTGTAGCATGAGTAGATATTGTATTATTAATAGAAAGCCACATTCTTCTTGCACGTCACAAATTCACTGGAAATTGATTTTGCAAAGAAACTTAAATTATTTGCTTTAAACTCTGCACTTGTGTGTAGGCATATCTTTAAACTTTGGAGAGAGCTTTGGAGAGACCTGCTTAAACCACCGACATGAGAGTAGTATCAATCTTCTCATCTTGGAAATAAGGTGACCAAGTGAAATTCTCAAGATGAACTATTTCTTTAAAAGGATCGGAGTGTTGAATTTAATGGCATCAAGATGTGAGGTTGCAGATCACAACTAACTGAATACCCGCTCACTCCTCCCTTTCCAAGCATGTCAGAAAACTATGGTGACCTTCATGTGACATTAAAACGCAAAAGGCCCTCTCTACACGCAATGTTCGGTTTGTCTGTTTTGACAAGGCCATAGGTTTGCATATGGACGGCAGGGACATGTCGCTACCAATACTTGAGCAAACTCATTAGCATTATCCGTGACCACGGAGAAATGCGCTTCTGGTGTGAACCGCATGGCCATAGCCAGCTACGAGGTCATTATTTCCTAAAAAGCCGACGGTCTCTCGACTTTGGAATGACGTGAAACCACATAAAACTGACAGCAAGCAATGAGACAGCTATCTGTGGTGGTGCAGTGTTCACTGCAGCGATTTAACACACAAAAGCTATATGATGATGAGCTATATATAAATGCACAGTATAATAAGATATCATTGAAAACTATTGGCGCTCTGTTGTGCCAGTCTACTGTTATTTTATGTTACCGTTGATTGTTCCAACTGCGGTGCGCTCCACAGCTGACTGCGAGTGTCAATAGCGTAAACTCCTCTGCGCTCCAGGGGATTTCGACTGCTGGTTTGAATGTTTATAATAAAGCGGATCTAGCCTGCATTTTATCAGAGGGTGGTGAAGTTAACATTTGTGTGGACAATAAGCCCCACAATGGTGAGATTTATACCTGATCAGAAGTGTTTTGTTTGTTCTGTTTTTTAAGGGCAGGTAGATTTCTTTCTTGAAATATAACTTTATTATCATAAAACTGTATAATATTACGACTTAATCCTCGACATCTTGAGAAAACACAAATGTGGGAATGGGAATGCCCGACAGCCTTAATGCATTATATTCAATTATAGTTTGAATTTTTACCTGGCGCCTGAATTTCATGTTTACATTTTCACCATAAATTGGCAAAAAAAAAAAAATAGCCAAAAGGATGACAATGAACAACGCTCAAAAGATCGATCACCCTATATCCTACACACTGGATCTTTAATTGATCAGTCAAAGAGAAATGTATGTCAAACATATGGTCTATTTTAGCAGCTGATTACAGGGAGAGGAGATTATCTTATTCAATTATTCCATTTGTCAGGAGTTAAAACTTACATGCTGATGTCCTGACACTCGGAGTATCGCATGTCGTTATAGAAAACTCCTTCAAAGAAAAAGAACGCTGACTTGAAATGATCCTGAAATAGAAAACATGAAAATATCACCTTCAGGTTTTAAGAGTTGGTCTTCTGCGCAGATATTAACAAAATCAATAGCAAACAATAGATATGTTTCATGTAAAATGAACAGAGAAGTACACAATGATTAAGTTCAGATCTTGCACGTAATTTCAGATGAACTGTACATTTGCTCACTTTGCTGATGAACTCTGGAGCAATGTTCGGCGTGTTGCTGAACTCTCCACAAACTTGCAAGTCGCTGACACAGCAGATGGCATCCCTGAGCTCTGCCAAGCTGTGGGAGCCCGTCATCAGCAGAGTTATGTGGGGTCTGACGTAGTTAAACTGAGAGGGGGGGGGTAGAACGTCAGTACCATGGAAAATAACATGCTGTCATATTTGGAGGGTTCTTGTCACCATGAGAGGGGGGAAAGCTCACTTTCTCATAAATAGCCGGGTAGTAGACGTTGATGGTCAGAATGATTTCTCCTTCAGGCACCATGTCAACCGCATCCTCTGGTTTTCTACCGACAGTTAAACGCTCCTGGAAATCATATAGAGAATATATTAAAGACACAATTAAGGTTTCACATGTCAGTGAGATATTGCGCACAACATCTCTTTTGCTCCAATGGACCCACCAGTTCATCAGCGTAGAGGTCGTGTCTATTCTTGTTGACTTTTAGAGAAGCTCTGTGATCTTGTTTCTTTTTTCTTTGTCTGTTAAAAACAAATCACAGAGCATTACATTTGTTGTTGTTTTTTACCTGCCGTTGGTTTATCCGAGACACAATATAAACAGTGACAGTTGAGGGAGAATCGTACACTAGTGTTCTCAGCGTTGGGTCAGGAGGAACAACATCTGTGTCCGGCTGCTGGTCCTCAGGATGGCAACGAAGTGAATCGACACTTGAAAGGAAAATAATTGAATGAATTACTGCCACAGGACGCCTTTAATTAAGGCATTAGTAATAATAATAATTAAATAATATATCATTGCATAACCCATAACCTCATTTGGCCCATTTCTCTTCTAAAGGAGCAAAACTATTTAACTGTCTTCCAGCTGAATTGTTTTTAGTAGACATACTAAATATTGGCTAAAAGAGGAACAGCACTGTTCTCACGCCTAGTAATCACATTTCCTGTTGGCAGGTGTTGCCAATTATCGTTTCTCGACACACCGTAAACACAGTGCAGCTGGTCCTCGTGCATAAACGCCCAGTTTGCGCAGTTTCCCATTCTAATGCTACGTCATATCAAATAAACTCATTACTCTGAAACGGGACATTGTGCATAACGAGTGCTTTCATTTGTGATATTTTTAGTATATTTCGATGCCAATACTGTGGTATTTGTATTTGCGTTTACTTGTATTCGTGTTTCAACACTGTGGTGCTGCTACTACTAGTTACTGTAAATTGAGTTACTTCTTCCCACACTGATACTCAGGCAATAAACTCACTGTAGCCGATTGCTTTAGTGCAATTTCGTGGTGTTTTATAAACCTTGTTACACGGAGAGATAGAGGAAAGGGGAATAGCCGCTGGGAGAAACATGTTCACGAGACACAATACACGTTTGCTCTCTGAAAACGACGTAAACTGTCGCTAAGTGTGCGGAAACGAGGTGTGACTACCTGCAGATGGACTTGAGGTCCGTCAGGGTCTCCGCATTGATCCCCGTCTCTTCAGCAAAGTTAGCGTCAAACGTGTCCTCGTCTTCCCGCTGATAGGAGTAGTTACTCGGCTTCAGTCTGTTCAGCCACTCGCTTCTGAAAGAGCCGATGTGAAATATGTTGGTGTTAACGTCGGCGTATTCATAATCTGGGATGTTTGTGTTCGGGTCTGTCGAGGGTTCGGACGCCGCCATCTTTTTTTTCTGAATGACGCTATATGAGCGTTGAGGATCATGGGTAATGTAGTTTTCACGACGAGCATCATCAGGGTATCGTGGAGGCTTTAAAAATGTGAATTGCAAAAAAAAAAAAAAGAAAAAGCACTTCTGTGTGCAGTAAAAAAAAGCGCAGCAAGTAATTACAATTAAATGGAACAATAACCACATCATTCCCATCCTATTTATTTTTATATAATATTAAATATCCTCCCTTTGCTGGTTTGCAAGCTTTTAAAAACTAAATCTAATTGCGATGCTTTCTATGACGTGCAACACAAGTAAATGAGCATAAAGAAGCTTCATAGACACGAAAGAGTACAGTGCTGCTGCGGAAACAAACTAAACCACCAGAAATAAATAGTTAGACAGGGACATCACATGCACACAGATGACCAGAAATGTTAGCCAAATCTACGTAAAACAGCCCTTCTGCCGTCAGAGTGAAGTTAAACCAGTATGCGCTTGACATGGAGCAGTTAGAGGAATTTATCCCAGAAGGCATCTGGTAATTTGCGATGGTGACGCCTTTCCTCTCTATCTCTCCTGTTTCTCCCACTCGTGTAATGTAACTACATTTAGTACTGAACTTAAGTACATTTATCTTAAATACAGTTTTGACAAAGTAACTTGACTATTTCCATGTATGAGTTACTTTATTCTTCTACTTCACTTCGCTTCAGACGCAAATATTGTACCTTTACTCCAGTACATTTACCTGACAGCTGAAATTACTAGTTACTCTTCAGATTAAGAGCTTTCATACGACAACCTTTTTGGCTTCTGCAGTAGATTATTTATTGTGTGGAATCAGCGGACTAAACTATTATATCTAAATAAAAACAAATCTCAACCAGCTACGGACATAAAATGCGACTTAGTGTTGCATCAATATTAACAATCTGATATGTTGTGTTTAATGAGTAGCCCACTTTTATCTCTTTTTTTTATTATTTAAGTACATGTGGCTGATGGTACTTTTACTTGTAAAATTTTCACATTGCTGTATTGGTACTTTTACCTTAATAAATTATCTGAGTACTTAATACACTGCTGGTCTATCAGGTATCACCTTTGTTCTGTTTTATCAAATTAGCTGTGCGCCTGTCATTGATTTCGTGTGCACCAGTTTTTTTTTTCTATCAATGAATTATTGTATCTAATAAAATCTGGATAAAAATAGTTTTCTTGGTAAAATCATAAAGTGCAGGGCCTGTCAACTTCAGACAGATTTGTGGGCTGTCCTTGCAAATTGAGGCCACTCCTGACCTTATAAATATCGCGGGAGGCCAACTTATCGCCTTATCTGGAGCTTTCATCGCAGAGGAAAAGACAGACACCCGACGTTTCACCCAACTTCTTCTTATCTGGCTTAAATTCCAGCATCAAATGGAGACGAGAATGAACAATTCACTCCAACAGGTAGATTATATTTTTATGCAACGTCTCTACGAGTGTTTGACGACCAGAGTTTGTTTGCTTTTATTTGTTTATCTAAAGCTGTTTTTGTCTTATTAGTCAAGATAGGTGGGGAGGAAGGAAGTTGAGTTATTAAAAGTTATTAGTTATTAGTTGTGATGTATCACATCTTACTCTACTTGTAAAACATATAATAAACGCAAAAATAAATTACTTGTTAGGGTTTAGATTAAACGTCTCTCACCTAACAGTTTCACTTTAAAAAACGGACTTAAAATTATAATTTAAATTTTTTCCAGGTGGACCTAAACCAAATCAACGAGGATTCAATGTAAGTGAAATTATGCTTTTATTTTATAGGTTTTACAGGAATTTGCGCATGTTTTTCAATGATTGCCACGTAGTGAAAATAATTATCCTAGAATATATCGTTTATCCTTGCAAATGTGATGCCATTTAATGAAATATATTTATTGTAATGCACAACACACAAGCACTAGAGGTCTCTATATATCTTAGTGATGCTTTATAATGTTAAGCCTGAAGTTTACCAAAGTGCCACTTGTCTGGGATCCTTTGCTTTGAAACTCATGAGCTCCCAGATACTTATGCATGACTTGTTGTCAGATGTATTTCTGTTGGGATGTAGAAGCCTAACTTAATTTGTCATTCTTTCATTTAGATCACCTGAAATGGATTTAGAGGCCGCACTGAAGGAATGCTCCACTGCCCTCAACCTTTTTCTGAACAACAGGTTTTCTGACTCTTTGGCGCTCTTAAAACCCTGGTTAGTATCCTGACACTCAAACGGCTGACTCTGCATCTTTGTGTACAGCTGTTTCACACTGCTGGTTGTACAATAACATTTAGTCATATGCATTTTACTTTTTAAATTATTTTAATTTCCCACTTAGAACATGCAGTTGGTTTTTTTGAAAAATCTTTGCATTTGTCCCCTTCAGGAAGAGTCAGAGCATGTACCACGCCATGGGCTACAGCAGCATCTTGGTGATGCAGGCAGGCATGACTTTTGATCCAAAGGACATGGACGCTGCCATGGCGTCGCTGAGTGAATCCCTGCAGACGTGCCAAAAGTACGGCTGAACAGTTTCAGAAAAGTTTAGGCTATAAGTTCCCACTTCAACAATGTGTACAAAATGTGGTGCATTTCTGAGTAAGAGAATTAGTCATATAGGGAAGAATTCATTGATCACCTTGCCTTAAAAGCGTTGAGACACCGTCCTGATGAAATTGTCTTTATTAATCTGTCACCATACTGTGTATTCCTTAATTTAGATTTCGGAAGAAAACTGGAATAGTGGAGACTTTAACCAGCCTGTGGAATAGGCAACCAGCTGACAACCTGACAGAAGGTAAGCTTGCAGACTCTATGGATCTATGATAAGGAGGTGAAATGAGCCATGTTTAAGTACCATTTTTTTAATAGACATAAAGAAAAATGTAATTGTATACAGAAGATGGGGCGTGGAGAGTAATTGCAATACGCAAAATTTCAATGTGTATTGTTTGTCCGAAAAGTAGTTTTGAAAAGTAGTTTTCACCCATCATGTGACGTTTGATTCTTGTTAACAGAGGAGATGCATGCAGAGCTGTGCTATGCTGAAGTTATGCTGCAGAAAGCAGCTCTCACATTCCTGGATGAGACTATAATCGGCTTCATTAAAGGAGGGATGAGAATCCGAAACAGTTATCAGATTTTCAAGTAAGAAGCCTGCCATAAGCAGACATTGAGAAAAGGAAACTAATATACTTCGCCATATTTGAGTATATTTTTAAATTATATGTTTTCTCCTAAATCAGGGATTGCCAGGCCTTGGCCAGTGTCACAAAAGACATTGAAAAACAGAAGAGCACGCACATACATTTTAGGGGCGGTGTCAACATGGGCATTGGGTCATTTAATCTGGTGAGTCATACAGTAGAACAAAGTGTTTTTTGTCACATTTTATAGCTACGTTTTTTTTTAAACAAACAAAGTATTGCTGTTAAGTTGTATCCAACATTTAACCTTTTTTTTTTTTTTTTGTAGATGTTGTCTCTGCTCCCATCCAGAGTCCTCAGACTGATGGAGTTTTTGGGCTTCTCAGGAGACCGGGTAGGTGCCCTCAGTGAAATATACAGATAGCGTGTGTATGGTTAGGATTATTTATTTTTTTACATCAAATTGAAGAATCATTTGCCAATTTTCTTCCAGGAATTGGGTTTGTCGGAGTTAAGGGAGGGAGCAGCCGGCGACAGCCTGCGCTCCATCCTCAGCACCTTGACGCTGCTGATGTTTCATCTCTACATTACTGTTATTTTGGGTAATTGTATTCCAGATATAAGCAGCATTCTGTCATTATGTTATGTAATGGTAATTGTAATGGTCGGAAAATTCTTACTCTGCTCATGTTCTTTCCCCAGGTACTGGTGAAGGAAACCTTATTGAGGCTGAAGCCCTGCTGGAACCCTACATCAACAAGTTCCCCAATGTGAGCAGTGATTATCGCTGATTCTAACTCATGGCAGATGTCAGTACTTCCATTCAGTGAAATGTCATGTTTATGTAATTTGTCTGTGTGGCATCCACAGGGAGCTCTCATTCTCTTCTACATTGCAAGAATTGCTTTGCTCAAAGGAAACTTCACTTTTGTGAGTACTGGTATCAACTGGTCTAACAAGTTGTTGTTTTTGTAAAATGCTGCTCATGTTGTTGTTGAAGAAAACTGAAAGCCCATGTGTCTTGGTTTTTCTGCAGGCCCAGGAAAAGTTCCTGGCTTGTATTGCAGCACAGGAAGAGTGGCGTCAGATTCACCACCTGTGTTACTGGGAGCTCATGTGGGCTTACTCATTCGAACAAAAGTGGAAGGAGGCGTATCGATACGCTGACCTGCTCTGCAAAGAGAGCAAGTGGTCCCAGGTGACGAATACAACCTTTTCTCCGTTCGCCCCGGTGCAAAACTGCTCAAATATTGACATTGTTTTTTTTATCTCTTGCTATAAGCTGATTACTCTTCTCTTGCAGGCCACCTATACGTTCCAGAAAGCTGCCATCTTGAGCATGCTACCAGAGGAAGAAGTGACTAAACTGGGAGAAAATGTGGGAGAGATATTCAGGTGTGTGATGGAGACCGCCATTATGTGTTGTAAGTTCTGTAATCATCGCACCGTAACTGTGAAACATGGTTTTGGTGTTTTTTGTTTGTAGGCAGGTGGAGGGTCTCAGACTGAGGATTGCTGGGAAGTCCATCCCAACAGAGAAGTTCGCAGCAAGCAAGGCACGGCGATACTCTTCTTCTACCCCTGCGAAACTAGTCGTGCCTGCTTTGGTGAGGACGCACGTGCACTCCTATTTTCAATGACTCAACACTGAAACTGAGTACCGGCTTGACATCACATCTTTGCCCACAGGAAATGATGTACGTGTGGAATGGTTTCACAGTGGTTGGCAAAAGACCGGAGTTGACTAAAAGCATCTTGACCACCTTGGAGAAAGCAGAGGAGGAGCTCAAAGATGAACCAAGTGAGAGGAACAGCAGAACCACAAACCACATTAAATAATAGATTTTAACGTGACACTAATGGCATTTCATCTAATGTGCAGATCCATCAGTGTATCACCTGGATGACCAGTGTGTTATTCAGCTGCTGAAGGGCCTGTGTCTAAGACAGCTGGGGCATCTGATCCAGGCTGAGCTCTGCTTCAATCATGTCATTTCCAGGTGAGGCCATCTTAATGCCATCGCGACACTCTCTCAGGAAACATGGGTTGTAAAATACACTGAAACAGTCACGAATCATACACAACTGTCCGTCAACACTGGTCAACTGTGTTATTGTTTTGTCTCTTAATGACACTTGCTGATTCTCATTTGCTTCACATTCAACCGACTTTTGTTTTTTAATGTCACATTTCTTTTGTCCATTTCACTTTATAAAAAAGGAGTTTTATTAATCTTCCTTCACTGTCCTCTGGCTACAGTTTGCATCTGAACAGACTCCATGAAAATGTTTATGTAAATCCTACAATTGTAAAGTCTTGTCAGGATATATTTTAGTCATATGATTTGAATTGCATTCGCTGTATTTTGTATTTATCCATATATACCTCGTCTGAGAAGAACATGATGCATAACATATTCAACCTCTGTGTGGTGTTGAGACTTCACAACTGAAATTTGGCCATCGTAATTTCTTTGAACACTACTGGATAGACCCACTGAACTGACTTTGATTTATCATTTTTTTGGACAGTGAAAATGATATCACGCACGACAACTACCTGGTGCCATTTACCATTTATGAGCTCGGCCTGTTGCACAAGCAGAAAGGTGACATCAACACCGCCATCGCAATGATGGAAAAAGTCAAGTAAGTATTTTTAACTCATCCACAGTCCGGGGTTACAGTTGGCTGTGCATTCATAAAAAGCATCGGGATGTGGTTTTCCCTTAAAGTCAAGGTGGAAATTCTCAAAATGCCTTGACGAAATTTGTCTGCCCAATAAAGTAAAATTCTATACTGCCATATTATACAAAAAGCTAATCAATGATCTTATTTGTAGGCTGAACTACAAAGACTACAACATGGAGTCGAGGCTGCACTTCCGGATCCACGCAGCACTCAACACCATGGGCTCCTTTTCAGCCAAACTTCCCCCTTCACGCACGCCAGCTTAAGAGACTCCACGGCAGGAAGCTCAACAAAAAATGGATGCAAACGAAATAACTGTCTCAACCCTGTGTGCTGCCCTCAGCACTGGGACTTGAAATCCTCTAGATGGGTATCTTACTGTCTGCTCCTTAATAATGGTACTGTGTACATCCAAAATTACAGTTAAAACCCTGTGCAGTTTTTTTTTTTCTCAAGCTTGAACAGTGAGAGACTCCACTGGCAGCTTGAAGATAATTTTGTTATTTCCAATGAATAGCCCTACAGCTTGTCAGATCCACTGTATGTTCTGGTAAAATCCAGCCATGATCTACAGCTAACTATCTTCTTGTAAATAACAGTTCAGTCTTTTTTTTTTTTTTTTTTTTTTTGTGCAGTACGAATAAGTCTGCTTCTAATAAGTTATCTAAAATAAGCTTATGAATTAAATTATGTCCTATATTTAATGCTGGCACAAAATGTAAGGCACATACCAAATGTTGATACATTCGATCACTGAACTCTGATTAAATACATTACCAAATGCAAAATTCATTGTCTGTTTGTGGATTTAAAAAAGGAGAAATGTGCTGGTAACTAGCCTTGTTTTTATGGAAACTGGATGTTTGGTTAAATGTGGAGAGAGGTCTAATATTTGCCATATCATCCTGGAAAATTGTATCTTTCTAATCACCGTTACTGTATTTTGAGAGATGGTGGACATCTTTGGTGATTACAATATGATTTTCATCCTGCCCAGTTTCCGTCATTGTATCGGCTTGCTAGTGAGAATATGGAAGTACATCAGGCATATATACAGTGGTTGGCTGCTATGAAGGTTTTGTAAGTTTCACTGATTAGTTCATAGTACTTTAGCATTTGAGATTTTAAAGATGCATTATGTCAAACCTTAATAATAACCACCTAGAACACTGGGCAAAAAGGATTTCAGCCCGTCCCCACTCTCGCTACACTTCACAATGAAATATAATCGATATAATCCTTCAGAAATCTTTTTTGTTTAAAATGTATTTTAGTAGTATTTCATGTTTTCACTCAGTCCTGATACAGGAAGTGGCTTTTATGTTTCCCGAAAGCTATGGGAAGAGTCAAAGCAAGTTCTCTTTATTGTTGATCACATAAGTATGACTGAGAACGTGTTCTTAAGTGTGATGGGAACACTTAGAAGCAACTGATTTTGGTCCATTTTGGTTCCAGTTCTATTTTCTCCGAAAGACCAGAAATTGTGACATAACATGAGATTTGTTTGCGTTAGTATGTGTCAGTTAATATTAATAGGAGAGAGGATACATTTTTCTTTAGTTCGTTTTTAAACCAAGTTAGTGAAGGTTTCCGAATTGTCCCTTTAGATGAATGAATGGGATGTTAGGCTTAATATAAATTTAATTTTAATTTTGATATTGACCATATCAGTTATTTGTTTGGAGAGGTTGTCTTTATATATTAGAATTTGGTGTGCTTCAAATGGTGAGACATTTATAATCATAACACATAGTCAATTCACATTTTGCCAAAATTATTGAATGATTGGGCATGAAAAAAATAGATAATCAAAAGTTTTATGTTCTTCAAGACAGAAACAACAGGGGTCAACCTTTATATCCAAATATTCTTGTTTGTGTTTTTGCTCCTGGATAATATCTATTATTAATTTCAAACTTTGATTCTTTGACCTTTGGCGATATTGGCCAGTTTAAATATTTAAAAAAAATATTTGTCTTGTAAAATCATGAAAAAGTTTACATTTAAGAATTTTCCAGGTCAGGTCAGTAACAAAAAATAAGTTACTATCATACCAATTTTGATTCAACAAGTGTTTTCCTATTAATTGTGTAGTATACCTAGACAACAACAAAAAATTATCAAAAGAAAAATCTATCCTAATATATAAAAAAAATCTAACTTAAATAAGCAAACATATAGACTAATTAAACAATGCTACTTATGAATAAAATAACTAAATACTAACATCAAATAAATAGCTCCTACAAATTGTAATTGTTCCGTTGCTCCACAAGGCGGAGTCATGAGGAGTCAAATTATGGGTAAATATCATCTTCCAGTATTACAGTATTTGTCTACAAAGACAATTTTGTATTTTAAAAATCACATTTTAGCAAAAATTCCAACTCTTCAATTAAAATAAAAAAATAAAAAATGTTTCTGAGGCTGTGAAATATATATATATATATATATGGTTTCACAGCCTCACATTTTTTTATATATATATATATATAATTTTTTTTTAACAAAATTAAAAACAAAATGTTAACACATATTTTTAACACTCTTACCATTGATTCATTTTAATCCTCTCTTACTACATTATTTGACCAGTCGTGATTTTCCAAGCTGTAACGTGTCATGTGACGTTACACTCACGCATCACTGGCCCCTGGCTGTCAGTGCTGGCGACCACGTGGTGAGAAAGATGATCAGCTGACTCTGTCGGGAGGAGGAGGAGGAAGAGGGGACGAAAATGGAAGGGAACAGGGACGAAGCTGAAAAATGTATCAATATAGCGACGAAAGCCCTCAAAGTTGGAGATAAAGAGAAGGCGTCCAAGTATCTCCTCAAAGCAGAGAAGCTGTACCCGACGGACAGAGCCAAAGGTAGGGCCGTTGGTCTCTGACCGGCCGATGCTAACCCCACTACACTGTGTTAGCTAGTACAGCGACGTTTGTGAACAGCATTCACGCCTCGAGCTCAAAGCAGCTCACCCGTTGACTAGTGTACAACACGTATGTGCATGTTTGGTTGACGTTAGTCGAGAATAAACGGTTTATAATGGACAATAAAGCAACACACATCCGAGTGTAGCGTTAGCTAGCCGAGTTGTCGGCCTAGCTTTGTGCTAGCTGCACTAGCGGACCGTTAATTTGGATTATATGTGGCGACGTTCAGTGAATACGTGTGTGCCTGTAACGTTACTTCTCTCAGCTATCAGTGAGGCAATGCAGAGCAATACACACAAGACAGCGAATCGTGTGACATTAATCTTCCGTCGTCTTTGATTCAGTGGTTCACGTTCATGCTAGCTGTCATTCATTGTAACGTCTTGAAGACCAGCTAGCTAGCTGACCGTCGTTTCACGTTCACGTCAAGTAACGTTAAACCACGTTATTACTGCTGTTTGCGTAAAGGCCGTGGGTTCGTCTGGGTTTCGATGAGGAGCCTGGAGAGGGATGTAGTCACGGCTCCGACTGCCAATCCTTTAATTGAATGATTGTCCCGGGAGTGAAGGCTAATCCACAACTGTCTGTGAGCTGAGCGTAAACAGGTGTTAGGCTCAGTGAGGATGGACTGACTCAAGTGTTTTGTATTGTAACGTCAGCTCTGAAAGGCTCTTTTATTTACAGGACTGTGAGTGTAACAGGGTAGATGCACGTTGACATTGACGAGGAGCTCCTCGGTTGTTTAATTTGTAACTTGTCAGTTAAAAGTAAGGTTAATGTATTTTGTGTGCGTGTGTTTTCTTTTTTTTAAAAGCAGCAATAACGGTTCTCAAGCTCCCACAGGAAGCTAATAGATAACTGGCTTTTCCAAAGCAGGCGCTTAAAAAAAACAAAATGTATTTTTACGGCACACACGTGGACACCAATTTGCTGTTAAGAAAAGCAAATTCCACTCATCGGTTATTTTAAGAAAAATGTCAAGGAACGTCATGGGTTCAAGGAGCTGAAATAAATATTATATAGGAAAAATATGTACATTTAGGTGTGTATTGAAAGGAGCAGGGGAGTAAAGAGGCTCTGTGGGTTCCCTGGCGTTTAGCCCTGGCAAGATTAGAGTTCACAATCCTGATTATTCAGGGAAGAAGCTCTTTTTGTGTGAGAGACCAGGGTGTGTGTTCCCTAATGTTGCAATCCAGGGCGTCCCACATAAAGGGTTGAAGGCAGGCCAAGACGGCACCTGTACACCAGCATTCCTCACGTGATGGGTTGTACCCGTATCACAGTTATGATCATATTTGTCCTACTCTCTTTGCGTTATCTGGCATCAGTTGGCTGGTTATCAACTGGCTCAGTGAACCCAGCATTTTTCAGCCGGCTGTGAATGTGTTCACATTAAAGAGGGACGGTTGTAACAAGCTGTCAATATAATAACATATCATAATATGTCACCAAAAGGAGTGTATTTGGTCAAATTAATAGATTAAACAATATATTCATATATTAAACTATTGATCGGTGTAGGCAAATAAGGTTGTTGCTGTTGCAAAAACATACGATTCACCATGACAAAAGCATGCTGAATAGTATGCAAAGAAATACAGTAAATATGACTGTTTTTGTTAACATGTTAAGTAGTCTAGAGTGCTATGGGAAAAGGATTATGGTTGTGCTTGTTATGTTACACATGACTGCATAATGATGAATAATGCATTAATGAACAATAAGGAACAGGTAAATGCATTTGAGAGAGATAGATGATTATGCTGCCCTACTGTCGCTGTACTATCTTTGAGTATGTATTTTTGTATCACTGACCATATTTTCTTCATGGATGGCAAACTTGACCCTTAAGTGCCTTTCACTCAGGACGTGGTTTGCGCTGCGCTCATGCTTTGCTCAATGCAGCAAAAAGCCGTTGCGGAGCTGTGCAAGCCATTGGAAATAATGGATTTCAGATTGCAGTGGTGCCGTTGTCGCATTCTGTGTGAAAGGCCCGACTACTGAAAGGACACTGCAAATAGTGTAAATGAGTAAATATAAAGGCTTAAAGATGAGAACAGTTAAATCAAGGTACTTATGAAATACTGAATAAAAGTTTGCATTCTTTATGAATTGGAAGTCTCATCACTACCTGCCATTGGAGCACAGTGGGCATATTTTGTATTAATACAATCATCATCTCTGAGTCTATATAAAGGTTCTTCCTAAGGGTTGCAGTAATTTAGATTATACTTGTTACTGTCAATCGGGTCCTGTCAAAGAATTGTAGTGTAGTAAATATGTAACGGTATTTGTATTGATCATTGACAACTTGGTTATGGTCAGGTGGAGGTGGTTGTTGGAAACGTATGCTTTCATTTCCTTTTGATGTGGCCATCTTTACTTGACTTTGCAGCATACACTACTGTGGAGATTTAATCTTGTTATAAATGAGCTGCTGCCATGACACTGTAATGCCAGTTTTGTCCAAACCGATCTTGCATTGTCCTAAATCATGTTGCAACACATGCTGATAATGCACAGTTGTGTCTCTATAACACAGTACCAATTAAATAAGAAACTAAATTAAATCCAATGTGTCATGGGTACAAAAAGGCTGACCGGTTTGCAAGATTTTCATTTGGCTTCTGTAGCTGCAGTATGTAAAAGCTGGCCCACTGAAAATCATCATGCCCTATGGTCACTGCACCCCAATAGGTGCCTGGAACTGGTCCACAATGTTGAGTTTTAGTATGACTCTTCCTCTTGGTTTTGATGTACTTTTCAAGTCGTATCTTCAAGCTTTGTCATTTGGTGATTGAAGCCAGTCCCTCCTTGTACTGTACCAAATTTGGATGGCGGTTTTTCCTTACTGAAGTGAGGCCATTTCTTTTATTGACTAATCTTTAAAGTAAGAACTATTGAAAGGCCCAATTGGGCGTTTTTGCAAGTGGACCTTGTTGGGTAAAAGTGCCTTTAACAACATCACATCCTGACAATGTGCCTGAGTGCCGTCTTTTTAAGTTGTAACTGTAGTATTTTGTGTTTTTTTTGTGTAAAGCTGTGCAGTAAATATGTGATATAATTTACAGTGTTGTATCGAATCTTGATACCAAATCTGACATGCTTGGACACTCTTAAGATACCAAAGGTAATAATTTGTCATTTAATAATCTTATGCCTCTTCTTCTCTTCTTTAGCTTTGTTGGACGCATTAACAAAAAATGGGAGCTCAGCGGGTAACGGTGCATATCGTAGGAGACCAGGAGAAAGCACCGGTGCACAGCCAGGTGGGGAAGGCCAGGAGTCTGGAGGAGGCGACTCTTCTAAAGGCTTCAACAAAGACCAGGTTGAAGGTGTGCAAAGGTGAGAACTTTAGGATTCCCTGGGTCTTCCCTTTCACGCTGTATTTCTTTGCACACTAATTGGTACTGTAATCCGTCCTACTCCTAATTTGGTGCTTTCCTACAATTGGCCCAGTGACAGCAGTACTGTTTCCATCATACTTGATTAGCCCTTTCATCTGTGGCTGCAGGAGGACACTGTAGTCTCTGATGGCACTGTTGTGCACACAAAGCTAATTGTCATGGGAATCTCGTCAGCTCGGTGTCCTGTACATGAGGGGATAAGGTGAGAGATGTTTAGCGGTGTGAAATAGATACCAGGTAACCTCATAAGGCTATCATTTTAGACCACGAGATAAGGCTACAGGGAGACATGGGCAGTCAGTGCATTTTATCTACAGCTTATGGCCTCAATCAAAGCAAATCAAAAGCAATTTGAGTGCCTTTTAGAACATTAAACATTAAACATGCTGCCTGTCATTGTGCAATCCTTCCAGTGTATTGCACTTTAACATATGCAATCATTCTATTCCCTCGTGTTCTTATTATAAATCCTTTGGGGAAGCTTCAGTGGGTTATAAATTGCATCATATGTTCTAATAAAAATAATACTAGTTTACATAAAACATTTGTCCCATGTGACCTCATTAGTAATGTTACTCCAGTCGTGATTCAGAGACGGGTAGAGTGGACGATAACTCAATAGTATCGACTTATATCATGATTATTTGATCATATTGTTAACGTTTAATAAAATTCTGTTTTCTGTTTTACAGCTAATTGTAATCATAAACAAAATAACGTATTGTTTTTTATTTTTTACACATTGAAGAGTTGGGTCTGATGTATAACAGTGGAATAATTGAACATCAGTTTAATTATTCTATATGTGAATTTTCATATATTTGCTTTTTTGTAATGCATATCGATATCTGAAAAATATACAAGCAGCCGAAATGAGTTTCCTCGATAGATAGATAGATAGATAGATAGATAGATAGATAGATACTTACTTACTTACTTACTTACTTACTTACTTACTTTATTAATTAATCCCGCAAGGGGACATTTTTTTCGCTACAGCAGCAGCATTTGTTAGGGTGGCCGGGCTCAGCCTTAGAGAGAGGGTAAGGAGCTCGGACATCAGGAGGGAACTTGGAGTTGAGGCGCTACTCCTTCGTGTCGAAAGGAGTCAGCTGAGGTGGTTCGGACATCTAATCAGGATGCCTCCTGGACCCCTCCCACTGGAGGTTTTCCGGGCAGGCCCAACTGGTAGGAGACCCCGGGGAAGACCCAGAACACGCTGGAGAGATTATAACTCCCAGTTGGCCTGGGAACGACTCGGGATCCCCCAGAACGAGCCGGAAAATGTTGCCTGCTGCCACCGTGACCCGACCCCGGATAAGCGGATGAAAATGGATGGATGGATATTTGAAAAATATTTATATTCATTTTGTAACATTGATTTCAAACATAGGCCAGTGTATGTGCCGCTCTATTGTGAAAAATACTGTATACATACTAATAACAAGATGACATTCACATACACAAGGTGACAGGGAAAGAAAATGTACCACTAAAGTTAAGCTCGAGGACTAAGAACATTTTCCTCATCTGCCTTTCTGTTGGAGTGGTCAAAAAGATCCACTGAATGGTTTTCAGCTGCTCCACTTTCTGTCCCTTTCTTTCAGAATAAAGCGGTGTAAGGACTACTATGAAGTGCTGGGTGTCAGTAAAGAAGTCAATGAGGATGAGCTGAAGAAAGCCTACAGGAAACTAGCGCTCAAGTTCCATCCAGACAAAAATCATGCACCTGGAGCAACAGAGGCCTTTAAAAGTAAATTATTGCTATTTACAGATTTATTTCAAATGTAGCTTGCATGTGATATAAAATACTGCCTGTAATGCAAACATTGAATATCTAAGCATTGCATTTTTATGTGATGAATTAAAAAAAAAATTGTATGTATGAATGATGATTTAGGGATTCCCTCCACACGGTTCTCAAAATGTTGAAGGTTGAGCCGGCAACAGTGCTGACAGAGAAAGGAGTCTTAACCTGTGGGGAATCTGAGTGTGGGCGCTAACCTGCTGCGACAACGGCGTGACCTAACATTTTATATCATGTTTTTATTTTTTTCACATCTAAAAAGGATACTCCACTCAAAACATGATTCTAACAATTTGTTTCTCATTTGGCAATGTAAGAGAACATATTTTAAAAGCTAGATGCATTTATTGTCTCTAGATAACAATGAAAATAAATTATAGACCCGCATCTGTTTTGTAAGAAGGATCCTGTCCCATTAGTTAGTAGCCTAGTAACAGCCATGCTGCTGTTTTGAATTGTGAACAAACTGTATTGCTGAGCAACCTGGATCTCAGCAAAAAAGAGTATTTACTGTTTTGTTACTTAAAGGTTTTAGCACCTCTTTTCACCACAGCCAAAATGGGAATTACATACATTACTTTACATCGCTGAAGAAATTTAGCACCTTTGACACTTACAATTTTTTTTTTTTTTGAAATAATGAATGTCCATGATTTCTTCCCCTCCTTGATGTATCAATTGGCTCTTCCTCCAGAGATTGGTAATGCGTATGCAGTGCTGAGCAACCCAGACAAAAGACGGCAGTATGACGTGACGGGAGGAGAGGAGCCGAGCAGCCCGGGTCACTCACACGGGGGAGGGGGAGGGGGAGGCTTTGACTTCCACAGGGGCTTCGAGGCCGACATCACTCCTGAAGACCTCTTCAACATGTTCTTTGGAGGTGGCTTCCCTTCCTGTAAGTGAGCCAATAAAATCATTAATTTCCCACTTATATTGAGTTTTATCCAAATGTATTAATTTTATTCATATAGTCTTATGATGTTATTACTTCAGTAGTCAATAGTTTCAGCTTTTGATTTTAGATGGAGTGTTTAAGTGAGAAATATAACTGTTATTTTGGCGTGCTGGTGACTTGTGTACCCTTTAATCTTCTACACTTCATATTTTAGCGAAATGGGACTACAACTGCATTTTGTTGTGCGACCCTGTTGTACAATAACAATAAATGAAACCTTGAACCTTAATGTAGAACAACATGAACATATGGTTGTGAATACTGATCTTTGTGAGTAGCTGTAATTGGTGACATGGTCCATATTCTTTGTATCTGACCTCAGTCATAATATTTTTATCTACAGCAAGTGCACACACCTTCACCAACAGCAGAACAACCTATAGCCATCAGACGGACAACCGACAAGAGAGAACAGAAGAAAGGGGAGATGTACGTACATGGTTCAGATTTTATATATATATATGCGCGTTCCCAGTACATTATTGTGTATGTTGTTGAAAATGAAGTACTCATTGTACAGTGTTTTCCTCCAGGGTGGTTTCTCAATGTTTATCCAGCTGATGCCCATCGTGGTCCTGATTTTAGTGTCAATACTGAGCCAGATGATGGTTTCCCCTCCACCCTACAGCCTCTACTCTAGACCGTACGTATACACACACACACACACACACACACACACACACACACACACACATTTTCTGTTTTCATCGCTGAGGCTGCTAATAACTGTATGTATGTAATGTCATAACATTTGACAACTATAAAGTATCCACCTTTATGCCTCTTTAACATGTACTATGAAAAGTTGACACAAGCAGCTCATCCTGGTGTCAGTGAACCTGATCCTCTAAAACACCTTCAGGGTGAAACATATGTGGGGATGAAATGCATTTCAGTATTTTCACAATAACTTGTATTTCCTCCAGGTCCACGGGTCAGACCGTAAAACGGCAGACAGAAAACCTGCACGTCGACTACTACGTCACTAGAGATTTCAAGTCGGAGTTTAAGGGCTCGGCGCTGCAGCAGATTGAGAAAAATGTGGAGGACGATTACGTATCTAATGTCAGAAATAACTGTTGGAAGGAGAGACAGACAAGTGAGTAACCATGTGTATAATACACCCTCAGAAAAAGCTTGGTGAATTCAATAGTAGTTTCTGCTTCTGGACTACTATTTTTTTTATCACTCACGTTTTTCTGCTTCTCCCATCCAGAAACAGACCTGCTGTATGCTGCTAAGGTATACCGGGACGACAGGATGCGCAAGAAGGCAGAACTTATGACCTTGGACAACTGCAGGGAGCTGGACAGACTAAATAAACTATTCAGAGGAGGATGAGTTGGATGCGTTTAGATCGTGTAAATGTAAATTAATAGATGTGTATGTTCATGTTTTTTTAAGAAAGAGTCTTTACACTAGAAGCAAAAGCTTACTGAAATGATTTAGCTCTATTGTTGAAATAAAAAAATGTCCCTCTCCTCATAACCTCCCCCCACCCCGAGCCACTTTCCTCACTCCAGCCTGACCCCAGGAACCGCCTTGTTAGCAATCTACACACGCTGTAGGAAGCCCCAGACCTGTTTTTTCTTTTTTACTGTTCTTCTCATATTTTTCTGGAAACAAGATGGACAAGGACACTTGATTGTAAAGGCATGTGCTTTGAGTCGTGAGAACCCAAACAAATCACTGTTTTAAGATCAACAAACAGCTTTTGGCATCATCTGCTTGACATAAATATAATCTGAGAGACTTTTTAGGTTTGTTTGGAGGTGCTGTCCTCCAGTCAAATTCATTTTGTGAAGAACACACGAAGAAAAGAAAAGACGCAGTGCTTCTTCTAGCTTCCAACTCACCCCCAGAGTGTGGATGAAGGTCAATGGATCATGAAGAGATACCTGTGATTTTGCTACTTGAGAACATTTTATGTCGTCCTCTTCAAAATGTGAAGTTGGTTTGGACTAAACTTGGACGGACATTGAAACTGTTATTCATAAATGGTTGTACATTTTCATTTTTGAATGTTTTAAATTTATGCAGTAATTTAAGAAACTATAGAAGAAACTGATTTTCTTCAATGCTCGCCTAATCATTTAAATAAAGTAAAATTATTACCATTGACTGGATGTATATGTGTCTCTGATTCAAATGTCAAAGGGTCAATTCCCCAAAAGTACAAAAAAAATAGAAACTTTCTCCCTTACGTCTAGTGATGTGCAGGTAGTGCAGTATTATTTGCCAAAGTTTAGTCAGTTCAGAGATTTCTGCTGCTATAGTGGAGGTGAATGGAAATTGTGAAACAGACTCTTTAGTACAGTCTTGAGTAATGAGACATCTGTGACATGTCGCACAGTGGTGGAATGTAAAAAAAGTACATTTGCACAAGTATTAAGTGTGATTTTTTTTTTTTTTTTTTTAGCTACTTACCAGTGCCGTGAGTGTATATAGAGAATATACTGGCGACCTTATGTATGTTCCTTGTGATAATTTGACGAAGCCTAATTCTTACACTTCTATAGTTTTGTGAAAGACCTACACAAGGGAAATGTATTAGACATGTACTAAAAATATTTGCACCATCCCAACACAAACTTATAAACAATGGAATTTACATCAATTCAATAATAAGCTAGAGGAAACTACCTAGAGAAATCCAGAGTTATGGGCTCATTTGAAAGTGCATTTCAGAGCATACACACAATCGCATAACAAGAGAAGTGTTTCACTCTTGGTGAATGTACAGAACTTAATAGAAAAATGCCCCTTTTTATTTATGTATTTTATTACAATAATTTACATATTTGAAAATAAATTAAAATAAATAATCCTTCAGCTGTCAAATGAGTGGTGGAGTGAAAAGAAAATAATTGTAAAACATAATGTGGACCCATCATATATCTGGCCTACATGGGCAACTTCAATGGATTATTAGATCCTTGAGTTAGCAGTTACATTTTAATGTCAGCAGTAGGCCTATAAATATAATCTGATTGTTATTAAACTGATTTTATTTATTTATTACGTATGAATGCATATTGTAGTGGCCATTTGTCCGATAAATGAAAGGGACACTGACGCACCGTGGGTTTGTGGTTTACGCAGGCAAAATAATGCATTTTCCATACAGGATTAATTTCATAATTTATTTAACAAAACAAGCAAACAAGCAAAAGAACAAAGGAACTCCTATCGCTGCCTCTCCTGCTCTGGTAAAACACCATAGGCCTATCCAGGTGCATGCTGGTCCTGTACCTGCCTACTCCTATATATAACCCCAGGTGGCCACAGTGTTACCCAATTCATAAACAAATTAACTAACCAAACAACTAAGTATACATAGACAACAACAACAAATAATTAAACTAAACAAAAATCTATTGAAAGAAAAAGCTATCCTAATATATAAAAAAAATCTAAACTAAATAAGCAAACATCCGACACATATGCTGCACGTGCTGTGCCGCTAAAATACATGTAAACTGCAGTTTATACCACTGAAATCGCCGTTATTAAAATATAGACGTGCGTTTCTCTGTGACTGACGTGGCGACTTATGACATCATCCTCATTGGTTTATCAGTAGTCACGTGACAGCGTCAATCCCGGAAACGACATCCACAGCTGCGGCAGGTGGGCTCTTACCTGCGGGGCGCCTGTTAGAAATTAAAACAACCAGAAAGTGAAACTCGGAGATGTCATCAAGACAACATTTGGAGGAATAAAACCAGCCTTAATCAGACTCGTGTGCCGGGAAACGCTGGTTTCTGGCTCCGGCGTTAGGTGGACGATGCACTACCACAGCCACATCTGTGTTTTTCTGTTGAGTCTGTACTACTGTGGAGGTCTCCCAGGCGCGTCCGCTTGCAAACAAGAGCCCGAGACTCCAGACTGGAGGATGACTCTGAAAACAATCCGAAACGGAATACACAAGATCGACACGTACCTGAACGCAGCACTGGACTTGTTTGGTGGCGACGACGGCTTGTGTCATTATAAGTGTAGTGATGGTAAGCCAGCTTTTTTTGTATCTTTATTCATTATTTCTCAAAGTGAACCATTAATCTGTCGAACACGTGTGCAACTAAAAACACTAATGGATGCTGTGTTTGATTTAGGATTGCCAGGACTGAATATTACATGCTGGCAAACTGATCTAAACGCCAAGGATGTTATTCAAACCTGAGCTTTTCCTTGCTATGTCAAGTCAAAATGAAAGAACTATGGGACAAACAATGAATGTTGAGTTTGTGCAACACTTGGGAGCCAGAAGATACACATTATCGCCCCTTTGGCCGAGCAGTAAGCCATTCAATTGTGGTGTGTTGGTGTTGTTATCATCTCTGACCGCAAGATAAGTGACGGAACAAGAAACCTCTTCACCTTTGCTCCCCTCTCACAGGTTACAAGCCGGCTCCTCGTCCCGGATACAAGAACCCACCACCCAACGGATGTGGCTCCCCCCTGTTTGGATTTCAGGTAGTCTGGCAGAGTTTGGGAGGTTTCTTACATATTTTTGGACAAGCAAACTTGGTTAACTGGTTCTATTCTTGTACATTTTAGCTTTTATATTTGTGTCAATGTTTTTATGTCGCAAACAAATCACGCCGATGTCAGAAATATACAAGAAGCTGCAGTAAAAGACATGCCATATACAAACAACTCTTTAATAACCAAATTTCAGGGGTTATTGTCAAAAAATGTCTATTAGTGTTGTGCGCTAACATTAAACAAAACAAACATATCAGCCAACATGTTTTCATTGATTTTGTTATCGGGCTCAAACATCCAGTATCAGTCAGGCTTAAAGATACTAAATGGTAAACAAATAACTTTTTCACATATTTGAGCAACGATTGTGTTATGTTTCATTTTCAGTATTAGTTTAAAAAAAAAAAAAACTTACTTGTGAATTGTGCTTTTTGTCATTGCTGAAACTTAATTTTTCTGATTTTGCTGACCAATCGCTGAACCAATATCACATCTTTTTTGAATTGAGGGAAATGCTTGTCTCCTACTGGCAGTAGTAATTCTAAAATACATTATAAAGAGAGACAAACTTTTTTGCAGTTCGACATCGGAATCCCATCCATGACCAAATGTTGTAACCAACACGACCGCTGCTATGACACCTGCGGCCGCGAGAAGCACGACTGCGATGAGCAGTTCCAGGACTGTCTTGAGACCATCTGCAGGAATGTGCAAAAAACTCTGGGATTGGCCCAGAGCGTCCAAGGTAAGAGGCCGAGCCAATGGACTCTTCTCATTTCGAGATTTTGTGCACAGTTCACTTGCATTCTTAGCTTTTTTTGGGGGGGAATTATGTTGCCGATTTAAAAGTGAGCGCTAACATGTGGCCGTAGGAAAAGCACAGGTGTAAGTAATAAAATAATGTTTCAAGTCTCTGGTATTGTGCACGCCGGCTTACTGGGACACTTCTATAGAACAGTGCCATCGTTAGTGTTATTAGAAACATCTGTGATTGTCCTACTTTACCAAGTCCAACTGCCTGCTGTGAGAGAAGCCTGTATTTTGTACTCTGTATACTGTAGCCCCCCCTTGTGGAGTATGTACTGAGTCAGTGTTAGCACTCGGTCAGCAGGGCCAGTTTTAAAACCACATTTAGATACTGTACATTTACAATTAGTGCTCCAAAATAGTATGCAATACAATCTGATGTAGGACACGTGCGCTTGAGAAAGCAATCTACATAAAAAGTGGTGGATTTACGGGAAAAAACTTTTGCTCAAAATGTTGGGAAGAAGCTATGCAGTGGAATTTTAAATTCACACCTTTATAAAATCAGCAAATTAATTTCTGCTGTAGTTCAAGGATAAATATGGAAGTTACGGAGCTGGTGCAAGTTAAGTGAGTAAGTGTACAAACAATTGTAAAACCCGATATGGCGTCATTTTTATTTATATTTTACAATAAAATCTGTATTTAATCAGTAATGTATGCTGTATTTAAATACACACAATGTGCCTGACTCACCTGCAGTGAGGTGTTAGCAGGTACCTGTTATTAAACCAGTTCTCCTGTCGTCCCCTATTGTGTCTCGGCTCATGTTTTTGTTTTTTCTGTCCCTCTTGGCAGCTTGTGAGTCGGCAGTCACTCTGCTGTTTGACGCTGTTATGCACATGGGATGTAAGCCGTACCTGGACAGCCAGAGAGAGTCTTGTGTGTGTCGGTATGAAGTGAAGCCGGAACTGTGACATCGCCACAGGATCAAGACTGTGGAAAGGACTGATTCAAAGCACAACACTGACGGAAGGATGCCAGCAATAAAGTTTTCTTTCAGATTTGCTCAGGGATAGAGCTCCTTTGGCCTGCACTGACTTGTGTTCATCGCCTCCCGTTATTGGAGTTTTGAAACGTAGACCTCTATGAGAAAAAGTGAATGTGAAAAATACCTAGTGAACATTTAATGTCTATATCTATGAAGTTAATTATTTATATTTTGTTAATACGGTGTAACGTGTTTGCCATTTGATGGACTGAAAACAGGGTGATCAGAGTCTCCCTGGCTTTAAATGCTTAGGTAGCAACCAACACTTTATTTTATGGGTTAGTAAATTCCTAATAATTCCCAAAGAAGGTTTGTTGTAAAAAAAATAAAAGTTTCTATTTTGGCACTTATTGTGGGTAAAACAGAGCAACGTAAATTGAGCTGTTCCTACAGGAAGTTGCTGTGGAGACCAGCAACAGCTTTTCAACTCTGCACAACAAACTAAACAGACTAAATTAACAGTTTCAGACCCTTTGTCTTTATTTTCTCTGTAATAAACACCAAATTTTATTTAATTCCAAAAAAACTTTCAATCAATAATTCAAAGTATAATACTGTTAAATAAAACATTACCGTACGGTCCCCCTCTGCAATAACCCAAATAGGAACATGTGATGAATAATAAGTCAATACTGTCTGTCCCTTTCAGAAAATGTGTAAAATGTTTGTATATCCCATGATGGGGAATGCACCAGCTAATGGCAATGTGATAACACTGTGGATTAAATGTGTGTTAAACTGTCATAAATATAAAGAAACATGCTGATATTGATGATTCTGTGTGTCAGTTGTCATCCTAGACATTATTGTAGGAACTGTGTTTCTTGTAAGCAGCATCCAGAGTGGAGTCTGGAGACCACCGAGGATCTGTGACTCGACTCCCATTGAGTCCTCATCAAAGAGAAAAGACACATTATTTATTTTAAATTAATAATTTGAGAGAATACAACTGACAATAGTCCGGGTTAGAAGTTTAGCCCTCGTAGTTGCCTTCGGCTGCACTCACCCTAATCTAATTTATGATCTGAATCTGACTTCATGACATTAAATCACCGTACTTAACTAAATGTTTGATTAGTAGCCGTTGCAATGTGGCAAACGCGGAAGTTCTGGCTGTTGAACCGTTGACTGACAGGCGTGAGAGCCAATCGCATTCTTCGGCTGTCCTTTCAGCCAATGAGATTTTAAAGGGGGAGGAGCTACGCCCTGCCTCATTGCCGTCGCTTTGACGAAGTGATTCACTTGTTCGTTGCCTGTTGGAGTGAAGTCATCCAGGATCATGTCCAACACGACAGAAGACAGATGTAGAGGTAACAAATTTACATAAACCTTCGTCATTAAAAGTAGACATGAGTTGTAGACTTCTGCGCGTGGCATTTTAAAAGTTAGACCAAATAAATACAATGTAAAAGGGCTCAGTGTCATATGATTGAAGCTCGCTTTACTACGTTCCCTCATAAGAGTTGTCTCGCCTCTTCTTTGACAGTGCAACAGGTTTTTGTTTCTTCCCAACGTCCTCAATGTCGGGACTTAATGAGTTGCTCTTTCTCTCGCCTTCCCAGGAAGTGTCGCCAAACACTGCCGACCACCGACGGACAGGGCGGGTGAGTGTTTCACTCGGTTACTCGCTATTATGGAAGTTTCTTGTGGATTTTCTTTGCTTTCCCCAAGCAAAAGTGAAACAAACAAGGTGACTTGATTAGGGTGAGATTAATGATCAACTCAAACTGCCTCGATTATTACTGTGTATCACGTAGACGGGATGTAATGTCCCCATATATCCTTTTGTGATTTAGAGGACTGTGTTTGTGGTGCTGTGTCGGGGTTTATTATATTTTGTCCACCCAATGAGGGGGGGGGACACTAAATATTAGAAACACTGCTCCATGTACGGCCATTAAGTCAAATCTACACTTCAATAACAAAAAGGAAACTGAGTATTATACCCTTTTTATGAAGGTAAGGTCTTATCTACTGGCAGTTAATCTGCTGGCAGTTAATCTGCCAGCAGATTGTATACCAGCAAAAATAAGATTACATACTGATTTACACCTTTTTTTTTTTTTAACGGTAAGATAATACCTTCCAAGAGGTCAAACCACCCGTAGCTGCTGCCTTTCGCACACAAAGTCTGACCCACATATCTGTAGGGCTGGGTGTGGAGCTGTCACTTTTGGCCTCTGTTCTTTTAGCAGCCTTTGCCATCTTTCTTCACCTGTCACCCATCTATAGAGGGCCACGAGGACTCTAAGCTGATGAAACAATGGCTGCTTGACCCCATACCAGCAGCAGTGGAGCAATTCATGCACCTGTAGTTGTGCCGCTTAACAAAGAAGCCTGAAAAGCTCACTTCAATCACATATACTGAGTATTTGTGATATCTAAAAAAAAAAAAAGAGAAGCTGTAAAGCCAGACTTTGCAGTGCAATGTTGTGTAGTGATTCCAGTATATTCTACATTGTTGTGTGGGTATTCATGTATGTGTTGTATTTTATAGCATGCACGGAGAACGTAACGGAGACGGATGCCTTCATTAGAAGGTAAACGGTTTCTCCTTGTTTGTTAAGTCACCAGCTGGAAACTCACACTAGTACGCAACTAATATATTGTTTTGTTTCTGGGCTCTTTTTCATTTTGAAACAGCTCTTTGGCTTTGGATCCTTTGGAGGAGTACAAGATGGACAACCAAAGACGAGGCCTCGCACTCATCTTTAACCAGGAGCGCTTCTTCTGGCGCCTCGGGTTAAATGACAGAAATGGAACCAATGCTGACCGCGCCAACCTGGAGAGAAGGTATCATGACGCGGCCAGCTGCCGGAGGGGGAACGTTCTAATCTGCAACTGTGTGCTTAATAACTTGTCCGTACTTGTTCTGCAACTGTAAGACTTTTCTTCACCTCTCTTTTAGACTGAGGGACCTGAACTTTGAAGTGAGGGCTTACGATAACTACAAACAGGTGGAGGTTTTGGATAAAATCAATGAAGGTAAGCACATGCCTGATCACTTATGACACTCAAATGACTGCATAAATATTCATGAAGCAGCACAGCATCATCACTGTAGTTTTTAGTTTCTTACCCGCTTCCTTGTTGTCCTTTTTAATATGCAAACTTCAGATCCAACATGTGATATCCTGTTGTATTAGACCTGTTCAGTAGCGAGTTTAACAAATACCCGATGTCCCACCAGCCTCCGAAGAGAACCATTCAGACGCAGACTGCTTTTTGCTCGTCTTCCTGAGCCACGGCGAGAGCGATCACGTTTACACCTACGACGGCAAGATCAGCATTCAGAATATCACATCCCTGTTCAAAGGAGACAAGTGCAAGAGCCTCGTGGGGAAGCCAAAGATCTTTATATTGCAGGTACGTGCGCACAAAACCCCGTCAAATCCAGCGGAATATGGCGACACCTGTTTTGGTTGGAAACCCAAGGTGACTGTGTATGTCGCTAGGCATGCCGCGGAGACAAGCATGACGATCCAGTGACGGCCTGTGACGCTGTGGACAGCGAGCTGAAGACGAATGAAGTGGTGGTGGACGCCAGTGCTGTATACACCCTCCCTGCTGGGGCTGATTTCATCATGTGCTACTCTGTGGCTGAAGGTGAGCCCGAGGGGGATGTTTATGACTCTAATCTGCTCTTTGGCAGCATGATGGGAAGGTTCACACTTCATTTCCTATGTTGACGGTGTCAATGTTGAACAGTAATCCGACTTAGAGACGAGAATTAATTATTTAAGACATTTATACGGGGCCCCGGGAGCTAATGTTGTGTTAGCTGGCTACAGTTAAGTTCAAATTGTTTAATAATTAATGTTATAAAACAAATCAACACAGGTTGCCGTTTGACGACATTAATAAATATTTAAAAATGTATACAGACCCTTTACGTAATGAACGGCAGCAGTTACACAATTGTTAACTGATCAACAAATCAAACTAAGTGATTTCAGTGGTTTCATTTAATAAGTCGTGTCAGCAAAACCTACCTAGTTTTACTTGCCTGTCCACGTTACGAGATCTGAAAGTAACTATTAATGTTTTAGCCAGCTAACAAAATGTTAACCTTTTTCACAATTAGTTGAGTATTTCGTCAGATTCATAATTTTGTGAGATCAATGAATTTAAAAAGCCACAAACCATGGCAACGACAGACGTGTCCCAGCCACGTGATGACGATGTTTTCCTAGTATGCCTGTGTTTTGTTTATTTGCATGTATTTTCTTAATGTACTTTGAGCTCTCAGGGCCACCATACGTCACTTTAAATGTCCTTTTTGCTGATGGGTAATTAACTATCATGTCCTTTCACCTGTGTTGTTTTTTTTTTAAGGCTACTATTCCCACCGGGAGACCATCAACGGCTCCTGGTATGTCCAGGATCTGTGTGAGCTCCTTCAAAAGTACGGGGACTCCCTTGAATTCACAGAATTACTGACGCTGGTCAACAGGAAGGTGTCGATGAGGAGTGTTGGGAACAGTATTGACCGGAATGCTATTGGGAAGAAGCAAGTACCTTGCTTTGCTTCGATGCTCACCAAGAAACTTTACTTCCGACAAAAATAGTAACAGTTTCGGCCCTCAGTCATGATATTAATACCTGGGAAACAGTCTGCTGGGAGATTTAACAGAATGTTTTTATTTTTGCTCATGAACACATTAGTCACACATGCTTTGAACAATCAGCAAATTGGCAGTTGAAGTATTTACAGTGGAATCAGTTGTTATACAATAACAGGAACAACTTCTATTCACATGCACTGAAGAAATATAACTATTCCTGGCTTTAGGCCATCACTCCACTTCTGAAACCTCATGTCATTCGAAGTTGTGTTTTCATTCATCATGTTAAGTTTCTTCTGAAGGAACCAGATTTCTTGGGTGGGTTAAACCATGATCTGGTTTATAAAAGGGTTTTTATGGGGTTTCGCATTTGCATGACAGAGAATCCAGAAGTATCTGAGTAGCAATC
Source organism: Ophiodon elongatus (assembly GCA_016806645.1). Classification (NCBI taxonomy): domain Eukaryota; kingdom Metazoa; phylum Chordata; class Actinopteri; order Perciformes; family Hexagrammidae; genus Ophiodon; species Ophiodon elongatus. The sequence continues at coordinate 1,859,209 of JACSYO010001880.1, forward strand.
ACGTTACAGTGTACTGGTTTATCTGAACCGGATTTCTCACACTAATCTGGTTTCTAGTTTAAATGTAAACCTATAGTAGATGTTATAGTACAATCGAACACAACAGCCCTGTAGTTTTCAACAAAAGTTTATAATACTCAGCAGAGTATACCATCATTCTATTATTTCTCTGATAACCAGTCTGGCCCCAGAAGTCCAACGTGAAGATTTTATTCAGCTTACAAGACTGACTTTTTTTTTTTTGCATTTGTGACAAATGTGTTGAGGGTAGGTTTTGAGACGGTCTTGTATTAGATTGCATTATGGTTTACGATGTTCTTGTTATTTTGTCCAACCCATGTAGATCAGTAAGACACATTTTTTGCACTCAAGAAATTGGCACCACAGGATTACTTTGTACCACAATCTGTGTTCTTTTCCTCAGCCTTTTGTCACATTTTTGTCTGCTTTTAAACGACTTTAGCACCACACAAACGTTGCCTTATCCCGCAGCTGACTTTTTTGTTTTTCCTAAAAAGCAGAGAGGACCGTAGATGCTGACATTTCTGGCGGCCTTGCACAGGTACGCTTCCCTCAGACTGAGGGAACTGGAAATGTCAGTTGAGTCTGTTTTTCTTTTATTTATTTTTTTTTGTTTTTAAGTCAGTTGCAGGAATGTCTACAAGCCAGACAAATATTTACCAACGTACTGCATCTTTCGAGGCAGGCGACAAAACAGCCTCGCAACCAGGTCACTCATGATTTTGTTCACATCAGGGTTTAATACTTCATCATCGCTCTGTAAGCACCAATGAACAGGTACTATCTCTCATATAAACATGCTGTTTGTCTTTAAGCTCGCTCCATCAAAAAGGGAATTCATGTTTGTGTTGTAGCAGTTTACAATCCTACATTTAATAATGCGTATTTGCACCCAACATGGCAACAATCACCTGTGTCTGTAAAGTACCTCAGGGAGGAGAGGTGTTTTTAAAGCTGTACTGTGGACCTGAAAAACTTGTCACATGACTTATGACTCAGGAAAAAAACAAAGCTTCCAGCATTCATTGATCCTGTATTTTTGTGATCTTACTGTTGTGACTTTGTATATTAAAATCGATGACATTTCAGCTACTGGTTTGCTCCCCCATTGAGTGAAAACTATTTTATAAAACTTTCATTCTTTTTTGTGGCAAAAAGTGTATTGATGTGATATCTTAATTTCACCTGTGCCCTGAAATCTCCATCCATTAAAAGAACGTAGTTATTATTTGTCTTCTAGCAGCGAGTACGACCACAACACGGCAGACAGGAGACTCTCACAAGGTTTGGGAATACTTTATTTCATTAGTCTTCAGCGTTTGTACTTTTCTCAAAGACATAATTGGCATTATCAAGACTGTAAACAAAACACAGAATGATATGGATTTCCGGTATAAAGGCACCATTATCAAAATAAAGCAGAAAATTATTTTTTACTCTGGAGTGTTTACGTGGAAGTGACCATTATTCATGGCATGGCTTTGGCTGGATCTGTTCAAGTGGAAGCTGAAATTCAGTCGGATATCTCAGACGTCTCAGGTCCTCCTCCACCTGACACACAGAAAACAGTCACACAGACCACATGTCACTAATTCAGTAGGATTTCCACAAGGCAGTGGATTATCCTTATGATAGTTTCTGGAAACGAATGCATGAGAATACAATTTTAATTTCATTAGAACATCCTGATGTTTCCCACCAGTCTCAGCTGTACTTTGGGTTTAGTGCTAATTAGCAAATGTTACCATGCTATACGATGCTAAACTATGGCGACTAACATCAGTAAAATTAGAATAGCTAAACATCTGCATGTTAGTATTGTCATGTGAGCAAGTTAACATGCAGATGTTAGCATTTAGCTCAAAGCACTAGCTTCAAAAAGCTGCGAGCAGGGCCGAAGACTTGTTGTTTTTCTCGAAAAAGCATTAGCTTAAAAGAAATGTATCTAATTTCTTCCCTTACATTTTTCATATTTTAGCACATATCCAATTAACATGTTCTTCCTACATTTTTATGTGTCCAAAATGTGTTAGTGAGGTAGATTGTGACTCTAAAGTGTCTGCATCTGCACGATTGGAAAGAGTGAACCAACCTCAGCCATCTCATCCTTCAGTTCATTGTATCTCTCAACGTTGAATTTGTTCTTGCTGGCCGCCTTATAAAAGTAACGCAGGAACTGTCGGTCTTTAGCGTCTGGGTATAGATAATCCTGAGGGAAAGAATAAAGTGGGCTTGTTATTAATGTGGCGAAGAAAAAACATATCTGCACACATAAGCATGATTTTGTACAACAGAGCTTCAAGTTCTAATAACTATGTTAAAGGAATACGGTCATATGTCTGTTAAATATGATTATATAACAGTTAGGCATTTTGCTCACTATAAAGACTGGAAACGGGGAAACCGTTAGCCTGGTTCTGTCCGTAGATAAACAATTTGTGGTGTTACAGTTTGTGGTTAGGTGCCGAACCATGGATGTATAAAGAGAACTAGATACAGCGTTGGGGGCGGGGCCCTGTTCATCACTGTAAAAGTTGCTCAGTAGCACATGAAGACAAAAATATTCCACTTCCAGGGAGAAAATTACCCAGAACTTTCATATCCATTGGCCCATAGAGCAAGTGCAATAGTGTTTCCATTAACCCCGCATCCCAGCTGCTTGTTGTCATTCGCATGAATGAAGGGAGGAATACAACTCTGGATTCGGCTATTAGTGCATTTTACAACTTTTAGGACCCTGTTATGTAAATAAGGGCTATTCAAGTGTTCATATGCAGATGTTGATTTGCCTAAATAAAAAAAATAAAAAAAATAATCGCGAGGCTCTTCCTGGAGGCTTGTGCTGAACTACTTCGAGGCGCGGCGCGGTGGAGACTTGTCCTCACTGTGAGGTCGCCAGGCAAGAGGCAGAGACATGAAGTCACTTTGGCCAGCCAATAAATAATCCAGCACTTAACTTCCCATGAAACCACACATTTTCTTATGCTGGTCTGCTTATCTTGACTCCTTCAGAGAGAACCAGGCTAGTTGTTTTCAGTCTCTATGCTAAGCTAACTGCTGCTGGTTGTAGTTTCCTAATAGATGGACATAAAGGTTGTATCGATCTGATCATCCAACTCTTTGGAAAATAACAAAATTTAGTTTTTTTTTCCTCTTTTTGACCCTTTGAGACTTGCCTGTTTGGTAAGGACATAATAGGTGAAGACTCCAATGCTGGTGGCGTAGGTGATGAAGTAAGTGACGGGCTCCATGACGTCCCATGAGTAGACCCACCATGTGAGCCAGGCCAGAGCGCCACCCTGCACAGATAACAAGGCCATGCCGGTCCAGATGACCCTGGAGCTGTGGAAACCTGCTGTATGGGACAGCTGTGCCTTCATCTGTCATGGTCAGGCAATAATACGAGAAAGGATGGGTTACGAGCCAACTACACTAACGGGACAGAAATGTCATCTGTTCAAAACACCAATAAAAAGAGTCCGTCAAGGGGATGTAACGAGGGAGAAAGAGCGGTTCAACGGCATACAGATGTTGAGACTCATCTACTACCTTCTCCAGAGGTGACAGCTCCTGTTTGAGGTTGTCCAGTCTCTCCAGCAGCTGCCGCTCTTTCAGCAGGTGGTGTTCCGGCAGGTGGAGCGCCGTGTGCAGCAGATGCACAACATGCTTCATGTCCTTCAACTCCATGGCATGCTCACTGGTAGACTCTGCTGAAGAAGGCACAGCAAGGTGGATGAGGATGAGAAAGTGAGAGGAGTCATGCCAGGAGAGATAACCACTGCTATTTATCAGCAGGCCGAAGTTCTAATTGCGAAGAAGACAACATGAGGTCCATTTATGACCGGAGAGAAATGCGTTGTACCCTTTTCAGGAGCGCAGACATTATAAACTGCATCATTGATGATGAGCTGGAAGTCCTTGTCCAACAGGGCGTCTATCAGCGTGGTGTTTGATACAGGCTCTCCATCTGTCAGAAGAGGACAATTGTTCAGTACTTTTATTGCAATTCTAATAACTTTATATTCTCATAGCTCAGTTAAAAAAGTGTTTTAACAGGCTGCCAATATAAGGTCAATAAAAAAAAAAAAACAGGAAAAAGAGACAAAAAACAATGAAATGAAATGCTAAACATATCAAACATAATAACTCAAATCATAATGATCCCTTTACTTGATAATTTATTCAAAAGTCTAAGAATAAAATTAGATATTTCTTTTCCTCACTCAAAAATACTAGGCTACTTAGTTGGCTTCAGGGAAAAAAAAGGCTGGGATCCACTGCACTACATGAACCCCATAAAAAGAGTCAGTCAATCATTTGCAGCCCACACAAAGTTACTCATCACTGCTAAACCAAAGGTCTCCTTAAAGGAATGAGACACATGGGAAACATAAGGAGGAGCCAATGTTGCATAATAGAATATCTGTGCACCTCAGTTCCAACATTCCCCATTTCCTGAAATGATACATAATCTACACCCTTCCTCACATGGTGATTTTAGGACACTTTTCAGCAGCATTTAGGTGGTGCAGATGGACCGAGAGATTGCTCAATAAAATAGCCTGTTTTTCCAGTCAGGAGAATGTGAGTCGCACCCATTACTTAAAATGCACTGCAGTGGTGTTTGCATTATGGACCAACAATGACAGTTAATATACTGTGCTTCCTTGTCACTGCCATTTACAGTTGGCTGTACATCACCTATTGCAGTGGATACAGGGAAGAGTAGGAAAACAAACATTTCTTTTGAAAAAGAATCGTAATTTTCCAAAAAATTATGATTTTGTTTTTGTGAAATACTGGCTACTTTTACCTCTTTATGTCTCTAAAAATCCTTTCAATGAAATCCCCTCAGCTGTTGAGCTGCTCATGAGTGACACCAACATTGACATTTAGTCAGTGGTGAAAATATGTTCATGTTTGTGCAAACTACAAACGTGTCAAAACACAAGCAGTGTTCCCAAGTTAAAGCTGGATGAGACTTGTAGCTCCAGCTTAGACCTCAGACACTCAAACCACTTTCACTTTCGACAAAGAACCCGTCAAACCATGTTGCAGCAAAAATGGTGAAACCTGACTGACTAAAACCCTGAGGAATGTGATCGGGCCGGTGCATAGCTAAGCTAACAAGTGTCGAGTCTTACCCTTGGAGAAAATCAAAGTTGTGGTTCCGGGGTCCTCTCTATGCAGATCTGCGATCAGGTCCCCGACGCTCATCAGCATGGGTCTGAGGAAGAACAGACACTTCTCTTTCCTGGAGGGCAAGGGGACCTCCAGAACCAAGCGGCCATATTTGTACCTCAAAGACACGTCTGCAACATAATGAGGAGGAAATAAGTTTTACTATACGTCTTGTGCGCCACAGATCATCATGTCAAGCTTGATGGGGAGGGGGGAGTGGGGTGTGGCTGTGTGACATATAGCAATGTATTCTCATGTGGATGTAGGAACTGTATATTACCACTGGGGGGTGCGAGTGTACTGTAGAAAGAAGCGTGACAATTTCCAAGTAGAGACTGCCGCTTTTGGACCTGAAAAAGAAAAAGAAGGAAATAAATAAATGGAGACAAAACAAAAACAGAGAAAGAAAGAACAAAAAGAGCATTAGTAGCTTCTTCAGATTGTTCTCTGTGAATCTGAACACGCTGCCCGGGTAAACTGACATTAAAGAGTGAACAGATCCAGAGCGTCCGGACATGAAGGATCTGAAAAAAGATCCACTGTTAAACAGTAAAACAAAAAAAAAAAAAGGAAAAAAAAAGAAGAATTTCTTCAATAACTAGGAGTCTTGGAAACCCTTGACACTCCCCTTTCTAAATGGTGTGCAATCTAACTGACGAGCCTAAAGTACAGATTCTGCTAATTAAACCGGCTCCTTTGTGCTGATGCACGCTTCATTAAAGGACGCAGCCTTTAACGCTTTGTTTGTTCCTCAATAATAAAAAAAGTACTATTGTATTCTCCAACTGCTCCTGATAATAGAGAGGGCCTCCATTGGGTACCGCTCATTATTCTAGTCAGCAGGAGAACCACTCTGTACTGTACTTGACATTCCTGGGGTGTAGTCTTTTTTAGTTTACATGCAAACACATATTATTCCACTCAATATTTAACGCCTCTGGGACGTGCTACAAAGCAGCTATTTTAGAATGGAGCCACAAGCACAAAGAACTTCACAGTAGAGATTCAGTTGAATATCTCCATAATATTAAAACCAAAACCAACAGAATTGTACAAATGTGATTGTGATAGCGGCATTAATAACAATTATATGTTCAGATTCTGGATAGTGGTGATACATATTTTGACTTTCCTACTAAGAGCTTTGAACACTAGCTTCCTGGTGCGTAAACACTTGGTCCGTCTGAACCTCGACAACAGATTCCTCTACAGCATTTCCCATTTAGCTGAGAGTCAGAGGCGTCCAGCCGACATCTAGGGATGCGGCAGCCACTCTCCTCCACCCCTTTGTCCTCCAGCTGGGAATTTGTTCGATCAATATCACATTAAAGAGGAGCAAGGGAGCCGTCCAATCTCATGGACTGAGAAAGCAGCCGGGCCTCGAGGCACAGTGATTGAGTGGAAGCCAGATGTGCAGAAGTCCCTCACACTCCACTGGTTAGGAAACGGGACTTTAATAGGAAAACAACATTCACGTACTGAAAATGAGTAATTGTGTTCATGACCAGAGGCCTTTGTGTGTGGGAACATGGACCATGAAGACAACAACCCATGCTGGACTACAGCGGCAGAAGCCAGGAGGTGAGACGGAGAGAGAAATGTAGGCAAGCTTGAAACTGTTTTTGTGATCTGGAGATTACATACTCATCTGAAGTGTTTGTTAGCTTGGTAATGATGCCGTGCACCACACTGTGAAGGACAATATGATTTTATAAATACTCTGTCCCAAAAAGAGCGAAAACAAAGTGATCCCAACGGGACACAACTTAAGCTGTTCAGCTTGTGTGAGATCTCCAGATGTTATTGTACAGCTGAAAGCTGTCACAGAGCTTTACTACCTACGCATCAGCACACCAGCTCCCAATGGACAATGGGAAAACATATTTTTATGGGATATACATTCTTACGTACCAGTGAAACAAGCCTACTGGCATCAACAATTGTAACAGTTAACTTGAAAGAAGCAATGGGTTAAAAGGTGTTAACAGCTTTTCTCTTTTTTTTTTTACATTTGATACATGCAGCGCAGTATAGATGCATACAATCCTCTACCCCTGTGTATGTGTAGTTTAATATTTTGATGCAATACATTTTCTGGAAAATCAATTAAGAACTAATTTTCCTAATTAAATATCTGACAGGCCGGGTTCACATTAATGTATATTTCACCAGAAACACAAATCCATAGTCCCACTTATTGATTTGCAGCATTGGCCTTATGTGGTTGCCCAACCTGGCGTCTTAAACACAACGTTTTTTTCTGACTTTTCACTATACTATCAAAACTATCTAAATACTATCAAAACAAAAAAATGGAAGGAGTCTCTGTCCTCCGAGTTTCTTGGCCACCGACTTCTCACTTGGTGGGTGTATTGCTGAGGAGCCAAGGAAGCGCAGTGTCGAGAGTCAAGTTGCCCGGATGTGAGGTTCAGGAGAAAGCTGCAAGCAGTAATACCGGAGGTCAAGCATTCGGTCGAAACGGGCACTGCCTTAGTATACTTAAGTCCTCTAAAATCTTTCTAATACAACAATCTGAGAAGGAAATATTGCTCTTTGGTTGAACCGCTCACGTCCACACTGAGGCAATAACGTGTCACGTGGGGTTGCAAGTAGACACTGCTTTGTTTGAGGGGGAACCACTGGCCCTTAATACAACCAGAGAAAATAAGGGATAGCTGCCACAGAATAAATGGTAGCGATGAATCGCTGACAGTTGACAAAAAGTCTATAGTTATTCTGTGACTCAGTTAACCTCAGACAGCAATGCACATTGCCAGTATGTTAAACAGCCTGGAACGGCATCTTATAAGCCTCCCCTGCTACCGCTGCAGCCACAGTGCCTCATTAAACCGAGTGGCTGACTGCCAACAAATACAGTGGGTGCACCAGATAAAAATGCCTATTCTTCGTCACTCTTGTTCGCAAGCACTTCGATGTCAAAGTAAATTATTTCGAGCACCAATTGCTGATGTGTAAACAGTGGATCTGGAGCTAAGCATAAAGGGCAAGGCTGGACTCTGTGTGTGTGTGTGTGTGTGTGTGTGTGTGTGTGTGTGTGTGTGTGTGTGTGTGTGTGTGTGTGTGTGATTATTGAGAGAGTCAATCCAATGGCTGACTGAGTCCAGGCAGTTTGTATGCTATGTGCGTGCACACACCAATCCCATTCTAAATCAACAGAACCCGGCGCTGTGGCAGATAATGCAGCTTGAAAGCCATGTGATGAACAGTAGTCAATTTCCAAAGCCATGCTGCTGGCCCTGTGTTATTACCTTCTGCAGCACACTGCATTAGAAATACGTTGCCTACATGTGGCCGTTACAAATGATCCTACAAAAGAAACTTAACTCTGGGGGTCATCTGTGCTATAAATATACCTTCCAGACAATTGAAAAGCAGTGGATGTTCCCCCTGGCCTCATTACAGGTAATGACAGAGACATAAGGAGCAAGTGTAATAAAGTTTTTATGTTCCTTGTGGGGACAATTTGACTGCTAAATCCCTAGAACTCACAGGCAGACAGCATAGATAATCTTTCTTTATTCAAGAGCGTCTCCAGCACAGCAGTGCTTTGGGCCAAATGCTAACATTAGCACACTAACAAGTTAACATATTGATGTTTAGTAGATAATGTTTGCAGTGTTAACCATCTTAGTGGATTGGCATGCTAACACTCAACACAAAAGCATAGCTAAGAGGAATATGATTTATTTAGCAGGTATTTGGTCTTAAACCGAAGTACAAGACGAATTGAAATCTACCGACGTCGGTTCGGGGCGGTGTCATCCGCTGAAACCATCGTGTGGGTTACACCCATGCAAAGAGGCAGACACACCCATAAGTTACGAAACACACGACAAAGGGTTGTAACAGACTGCAGGTTGGAGACTGCACTGCCTGAACAAGCCTGTACAAACACAAGTAATAGGCGATCACGCCCACGTTATGTCACAAGACACGACTACAGCCTGCAGAAAGACTCAAGTGATGCGACTCCTCCACATGACGACGAACGTCACCACTTTGGTCGCTTATCAAAACAAAAACACACTTCCCAATTACACGGCTAATCAATATTCAGAACGCAGGGCAGTCGCCGTTCGGCCGTCGTCCGTCACACATTTCGGGAGTCAATTTGGCGCTGCAGGGAAAAACCCTTGCACGCATGCTCCCCATCTGAAAAACAATTTCCTCCCACTGTTCTTTCTGAAATCAATCAGCTGAAGGTATATTTACCCCTTGAGCGGCACGTTTCTTATTTATGCCACGCCAACAGGGAGAGAGGAGCGAGAGAAGACAAACTGTCATCTCTCGCTCCTCTGCAGGGAAGCAGGCCGGGGGCTTCTGCTCAAGCAGTGATCAGGGTTATCACGGAGGCAAGCCTCATTTCCCCTGCACTCCCCCAGCAGGTCACCCCATTATGAAGCCTGTCACAAATGGCATCAGGACCTCTTGAATACATCTCCTCCCAATCTCATTAAGGGTGTGTGACACACACACACACACACACACGCAAAATTATGATATTTTGCAGGCATGACTTGAAGCAGGTGGAAAGGGAAATCTGTGACGGTGATAAACGGCCTAAAAGGCTGAAGGGGGAAGAAAAAAAAATGAAGGCTACCGAGAAGATAAATGGCTCCCCGATGCCATGAGAACAGCAGCACCGTACCATGAAAATGATTAGCATTGAAGCGTTTGTCTTCTGCTCTCCAGGGATGCGGACGGTGGAGGGGCACAAAGAGGAAATGCAGTGGGTTGTAGATGACTGCGGTACGACGGCAGGAAGTACTGGAGAGAAGAGTTTGTGCAGGACTTTTCATGCCAACACGACAAATAAAATGTCAAACGATAAAATATCCTCTAAAAATATGTAAAAATCTATATTAATTGAGGGATTAAAAAAAAAAAAATAAATAAAGGACAAAAACACGGAACCCATGGATACAACAATGTTGTATCCATTTTACAATGCAAAACTCCAAAATCCAATGCCAGATTGTATTTATTCAACTCGTGCTCAGAATGTAAAGATGGCTTTTAGTCGAGCAAGTCCGCCAAGTTCCTTACAGCGTTCAAAATAGTTATTCTACCATGAGCAGAGGTTAATTGTCTGCTTGTAAGATATTTTCATGCGTCTTCACTGAAACCAGAATGAGTTAGGACTTTTATTTACCTAGACCATATGTACATGAGTAGGACTTTTATTTACCTAGACCATATGTACATGAGTAGGACTTTTATTTACCTAGACCATATGTACATGAGTAGGACTTTTATTTACCTAGACCATATGTACATGAGTAGGACTTTTATTTACCTAGACCATATGTACATGAGTAGGACTTTCGCTCTTACAGTACAGTCTGGTTCACTGCATGTAGGCTGTGGGTATAAACCGCTGCGACACTCCCCTCCCGCTAGCTCTTTAATAAAAGGTACTGTCACTGCATCCTGTGCTTAGCGCCGCCCAAGACATGGGCACACAAAGAAGGAGCTGAACACTGACAAGAGGGGGACAAATATGGGGACAAATATGGAGACACTGACTTAGAAGCCATGTGGTAGACGCCACGGTCACATTTACAAAGGGTGCAAAAGTAACTCTTCCAAAGCAACAAAAAACCTCAAAGCTGCCACAAAAAGTTTGGTGACTCATATTTCCCCACATGGCTGAGTAATGCATCATCACGGGGTCATGCAAGGACAAGAAGTGCACTCCTTGGATTACTAGTTTGTTGGATTAAAAACAAACCTTGAACTCAATAAGAAAAGTCTGCAAAGGGAAATTTATTAATTTGTGTTCTTTAACTGATAAGATTCTCGGATTCCTCTGTCCAATGAACACACTTAAAACTGTACATTATCACAGTGTAGCGCAATGGACGGTAACAGGTTTGATATGAGATTTCTATCATTAACACCCGTTTCAGTGGAGGCATCATGATCACACCTGTAGTTTTTATGAATCTTTTGCCAAAGGCTTCAGTGGGTGTGTAAATATCATGTGTGGCCATGACGTTGTAACTGATTTGGTTAAAATTGAAGGATTAAATTATACCTTATTAATCTCACATATGTCTAGCATGAGCTGTTAACAAGACTGACCAAAACGTTAAGTTTTATTTGAGCCACCAAGATGATGCGCATTCCTAGAAGGAATAATTATTCACTTGGCTCAAGCAGATTGCAGGTCTAAGCTTCAAAGCCTGTGCCAAACAAAATACACGCACAGGAAACACATTCAGCTTCTATAATGTACTCCCAAAGTGTTGCATCACAGTTTCTTACTGTCATTTAGAAGCCTGAAAACTACGACCCCATTCACACTCTGTGTTACCTTGAGATGTGTATCTAGATGGCAGAGTTACTCCACAAAAAAAAAGGACATACTGCATTTACAGCTAGTATAAATAAATGTTCTTGTTATCTCAAGTCAAAGGAAGCATTGCTGCATTTACCCGACTTCTTTTTCATTTGCAGAGGAGAGGGCCTTGTCTATAGCTTTTTGCCAGTCCTGCTTGAGACAGGAGGAAGTGGCAGAGTCGAGCTTGATTTATGCCAGCAGCAGCCGCATGAGTGACGTCCCACCGTCAGGCCCGGCCCGTGGGGGCTTTGTGCAGCAGGGCTCGCCTCTCGGCGCACATCCAACATTTTCTAAAACTACACGGACGCAGACGACAAATGACAGATGACAAACAAAAGGATCAAAACACAGAAAACATGAAAACAGGGTCAAACTTAAACTCAAAAGCCAGATTTTATGTATTCAACTCATGCTGAGAATGTGAAGATGGCCTTAAAAATGCCCTATTAAAAATGTATTGATCTATTTACAGTGGGAGCCAGACCGCCTCCAGATGTATTATATCTGATAGCATCCCAACTGGTTCTGCACTCAATAGGCTTACACTTTACATTAACATGCAGTTTCCCTTTTAGATATATATTTTTTTATTATGAATTTTTCACTTATACTGGACAGTTGATAGAAGAGAAGCAGACAGGAAATAAGGAGGAGAAAGCAACAAAAGTCCCCGGATGGAATCAAACTGGGGATGTTACAGTTAGAGGGGAAGCTTTCTTGACCCAGATCACATGTTAATACCAGGTGTAAATGGAGTAAAACAAACTAACACTAATTCGCTCACTACAGCTCTATTGAGGAATTTTCCATACTGAGCAACACTGGTCCCACAATCAGGAAGACATTGATTTACAGAGTGAAACACAAGTCTGAAAGATTCCCTACGGGGGAGATCTCTGTGGATGCTGCCCTCATGAAGAACAGCCTCCATGCCTGCCTGGGATTGACCCAGAGAAACAGGCAGTCAGGCTTTCTGGAATGAAGGCTTTCTCCATCTTCCATTATAATGTCATCCAGACTATGAAATGTGCAAAGACAGCAGACGGAGCCAGATGTCAGAGAAAAAAAAATAATCAGTGACAAAGTGATGCTCGTTTCAGTTGTCTTGACATTTTGGGGTTCACGGTTTCGGTGGTATAGAGATTTGTCTCTATATCAGGCATATATGTACTTACTATTTTAGCCCTCTCAATGTACAGATATTTGAACGTATACGTGAAAGAATATGATCATAACACAATGTTGCAGTGTTGTCACTCCATGCTTAAAAAGGAGTTATGTCTTGGGAAAACAGGTTGGTTTGCAATCACACCCGCAGTCAAATGAAGTGATCAAACATCTATGTGCATCTGATGCAAAAGCACAGTATGTTAGGAGGATGTTCAACCTGCTAATCTGCTACTTGTAGTAATCCACACATCCAGGAGTCACAAACTTGGCAACCCACCATCACATGTGCAGCCATTGTACACTAGTTGTTTACCATCCCTCATCCTATTTAGCCACCTGGACTTTTCATTACTGGCTGCACGGAGATAAAACCGTTTTCATCCGCTTATCTGACTCTGGACAAAAAAATCCAAACAAGTGTGTTTCCCAAAATGTCATACTGTTCCTTTTATGTGTTGCTGTATACAGGCGGTGAACAATGACTCACTGCCACATATTTGAATGCATTGCAGGTCTGTCACATATCTTGCAGCACTCTTGCCCTGCTTAGTTGTAGACAAGCTCCATCATGTCCCTGTATAGCATGGCGAGTGTAGAAAAGAAGAACATAACCAGCACCATCACTCACTGGCATAAAAGACAAACTCACCAAAGCTTCTCTCATAAAAGTGAAAGTGTCTGCCTAGATAACATTTTCCAAGTGGTAATCATTTGCTGAGGGCACTCGAAACATGACAGGTGTTGTTTGAGGCTTTATCTCCTGCATCCTCTCAGTGGATGATGTCTCATTTTACAACCTGTTAAATAAAATCTGACGTAAAGGGACACTTTCCCCGACTACAGTATCACTAAAGCAGCCGTGTGCGCAGCCGAGAGCGCATGCTCCATGCTCAACTGAATTAGCAAAACACCTGTGAAGTCAGAATTCAAGGAGATCCATCTTCAGTTGCTTATCCAAGACGTCTGGTGACCGTGATCCCTTTTATTTCACCGCCTGCCTCCCAGATCATCTGCCATAAAACTGCCATCTTGCTCTCTGGTTTTCTAAAACTGGTTTTGTATGCAGCCGTATTCATACAATCTGTCTTGTCAATGGCTCTCTTACAACAGCTGTTGTACCAGCCTATTCAAAAACAAGCTGTTATGCAGCCACTCCTCCAAAAATAACACACACTCTTGAGCTGAAAGTTTTTCCTTCCCACAATATTTTGTTAAAATGTTTAAATGCTTGTTTGGAACATGCTGAGCATACTGATGAGTATGATGAGTTCTGCCGCGCTCTGTGCGTCTTTGCCCTTCGAGGTCCAAATTGGGTGTGCTGGTCCAAGACTTTCCTTCCAGTATGCCATTTGAAAAGGGGAAATGGGAAAACTGCAGCTGCGGTGTTCTATATGAAGCAGTCTAAAAAGAGAATTCATCTTAGTCATACTTGCATTCAGGAGTGATTCATGGCAGCTTGCCCACCACAGAACAGAAATGATGTTATTTTCTTCAATCCCTCAAACTAAAGTTGATATTCACTCAGTATGGACACTATCTTGGCATTCAGCAACTCAGTGTGCACCGTTCCTCCTGCTCTGGCACAGATACGTCGGCTCAGGACCAGCTTGCTCACGACTTAGCTGACATCTGCACATTTTTATGCAATGGTTGACAAAATGGGTAATACATTTAAGATTTTAAGTGGCCAATTTAACAGTTCATTAATAACGTGAGTAAGTAGAACCACACCACAAAACCCTTTTGGTGATGCTCTCGATGCCACGTGGGGCTTCATCGTCTGCAGCACTATACTCTCTCAACTGTGCATGTAATGGTTCATGCAGGCCGACCTTTACACTGCATTCATCGACAATGGCTCGGACATGATCAGTGTTGAAAAACAAATGCAGACAAGCCTAATGCACAACTCCAGAATATGCTAATAAGATATGGATCGTTGTGTCGAACATACTGGCAGCTGCAGAGTGCAGCAATGTTAGTTGGTGTCTCTTGGGATTGTGAAGGGCAAGACCAGTCTCTAATTAAAGTTTAGAAGTATATATATATATATAGCAGCCTAATCATAGGTTCTTTCTCCAGTAATAGCTTCACTAGAGTAAGTGAATGAGCAGCGCTCGAGTGAGGAGGTATTGTAATGGTCAGTCAGGCCCACTTTGATTGGCTTCAACGGTCATGTTCCTAAACCCCAGTAGAGGTAGGTAATATATATATGAATAATGTATTGGTTATTTAAAATAGAAACAACTGATGACAGACAAAGGCAGATAGTTGTCTTTCTCCACAGTGTAAACACCTCCATTAGAGCTAATGTGAAAATGGATCACATTAAAGCACAAGTTATAGAAACCAACATCTTTTTTTTGGTTAGGTTTACATCAGATGTAAACAGGTCAAGAAGCCTGCTGTTACAGAAAATAAATAAGGAGTTGAAAAAAAGAAATCCTTCTTTGAACAGTGCCCTCAAACGACTGGCGTTGGCTAATCAACTCGATACACTAAACCAAAGTACACTGCGTTGTGTTAAAAAAAAAGAAGGAAAAAAAGCAGGAAACCAGTCCATGAAATATTTGCCCGGTGGTGTAACGTCAGCAGCCCGACGACGAACAAAAGCGACCAACGTTACGTTGCGGGTCGTTTTTACCTGGTGAAGAACCGTCAGCGGTCGGGCCGTCGTGAGAGGCGGAACACTTCTTAAAAGTCTCGCCGTAACTTTGCCGACCATCCGCACCGAAGCCATCGTGCCCCGGTCACCGCGTTACCCGAGCTGCTGCTGCTGCTGCTGCTGGAGGGGCATGCCCGGTCAGAGATACTCCCTCAGTCCGGTGTCCCGGCTGGAAACGGGCTGCTGTCGCTGTAGATATAAACAGAGGAGACGATAGCTGCGGGACGGAGGGAAGAACAGCGCCGCCTGAGCTGCACACTATTCCCTCCCAACAACATGCACGCGCCGTGTCACACGCCGCTTCCTCTTACACCTTTTTTTTTTCTTCCCCCCCTCTCTCTTTAGTCTGTTTTGCACGACGCAGCCAGCAGGGAGCAGCTGGACGTCATGTGTCCCGACACAAGTGAGCCGAGTGAGTGGACATTGCATCCTCCTGGACACCGCACCCCAAAATATATAAAGTGCTGCGGACCTAACACGCACGCACGAGATACGTGGTTATCAAAACGAGGATGCAGAGACCCTCACAGGTCAAGGACACCCACACATCTAATTAACCTTCAGGACAGACATGTTTGCAGCCCGTTGCTTGAGACCTCGACAGAGAGACGTCGAGCAACGCGTGTTGCTGGTGTTTATACACGGTGAAATAAACAAACAAACCAACGTGGTTCACGCTAGCAGATGTTGCTTACAACCACGAGTGTGAACGAAACAGTGGACAGCTCTCCAGTGAGAGAGGAAGACATGATAACCGCCATCTTGGTTTTTACATCCATGCGTTCCATCAAGGTTATGATTACTAAACGTATCCTACCAAAACTTTTGCATTTTTTAATGCATTTTTTGCTGAGAAGTAAATCCGCTTTGATTTGTTTGCACTTTTAATATTTGCTCAAGAAGCAACTTTATCAGTTTAATGTCCACAACTGATACTTTACCTGCATTGTTGGGCAAATCACTTGAAAAATGTGACCAATCACCCATTGCTCATTGAATATAAAATAACATTGCTTTACTAAATATGCAGAAGTAATACGTGACATTATTTGTTGCAGTACTCAACAGCCCCATACATGTACAGTATATGTGTACAGTATAAATACTGGATATAAACATTGGTTCCACCATGGGTAAAGATGTCCTGAACCTGGGAAGACCGTAAACAGCAGTGCGATCCTAAAAATACCTTGGAAGATGCAAATTGGTGTTAGTTATTTTTTTTGTATTTCCCCTTATAAAGGGTTTCTCCTGAGAAGTGGAGTGATGGAGCAGGCGGCCACCTCTCTACTGACCGGCAGGGGCGACTCCTGCTCACTTGATTTATTACCTCAGTAAGCATTGTAAAAAATTAGTTTATAGTCTCAATCGCTAGTTTCAAGTCTTCTTCAATACATCATGATGTTCATTTAGTAAATGATGGTCTCCATTTAGAGTAACATAGACCAGAAAGCGGAGGAGGTAGGGTTTAGGGCGGGCTTACTGTGATTGACAGGTCGCTGCCCCTACCAGAGCCGTGTCCGGCGGCACTACGTCTCTACGTCACTCCTCTGCGTTCCAAATATGATAACTTTCGTTTATCGGTTGCGAAAATAGCAACATGTCAACGGTCGTATTCCAAGATGGCGACGGCGAATTCGAGGCATCATAACAGCAGTCCACAAACCAGTGGGTGACGTCACGATGATTACGTCCACAGTCTATGCGATGGAGTCACAGAGTGCCACGGTCACTCCAGGCTCACATGGTTCGGGCCAGTCGGTGTGAAGATGGACATGCAAGACCAAACTGATATAAACCCTCCCATTTAATCCCCCAACCTATGAATTGTTGGTGTAAAACAGCATTAGTGGAATTAATAACTATATAACATTTCAAATTGTAATCCCTGACACTACTTCTTACTGAAAAAGTAATCACACACTGTAACTCAATACCTTTAGTCATAAATTAATAACTGTCCAACGCTATTGACTAATCATACACAGACAAACAGGTTGAGTCCGATTCAGAGATTTCACTTCTCACTTTTGTTATAATGTCAAAAACAGGCACGTGTTAGTTTTTGAAGTTTTAGTTAATTAAAGTATTTTTTGTATAACTAAATATTGTACTGATAAATATGTACACCTGCATGCATATTTGTGATTATGTATCTACTTTATGTGTGTGTGTGAAACAATAGTTTTAATTGTAATGTTTTTTGGCATAGAGCCTCTGTGCATGAATTGTACAAACGCTGCCCTGATTCAGAGATATGGACTCATTAGTTTATTGCCTCCAAACTAATGATTGAACCCTCACTTTTGTGGTCAATAGTAACCATGAGTAATTTGCTCATGGCTCTCAATCCACATAATGACCGGCCAACATATAATGGACAAAATGTCAGTCTGCCCATTAATATTTAAGCATTTAATAGAGAAGCTGTGCAGTTGGTAAGCTGAGCCTGGTTAGTTACTGAGCTCAACAGACAGCGTGATATCTGATTCTCTTATCACCTATTGACCTTCAAGCCCAACAAAACTACACAACTGCTTTATGCACACTCTACACATCGTCGTGTCTACTTTGGATGAACATTTGTGTCATTTTTCATCACACTGTACCTCCAACATTTTACAATACGATCAGTTTTTATAATACGATCAGTTGCGATGGGAAGTGTATCTGTGTTTCCGTTAATCCCCATAAGGGCCCTTAAAGAAGCTGATGCAAATTGAGACGCTTCTTCTCTCTCTCTGAACCTCCCAGACTAACAAAATACCTCTCCTACTAAAACAGATATAAAGGAGAGGAGGTATTATTCATAAAAAGCTGGTAATTTCTCAGACTGGTTTTCTGTTTCACTGTATCCTGTATGATTGGTTAAAGTCATCAATACTCCCAGAGAGAAGATGGATGACAGAAAGGCTTGGCGGCAATCAATATGGTTTTGGCAAAGAGGCTGTTTTTTTTTTCCCTTTTGAAACTGACCTTTTTTCATAATTTTTACATAATTTACTGGAGAGTGAAAATGTTGCTTCATCGGTGCACAGAATAAAGTTAACTAAACACCGGTGTATTATGAGTATTAATGTGTGTCAGTCATCAAGTGTAAGCTTCTCCTGACAGAGACCAAAGACAGAGAACATCCTGTGCCCAGTTACTGTTCTCTTTTGTGGTCAGCTATTATCCATCACCCGCTGCTAGATTTATCCTCTCTTATTGGCCACAAACGGACTGAGTAAGACCGCATTCTGCTCTCCTGTAATGAAGTCATTTTTGGGAAGAGCACCAAGGTTCTTTCTCGAAGGATTTGGCAAGTGTGCTTGAGGCCGTTGAGAGAAGCTGCACTTTAATAACAAAATCTGATATTTGCCTGCAAGTTAATCATCGAACATGATTGTGATGCATGCAGTGATTCTATATTCGTGATGACAGACCGCTTTGAATCTAAATTATCCCCACATCTGGTTTTACTCTAGACTTTCATGTGTTCTCGATCAAGAATCAAAGACACTGAAATACCTTCTGTTCCACTGGTCTATATTGCAGGTTGGATGGCTCTTGGAGAAGCTGTTCAGCTCCACTGTTGCTGGGATTGACAGACATAACAGCAGACTCAGCTTGATGGGTGAGTTTATACTTTGTCAGGGGTGTGGGGGGGGGGTTCTATCTTGTTCAACAGACAAAGGCTGCCCCCTTGTGCACTTGGAGTGATATTACAAAAACCATAATGCACAATGAATACGTCAGGAATAAACGCTCTGCTATAAAGGCATTGAACTCATACAAAGACAAAACGGTATTCACTTCCATATTGCAAAAATCTTCATATCAGCTTGTTGAGGTCTTGCTGTTTGAATGAATGAAAATGACCAAAAGAGCAGCGTCACAGTACTCTTTATAACGCTACACTTAGCACCATCTTGTGGTATCAAACAGTCAGATGCTCTGAATATGTTCCACGTCACTAACCGTTTGAAAAAGATGTAACAATGTGTGAAATACCCGCTGAGCTAAGTGAACACCTGTGTAAAACAGCATGGTTTTAGTGAAATTACACGCATGCCCTGCTCAACGTCAAACTATATTGCATCTTCAGGACCATGAACGGTTTCAAAGGATGATATATTTCCAAAGCGATTTGATTCACAGTTTATTGATAATGTTTAAAAAAAGATATCTAACATTTTCACAAAAGTTTCCTGCAGTTTGCTCTGCATATCACATCAAACCCAAACCCCTGTGTTGAGAGACTTATCCACACACAGAGGCAGGCTTAGAGACAAGTTAACCCTGCATTTTTTATATCTGCAGACTGAATATCAAAGGCTTGCGGAAAATTATAGATGAACCATGACAAGTCAAATCCATTTGAGTTAATTAGACGGAAAGACACCAGGAGAGAGAATGCTTGAAAACTACTGTACCATCGTCTTATGTATACCGATACTGTACTGTACAGAATGTCACTCAGTGGGTCGTGTGTTCAAAGTTACCCAATCAGAAGGTCTCTGTAACATTACAGGACCTCTTCTGTGGTATTTGGATAGTCGCCGTCAACCTTTTACTGTTTTGTGTAACTTCTCGTTAGGCTTGTTTCACCACTGGGAGTTAATTGGTGTAAACCAGGGATGCTGCAATTGTTAACTGTAGTTTCATTAATTGCCCTTGGATGTTTTCATGTTTTATTTTCCTGCAACATTAAATCAAAGAATACTAACTTCCAAACATGTTTATTTGTATTGCAATCAATTGAAACGCTTGACTACACACAGGTGATCTCAATTTTTCTAATTATAACTTTCAATTAGCTGCACGAAAAATGATTTAGGTGTGTCCAACTGAGCGGAGTTCATACTAACGCAATTATGTCATTTATATTTATAATTAATTAAAAGATTTGTATAGGTCTATTTTCACTTTGACATGAAAGGTTTTGTCAAAAAAGGCCACTTTGAATTCCCCTTTATTCATTGTTATTTATCAATAAATCATGAGGGTGAAAGCCTTCTTTGGGCACTGTACTTTGCTCACTAATTCACAATAGTAGTTGAACTATTGACCTGAGCTGCTGCATGTTTGAGGTGTCCTGATATATTATTTTAGCCAATCAGCAAGTTTTTTTTTGTGGCCATATTACAATTTGTGATAAGTATCCGAGGTAATTGTCGAATGTGTATTGTGCGTGTGTTGGCTAAACAGAGGCAGTAGAAAGTGGAGGGCTGTCAGAGTCAGAGGGAGGGGCTGTTGTTTGAAGTGCGGGGGAGTGCGGAGCCGAGGTAATTGTGTCTGACGGGCGGCGATAATGATGAGGCGCAGATCAGATCAGCTGCAGATCCCCTGCGTCCAACCCCCCGCTGCTTGCCTTCACTTTTCCCTTCTCTCCTAATTGACCGGGCTGCGTCTCCCCCGAGCCCCTTTGTTATTATTTATTAATAATTCATCACTAAATAATTCACACCCTTGGACCCGCAGTGTTAATTGAGCCGGGTGGGGTGGCAGCGCTGGTGGGTGTGTGACTGTGTGTATGGGGGTAGATGGTGGATGGCATAGAAAGTAAGGAGGAAATGGGAAGTGGGCCTTCCTCAACTTGTAGGGCAACAAAAAGGGGAAAAGGATTGTTTTGTTGTCCACAGGGAAGCGTCTTTGGGGCAACTGGACATCACAGTTGTACATGTGGCTCGTGTGTGTGTGGCTCGTGTGTGTGTGTGTGTGTGTGTGGGTGGGTGGGTGTGTGTGTGTGTGGGCGAGGGGGAGAGAGGGGAACGAATCAGTAGACTTCATGATGATCGGAATGAAGGGCTGGAAAGCACTCACATCTTAATCCTCACACAGTTCACTGATAATATTAAGGTTCTCATTCTTTGTTTGGCAAATGGTAGGAAGAGAGGTAAATACATATTTGTATTTTATATTAAACCGACCTTGCATTTTAGTGAGAAAGCTCTTAGGCTGCTGCGCAGAGCTGAAACTGTTAGTCGATTCATCAATCTTTTCAAATGACAGAAAAATGATCGGTTACTGATTAATTGTCATTTTTCAAGCTCAGATGGGAAGAGTTGCTACTTTGCTCTGATTTACTTTTGGGGTTTTGGTTCTCTCTCTCTCTCTCTCTCTCTCTCTCTCTCTCTCTCTCTCTTTCTCAGTGTTTCCAGTCTGCCTAAAGGCAACAAAAAATAATCTTAAAACGAAAGAAAAGGCAACAAGTAATTGTGAATATAAAGCCATATACACTTCTATGCCAATATACATCTGCAAATAATTTATTGTAAAGTGACATTTAATCCAATAAATAACAAGAAACTGCAGTACAGAAACAGTAGATAGTTGATCCACCAGAGAGCACTAAACGTTTATTTTTCAACTGTAAAATGTTCCTTTCTGTACATCTTACATCTTTCACTTTAAGACATCCTTATCAAGAAAATGTTGGTATTTGTTTTGTTGTTACGTAAAACAATACAAATATTGCCCACTATATCATTGTCTAATATTTTTTTACTCTCAAATATTGGTAGTGACCTCAAAAGTATTGGAGAAGCTAGAATATAAAAAGGCGGGTAGTTAAGTATCAATTCACTGTTGTTAAAGCCAATACACAGTCAAATTACACTTGAACTGACATATTAATTCATTAATAGTTATAGGTGTGGCATGTGGTGGTGCCTGTTTAATAATGTCAGTCTGGTAACAGTGTTGAATTCAGCAGCAGAGCCGTCCAGTAGGGGTCAGCATCAGATCACCAGAATACCCACCACACCAGTGGAGCTGCTTCACGTGTTTCGTGGGGCTGCGGTTAATTTGGTATCGCATGCTTTGTGTGTCTTCAATTATTCATGCAACCCTTCATTAACACTCTAAACAAATACAAATTGCACAGCAGCATAGAGGGAATCATGGCAGTCACACTGTGCCAAGAATGTTTTCTTAAGAAAATGCCTGCTTGCTGATTTGTAAACCTGCTTGCTGTATATTGTTGAATTGTTTGAATCGCACATCCTCGCCAAAACTCAAATGGCCGGCTCTTTAGCTGTCTGCTCGCTAACTAGTTTACAAGAGATTAGAAGACATGAAATATGGAAAGGTTACATTTGAGACTTTTTCTTGGCTCCGGCTGAAGGGCTCATCACACTGGATCAAGTGCTTAACATTTTAAGATGAATTTAGAATTGAAAATCTTGACTGTTTCGTAACAAGTTACAAAATCATTCTCTCTGTCTCCCCCGCCACCCCTCTCCCCATTTCCCCCCCTGCCGCTCTCTTCAACTCGGTCTTCCTCAAACTCAAACACTGGCACTGTGTCGAGTCGCATGGGCATTGCTCGTCTTCAGAGCCTTGCCTAGTTGATAAATCTCTTTTAAGCAGAGCAATATATCAGAAAATCAAAGCAACTCTGAACCCAGTCTTTTAAAAGTTTAGATTTTTTTTTTGTTGGGGGAAATATCTGCGTTTGGGGGGAAAAAACAAGTTTGTTAAAAAAAAAAAAAAAAAGAAGAAGAAAACCTCTCCCCAGTTTGTGTTTCTTTGGGGAATGGTTCATCTGAAGCTGTCGACAAGGTCCATACAAGTCTCCTGCTACCACGCAGCATACAGACTGTCTTTCATGCCGCGGTGGTTTGGGACCAGAGAGGAAGGGCCAGCAGAGAGGAATCTGTCTAGCTGAGCTCAGTGTACACACTGCATGTATTTTTGTAGACATTGCCGTAGACTTAATCTAAGAGTACATCAAAGCATCCCATGCTCCTCTTCTTCAGCTAAATCCTTCTCTGGTCCTTATTACCAAAGTGCTCATAAATGCCTTTGGGGAGTTGAGAAGAGGGAAAAACACAAACAAAAAACAAACATGTTTGCTTTTATCTTTCAAATAACTATTTATGCTGGTACAAATGAGCATTTCGGAGAGGGGATCATATTGTCACATAGTGGGTGAAGATGCAAAGATTCATGCTGACTGAAAAGAACAAAAGAACAAGAGTGTACTGCCGAGCAAATTGTTCTTGTGTGACGTTTGCCAGAACGTCGTCCTCGCTGGTTGATTTGAGTGGACTGCCAATCACGAAGATGAACCTTTTTGATTCAGCAAGTGGTTTCCAGCGAACATGAGATTAACAAATGGCTTTCACCAGTCTGTTCTTAATTTATTTTTGATGGCTCTGATGTGAGCGTGGAAGTAGAGGAACTGGTTGTATACTCCAGTGGGCCGCCGGGTCGGGGCCGGGGAGTAAACATGCTCTCAGCGGCACAGGAGTCTTTCCATCAGGATAGAGAGTGTAACCCCATGGAGATCCTGGAGAGTTCTGAAGCCAGGGATGGTGAATAATAGAACAAAGTGAGGATGAGTCTTCTGAGGTTCCACTGCTCTTCAACACCCCTCCATCGCAGGGAGAACGGGCCTGTGCATGTGCGAGGGAAAGATGTGGAGAGCACTGATGGTTGCAACTTCTCCGTCCAGCCTCCTGACATGTTTTTATTTTGGAGTAAAACACACCACTACACCACCAAAAACTTTGTTTAGAAAACATGATTGTAAACCGACACTATGACAGCTTCGCATAATGACAAAGTCTGCGTTCACATGACAGCATCTGAACCTAATCCCATGGGTCTGTGGGGCCCTTCGCCTTTTTTTTTTTCTTCTTCTCTTTTCACTTATGAAAAATTCACCACAGCCACCCCCACTATGCCTCTCTTCTGTGCGTCTCCAACACAGAGAACTGACATGCAGTAAACGGAGAAATATTCAAAGGCAGGCCGGGTGCTGCCTGTCTCCCACAGGGGTCTCCTTTTTACCCCCTCACCACTGCTGAGAAATCAAAACTCTTTGGACGTCACACAGGCCGATTGAAGTTCAATGCCTGCTCTGGAGCGGTCCCTTGCCCGACGATGGCAGGCGTCATTAGAGCTGTCAGTCAGGCCCTGGCAACGGGGCAACGCCGCAGGGCACCCTCAGGGCCCAATCAATGTTGGGGTCCCCAGGAAAGGGCCATCAAACGACCCTGTAAGACGATGCTGTAACCCCGCATCGACGCGCTTCGAGCTCATCCCCCATTCATCACATGATTAATAGCGCATCTCCGCACTTTCAGCTCTATATTTTTGAACTCTGATGCAAAAGCTGTGCTCTTGTATTTTTAATCGACTTCCCATTGGCTCGGATATGGAAATGTGCACCCTGGAAGTCGATATAGGAAGCGTCTTATTGAAACTCTAATAATAAAGGAGAATGAAACTTCTCTCACAAACAGCTCCGCGGTAGTGGCAGTGGGAAGCAGAAGCCAGTTGTTATTTTTTGTCTCACATCAGCCTGCTTTTTCCCAATGTGTTGCAATTACAATGAGTCACATGATGCAATGAAAATAAATCAGCCAGTGGGCGCTTCTCTGTCCAACAATCTCAAATCCTGGAACAATGAGATATCCACGAAATCACAGTACACAATTCAAATACAGGAGCAAACAAAACCCAAACAAAACAAAGCAACCTTCTTTGAACAGCGAAAAACTCAGACTGCCTAAGTTCCTTTCAACAATATACAGAGTGTAATATTCTCAGTACCAGTATGTTATTCAGAGCGTCCTTCAAAATATTTGGAAAGAAGGAGGGGAGATGAAACAGGGATAGAACAATGGGACTTTGGCTGTGTTATGGCGTCCGTGCACCTCGCCCCGCCAGCCCTTTGTAGTGTGTGTTGTGTAGCGTCCGCGTCCCCGGTCGGTCCCCCGCTTGTTCTGAGTCCAGGTGGGGTCTCAGCCCAGCCCACACCCCCCCCTTATCTGCCTATCTCGCACACACCTGCTCCATCACTCTCTCTCACACACATACACACACACACCTTTTTGTTTCCAGGCATCCAAACACAGATTAAAGTGTAATTTAATATTCAGCATTAAGCCTTTTAAGCATTTTCAAAATGATCCGTTAAATATCAGGTTTGGCGCCTGTGATCCAAATCTGACTTTGGCCATGAAATGATTTACCCCTCCATAATGTTAATAACACTGTGAAATATTCTGTTTGATCGTTTGGTTCCATTCAGAGACATATAAGAAGGTATTTTGAGTCTTGTGATAACCTAAAAATGGAGCTGTACTTAATATAAACATATTATATATACATATTAATTCAATCATATATTATTGATTACAAACAAGATCACTGCTGTCAGCGGCTGTGCACAGATGAAGGATAAAGGATTTTGCTAATTTATTCAGACTCTCTTCTCATGGACATGGGTAAAATATTCTCTCTGGTCTGTAACAGTGAACAACTCTGGAAAGTTGGGCAGAAAGTTTCCCTCATTTTAAATGCATTTCAAGTTGGCCTTAAAATGCCCAAAAGAAACACACTTAAAAGTGGTAAGATATCAGTTTAATTTTATCTCACACTCACATCAAATCCATGAGATACACCCTTCACTGCATGCCCCCCCCCCCCTTTCCCCTCCCAGTGTGCAGTACCCAAACCGACCACTGGGTAATGTGCGGCACACGAAAATGAAGTTGTTGAGTCTGGAACAAAGAAAATAAAGTAATGATTTCTCTGTCAGATATTTGGCTTTGGGTACAGAGCGTTGCTCGAGTTCTTTGTAAAGGGGGATCATTAGCAAGTAACAGGGACTGTAGACACCTTTTTATCCTGCAATCAAAGGCAAATAACAACAAAAATGAGGTCTGACCTATATTCACTCTGCAGCAGCATCCCAAAGGAACGACAGGTACCCGGGCATCATGCACCCTCCCAGCAACGCATTAACTTCCCACAGGAAGTGAAGAGTACATGTGACCAAAACAAATATCATCATAATCTTTCTACTTAGAATAAATAAATATGGGTTGATATAAAGAAACACCTTCCAACATATGATTATTAAATGTAACTATTCAATATTAAATTTAAATCTGGCTCCCTCCCTCTCTCCCTCTCCCTATGGGGGAGTTGAGGGGGTGTCCATGGTCAGCGTGTAGAGGCTGTGTCTGGCGGAGGTAATCCTTGGTGATCTGCCCTAATCTGTCACAGATACGCAGCTGAATCGCAGAGAAGCTTCTAGAGAAGAGGGGGGTGGGGAGGGGGGGGGGAGGAGAGTCAGAAAGGGGGGAAAACTGGATTATGGCAGTACGTCTGCATTAACTCATTGGCCTTATCTCTTAAATGCTCTGCGAAAACAGCTTTTGCTTGTACACAGGGAATGGCGCCGTGTACATGCTCGGATGCATGCTCGGGTGTATGCAGGCGTGTGTGTGTGTGTGTGTGTGTGTGTGTGTGTGTGTGTGTGTGTGTGTGTGTGTGTGTGTGTGTGTGTGTGTGTGTCATGTGAGCTGAGCTTATTTCATGCCAGCCATACAGGCCTGAGTGTGTCCCTATTATAGAGAGGAGCACGCCCAGTGCCCCCTTGTGCTAGTTCACATCCCAGCCTTACTAGTTCTCCTTAAAAGCCTGACAGCCATTCTCAGATCATTCACTTTCCATTTCCCCCTATTTGGTTGGACACAGCGGCCGATTTGCTTCTTAGAATACGGTTTCTCAATCGCCAGATATAGATATAAAATCCCTCTTTGTCCCCATATCTGAGAAATATGTGCTTTTGGCATAATTTTCCCTGGCTGAAACCACATGCAATTATGGTTTACATGCTTATTGTGGAAAAATAACTGATTGTCAGTTGTTGCGGAGGAAACGGTCTCACATGTCGGGTCGCGCCCTGGTTCGGATCCTGATTTACCCAGCAGCGCAGGAACACACACATCCGTCGCAGTCATGAACACATACACATACACACAGCAAAAAAAAAATCTCAAAACGTGTGCACAAACAACTGTTATAAAACCGATATGTTGATTGATACAGTCGGTGCAGCTCTCCCCAACACAAACAGCCAGCAGCACGCACAGTCCTGCGCTCATGCGGTCCCTCATCTCCAGTCATGGGAGGGTCACCCCTCGGCCCTGAGAGAGAGAGAGACTGTGTGGATGCTCTCATGTTTATGTTTGGGAGATTAGCAATGATGAAAGAATGCCTTTTCAAGTCTGGGCTAGAGGGGCCTCTGTTCAACGCCCCACCCTTTCACCATACGCACACGCACTCCCTCTCTCACACACACACGCACCCTTGTGCTTGTATGTGTGTTCATACATAGTCACACACACACACACACACACACACACACACGGAGACGTGTAATTTCGTCATCAATCCCTGCACATTGTACTCTATAGCCACCATATGTTCACCACATCCAAAGATTTGCAAGATTGCAGAAACATTGCCTCCAAATCCATGCCTGACATTGATTCAGTGGTCTCTCGGGGTCTCGACTCTTAGTCGCACTGTACGTGGAAGCTGCCCTGACACTTCACCCTCATCTATCCTGTTCCCTCTCATCTTCGCTTCATCATCAAACTCCAATGAAAGAGCCTCATTGTTCTACTCTGTCTGTGTGTGATCTGTCAGTCTTTTCCTCTCATTTTCCTCCTCTCGCTCGGTCTTCTCTTGCAGCCATATGCTTGGCCCTCTTTAGTGTTTCTTCATCTCATCTCCTTGTTGTGTTGTGGATTATAATGTGACTTATGCCAGGAGACAAGCGCAGTACTCTCGATCTTCCTTGTCATTATCTCTCCCCACGAAACCAAACGGAAGAAGTTATGAGGTTGAAAGCTGGCTGTCTCTCTCTCTCTCTCTCTCTCTCTCTCTCTCTCTCTCTCTCTTCCTCTCTCTCTCTCTAAATCAGTTGTGGATCTGGATTATGAAATCCTTCAGTTTGAGGGGGCAACATGCTTGGGCAATTTGTTTCCCATTAGCTGTAATATAAAGCAGGGTTTTCCAAACAAAACATGATTACCAATGGGTGAAGCACTCACCGCATCTAGGCCTCTCCCAGAAAAGTGATCTAAAGACTATTTGGTCACAGTCCCATGATCCTATTCACTCTTGAACTATTCCATTGTCTGAATTGCATCAATCATAAGTTTGTTTGACCAGGTATTACAGGCTCTATTGTGTAACTTTTTCTCCTTTATGCAAAGCTGATTCTGTTTTCTTTGGCTCC
Organism: Ophiodon elongatus; assembly: GCA_016806645.1. NCBI lineage: Eukaryota > Metazoa > Chordata > Actinopteri > Perciformes > Hexagrammidae > Ophiodon > Ophiodon elongatus. Next base: position 1,887,640 of record JACSYO010001880.1, read on the forward strand.
TTGACAAGACCCCACATGACAGTTTTACTCACTGCAGAGATTCATGCTTAGGGAACAGCTCATAGTATACGCCAGAGTTCCTGCTTGTCTTTAAACTGACTAAACACTTTGATATTCCCTGGTTTTATTACCCGGCGTGGTGACTGTATCGAGCTACCTCCTTTGTTGTCTCAGCAAGCAAACCATCCATTCATCAAATTGTTGGTACCATAGATGTAATTGAAGTTTTTAGTACAATCACTGATTCTGGGGGGGCCCTGGCTGTTCGAGAGGCAAACTCCCTCGGGTCCGACCTACCAAACAGTGGAAAGCACCTTTTCAGGTGAAGTCATAAGAGAGCAGTTTTGCGGTGGAAGTCTGAGGATAGGGGAAACAAAAGTGCGTCGTTAGAATGTCCTGGAAACTACTTAATTAAGCATATATCCAGATGATAGTGATTATCTTCTGATTGGCTTGATAATGTGTCAGCACCAGGAGCCAACTTTGTGTTCATGGCACAGACGAGCAAGGGAGAAAAAACAAGCCAAAGGTAGATAGACAGACAGACGTATCAAGGAGGTATAAAAGAAAGAAAGAAGATGAATAGCTGTTGTATAAGCCAACTTAACCTGGAGGCACTGGTCTGGCTGCCTGTGTGCAACATGATATGTCCTCTGTGACAGCTGCTGACACTGCTTGATGTGTGGACTCAGAGGTTGTGGAGCCATTAAAGAACTATGGGAGTGGGGATGGTTGTGTGTGTGTGTGTGTGTGTGTGTGTGTGTGTGTGTGTGTGTGTTTGTCTGTGTTGTGGCGGTGTGGGGTCGGGGTTGGCATGCTTATACAAAAATGCCACAAGGCAAGTGATACACCATCCTCCATTTTTAGAATTGTTACTCGCAGATTAAATTGCATTCCAACGTGCGTCTCGCTCCATGAATGAGGCGTCTTGTGCGTTGTGCCTCGAAGTTAGCGACACGCAGGAATGTAATGTCACGGCGAGCTAACCTACTTCAGCAGGCCCTTAATACAGATCATTAACACTGACACGGCAACGACCGGCCTTCTCTGCTGCACAACAACAGTCCTCCATTGTTTGTCTTGGGCACAAATTAAGGGAGCAAACATACTGACTCGATCGACATTGTCCTCATGAAACTTGAATGAGCAGTTAGGTAAACATCCTTGATGTATTACACAGTATACGCCCCAATGTAAAGCCCATAGAGCGATCAAAGCTGCAGTCCGAGGAGCCGGTCCATATGCAGGACAAGATATGTGTTTGGACAGTTTGTTGATGTACAGTATTTGTTGTACATGGGGAGCAGATGGCACTACCATTGACCCCTCTGTGTGTCTTCCTGTCCCCTAGCTGAACCACAGCGTGAGGGGGCCCTTATCTGGTCAAACTGGGCGGTGGGGAGGGGAAGGCTTTGAAGGCACGCTTGTGTGGCGATGCAATCAGGCAGACTGCTGAAGGACCGCATCCCCCCCCACCCCACCCCCCCTCCAGTCCAATAACCTTCTTTGCCCCTGTTCTGCCATTCGAAGCCGTAGATGGATGCTCCGAGGCTCCCTGGGTGTTGTTTGAGCAGCAGAGACTCAAGGACAGGCCTTGGGAATTATGCGGGCGGTATCACGTAGAGTCCTTCCCATTCCCCAATAACAAGTAACATCTTGTGGAGAATCTCTAAGTGATAAAACACTAACAGAAACCCGAGGGATTCGTTGCAAATTTTCCACCCTGGACAGAAAAATAAATAGAGATTATCTATCGAGACAATATGATCCCAGTGGTCCCCCCTTTACTCTACCCTCTGCATTGAGGACACAGATAAAGCCTCTCAGATATCGACTGGAAAAAAAGGCTTCTGAGAGGGATCACGTGAGCAGTTAATGCAATTGGATGTAATGTATAGATCCTAGATAAAGCTAATACCATTGTATAAATGTTTATGCCCGCTGTCAAAACCTGTGTGGAAATGTGGGCGTGTCGTCAAGTCAAGTAAATTTATTGCACATAATGTCTGCTTGTTTTGGCTGGTAAAGTGAGAGAATGGTCTACATTGAGCAGTCAGTCAAGTATTAAAACTTTGGTTGTAAAATGGCACTGGAGCTAAAGAAAGCTACTGCTCCCAGTTCACTTGCGGTCGGTCGAATATACAGTAAGAACATTTGCATGTTAGCAAAAATGTATGCCATCTCTCCCAGATTTTTCCAATTATTTCTTGTGATAAAAAAGACATAATTTGATGCTTTCATCTTACGCTAATATGTTCCACACTGGCATTGTAACAACACTCTACCACTCACAGATATTGATTTGGATTAGTCTCTGTCACGTTCGGGGATTGCGTAAATGAGGCTTCTTCTTTTTTTCTCTTTTTTTCTTTTTTCTCCCCTCACTCATTTTCGTTCCCCCTCTCACTGTCACATCTCCATGCTGCCTCCACACAGGCCCTTTGATGTGCCTGCTTTAATTTGGAGCTTAATGGAATCTGTGGCACTGCTGTGCCTATCGGTGGCAGGATCACAGATCCCAGGGTTCATTGCGGTATGCCTCCATTCTGGTGAGTGGGTGTCAAGATAGCCGTGAAACAATGGAGGAGGGCCTGTAGCCCTAGGAGACGAACTGTATTTCCAATGCAGATCCCAGAGTATCGGAAGCCCCTGTCGGGTTATTGCCAGTGTGTTTCACTGGAGGAAATCCCATCTGTAGCTCAGTATTACAAACAACTGTTGACTTAACAAAGACAAAGCAAAGCATGAAGCCATTTATTGCTATTACATGATGTATTGGAGTATTGTGTATGAAACAATGTGGGCAAAAAAAAAGAATTTCCCCTTGTGGGATTAATAAAGTATCTATCTATCTATCTATCTATCTATCTATCTATCTATCTATCTATCTATCTATCTGTCTATCTATCTATCTATCTATCTAGTCAAATCAAATATTAAATATTAGTAAGAAAATACAATGTATATTTCTGTAAATGTATGTACCGATAGTATATCAAAACTACATACATAATATATAAAGAGTACAGAAAGGTACATAAAGATGATAATGGTATGCAAAGGAACATACCAGTAAAAAATGTACCCAATAAAATAAAACCAATAACGTGTGCACACACGTGATTTACCACCCCTGTTGCAAATACACAAAAGGAAATGTATTAAAGCATATTCCCAAATACATAAATCTAGGCTACATGTGTACAATAATACACAAATATACAACAAAGTTGAAAATCACCTGTTACAAAGGAAATAAACAGTATAAATCATGTACCTCCAAAAGTATGTATTCCATACAGGGCTCAGGCTAAATAGCTGTCATATGTATACATATATATATATACACTACCTATTAGAGGCCTCTCTGTTTATCTATTATTATAAGTTGTTATCAGGAAAAAGTAACACTGTAACAACTCTTGTTACAATACTAACCATAACCATAAAATAGAATAATAAATCACACAAATACTCTAATTTTAAACTCCTCAGAAGTAGTCTCAACTTCCCACTTGTCTCTTTTTCAAAATGTTGCTTTTCTTCAGGAGTCTGGAAAGTAACTCCCAGTCTGCCTGCATCTGTTTGAACAAAACAGCAGGACCTCCTAGTTGGGATATGCTTTGACAGTTATTTCTGAAACATATATGTTGTATAGCCAAACCTTCTGGCTCATGCAGTTATCTGTGCCCTCAGATGGTAAAAAGATCATGTTGATTTATTCCTGTGTGCTACACTTCATATTCTCCCGCCCCTTTACTGTACAGGTTGTGTTTTTTTTTTTAACATTCACAACCATTTGCCACCTTTCTTTGGATCACACATTATCTTTTAACTCTTACCAGTTGTCTCATCTGTAGATTTTCTTTCACATTTTTAGTCCATATTCAAGTCTGACCCATAATTTAGACCATCAGGCTCAAAGTCTGGACTGCCCAGAACCCAGCGGTGCGACTGAACCCAGAAGAGATGTCAGGGATTTCACACACTGCCGTCCAGACTACAACTTTCAAACCATGGGGGTTATAAATTCAAAGCAGGTGGTTTCCTCCCCAACAACCTCTCCACAGGATAGAGTGCTTGGGGCAGCAGGTTATGAGCGAGCGATGATAAAAGTATGGCCATAAATCAATTCTGCATCCCTATCAAAGGCATATTTCAATCGCTGTATGTACCGTTTAACTAGCATACTAGTAAAAAAAAAAAAAAAAAAAAGACAGAAAGAAAAGGAACTTCAATCTGTGTGTGGAAAGAAGACAGGATCTAGGATCTGAGGCCTGACGAGAAAACGCCCTCAGCCATGCATCTGTACAGTATTCAAAGACACTGGCAGTCATGTTCAGACAGTATGCTAGCAGGGGGAAATCCCCCAATACAGGGGCCTTTATCTCTCCGCACATACTCAGCTTAATGAACGCTGCTGCATGTAATGGCACATACAGGAGCTGTGTTGGAGGTGCTTTGCCTCTGTCTTTCATCCATGTTTGTATTTGATGTGTGCCTGCCAGATCATTATATTGCAGGGAGAGTTGTTTATTTGAGGTCCTGCCTTTTGGTAGTACATATGTTGCGCTCCTCCTTTTTGTATAGTAGAATCTGCATCACACAGAATTCAGAAGTAAAATGCATTAAAGAAGACTTTAAATGTGTTGATGTTAACTGTGATCAATAGATTTATGTGAGGCCTCTGGCCAGTAATAATACATATTTGTTTTGCATCAGCTACAAGAGAACTATGTCCATTCAACCCTCCAGGAAAGGAGACAGTGTGGAAAAACTGCTTTGAACACTGAGACATTCAAATTTCATGCCACAATTTATTCAGAATAAAAGACATGTATGCACACAATCTTTGAAACGTTAATGCAATCTCATTTTGGGTGCATCAACAAATTGAAATGATAAATAAATGCAGCAAAATGAAATGCAGTGTGTTTAACTAGCAGTGTGTAATTGAGTTTTCCTATGCGCTGAAATTAGATATTGCCAAACACTTCAGAGATTTTTGTGCATGCACATTTCATATTTTCAAAGCTGGTCAAGAAATTAAATATTTTTTTAACAGTCAAAGCAATTAATTCTCTGAAACAGACTCCATTCCTGTGGGGTTCAGATTAAAACATTCTACTGAAGCTGATTCGAGAAAAAAAAAAAGTATTATTACTAGCTCCTGCATTTATTTGATGTCTGACAACTCCTCATACAAAGACATATATTACGTTTGACTTCAATGCAGTTCAAAGCAAAATGTGTATTTCTTTCTGGCTTACAGTGGTTTGAATACTCCTCATGCAGATCAAAGCAGAAAAGTTAAATCTTGACTTTGGTCAAACTCAAATTCCAATATACCCGTGGGCATGTAAACAAGATTTGCTTTGTTTGTGTAATGTACCTTATGATACATCAAGTTAGAAATCAGCCACTCTGGACCAACCGCTGTTGCTATAGTGAGCCCTCACTTCCTATCATATCCCTCTCATGCCTCTGTGAATGAGTGATATTTAAGAGCCATGAAGATAAAGGCACATGGGCAAATTGCTAATACCATGAAGCAGTTCACTGGCTGTTGGGGCATGCTCTCTCGGGGCTTTGATGTACCGACATACAAACCTTTATGGCTGCTGGTGAAGACAACACCATAGTCAACCCACGCTGCCGGACCCCAAGCTGAACTGTTTGCGCTCTTGCTCGTAAATCGATGTGTGTAACGAACGCAACAATGAAGCTGCTTTAGCCGAGCTGTCCGAGCTGTCCGAGCTGTCTGTTCCATTCAAATTTGACAGATGAGGAGGTTGTGGAGCTGCAGCCCCGACTCTCTTGGCACTACCTGTGCAGGAGAAGCCTCTCCCTCTGATGTCCGTCTGTAAATTGACTTGCCTTTTCAGGCTTTGACCCTGATGTCTGATGTAAGACCCAGACACCCTCACATCAAAGGGAGCGGGGTGGGGGGGGGGGTGGGAGAATGGATTTCTATTTTGGAAGAAATATTGACTTTCGGGCACTAAAGTGATGAGGCGTCCAGCTTTTCGTATCCTATGTGATATTACAGAATCTAAAAATTTATTTTTTCTTTAAATGAAACTATCATGGGGTAGGGATAGTGTTTTTGGTTGCCAAAACAAGAATTGGATCTGTTTTGCATTACTTGGCAATTTCTCCTGAATGGCTACAAAATCGAGCCTAAATGGGTTTATTTTCTCATTGTACGCTGTGAGCATAAAGCTCACTGGAACAGAACTAGAAAAGGTGTTTGGGTTTCTTTCAGGGCTGGAATCAATGGTTGTTTTCATTATATATCTGTTGTTTTTGTTTTGTTTTTTAAAAAAGATCTGCAAAAGTTTCTTTTTATAAAACAAAAAGAAATTGAAAATTGTCCGTCACAATTTCCCAGAGCCAAAGATGACATCTTCAAATTGCATAATTTGTCTGACCAAGAGTCCAAAACACGACCACATTTAAATGACTAATTAATAGATTTCCAATGATATGTAAAAGAAAAAAAAGCAGCCCATCTTAACATTTAAGCAGTAGTGAAAGAAGTATTAGAACCCTTCAGTCTAGTAATAGTAAAAAGTATTACATTACAAAATGTAAGTAAAGTACAGAAATAGGATCAACAAAATGCACTTAAAGTATCAAAAGCTAAATTATTCATTTTGCAGAATTGTTTGTATTATATTATTTTATATTTTATTACTGGACTGCTTTTACTGATGCATTAACACAATTGTAATGTAGCTTATCAACCTGATTTTAACTACTTTACTTACTGTTTGACAGTTCAAACAATGTATCATATACTGTGAGATGATTATATACATTTTATGTAAGTCTATCTGCAAAGCATCTTGTGACGATAGTTTTCACATAAATGTAGTGGGGTGAAAAGTATTACACTTCCCTCTGAAATGTGGTGGAGTAAAAGAATAACTCAAGACAAGTACCTCAAAATGTGACTACTTTTTCCTTCCACTTTTAGTGCTGGAATAAGTGTACTTAACGTGGAAAGGCCAAACCAGCCTCCTGCAGGGCTGAATCTATAAATGTATTCAGACATACTTCAAACTCCGTACTTAAATGTGGGGATTTGGAGTTTGAGAGGCTGGATCCCGCAGCCCTGTATCAACAAACGGGACCCAGCTGTAGTCACCATGGGGACAGGTCCACCTGCCGCTGATCCTGCAGGCCCATTCTGCTGCAGCATAAACATACCTGCACTTTGGGACTGGGTCATCAGGGAGAGGCTGGACACACACATAGACACACACACACGCACACACACACACACACACACACACACACACACACACACACACACAAACACACACACACAGTGCACAGAACCAGTTTCATGAGACCTTCAAGTCCTGATTTTATTGACAGCTTTGTGTCAGGATCGGCTTTGCTGGATTCCAGTAAAGACTCTGGTGAGAGAAGCTGGTGAGTCACACACACACTGCCAGGAAACGCTGAACTGGCAGCCCAGTAGTTTACTCCTTTTTTAATATGCAGTTAGCCGTCACTTCATTTTTTTTATGTTCAAGTCATGGTCATGATATACATGTCAACAATTTGACGACAATGAACTTGCAATGGCTCAACAAAAACAACAATTTTCTTTGTCGTGATGTCTTAATCACCTGAACCAGTTTATTGAGTGATTGGAAGAAGTGGTGGGACTGCAGCCATACACACACACACACACACACACACACACACACACACACACACACACACACACACACACAAACGCACAGAGACAGACTTGTAGAGGCCCAAAGATAACACTAAAGCTCACACACACACACCTAATGGCACTACCAAAGCTCCCGATGATCTTTGTTGTGAAAAGTTAGCTCAGACTCTAGAGCCATCTTCAAGGTTCAGTCAGCCGCTGTGCTCAGAGAGGAGTTTGCGGGATGGAAAAGCATTTAAGCTGGATTCACAGTGGGGATCTCCGCAAAGCACGCTCAGAAGACGGCAAAACCAAGTATTATACAGCTTTCTTTGAAGAGTGGGAAATACCAGTTGTTATGTTTCCCCAAAATAAGCAGCACAGTACACTGTGGGTTTGTACCTTCAATTTTTCTCCTTGTACAAATAAAACTAAACATGGGGGAAACGCAAACACACAGCCATGCATGAGCACACAGGAAAACTCTTTTAGATTCAGGGGCACGCTGTATACATGAAAAAAGCCTCAGTGATTTACTGTACTTGTACACGCGTACACACACAACACACACATGGCAAACCACTTCCTAACCCTCTACCGCTAACTAGAGTGTAGCAGTCTGAGAGTTATGTCCCTCCTCTGGCTGCTCCTCTCGTAATCGTCGGCTGGCTGCAGCCTCAGCCACAGCGCTGCCTTGCTCAGAAGCCTGCGGGAAAACACAGCCAGCCAGCCACCTGTGAGGTAGGCTGGCTGGCCTGTTGCCAAAACAGAAAACAGATATGAAAGAGAGTACCTGTAAAGGCGTCGCACTCGAGTGCAAACCATACACACCAACACTTGCGCACGCACACACCAAAGGAGGGATAATTCCCTTGGCCACATGAAAGCGGGAGGCGGTGGGCAGAACGCCAGGCAGCGCTACCTGGAGACAAAGGAGCAGCACCTCTGGGGGGGTTGATGTTCATCTGGGATTCAACATGCTGATGGATCCTGCCTGTGAGGGGGAGCGGCAGATTGTTTTTGTGTGTGTGTGTCTGTGTGTGTGTGTGTGTGTGTGTGTGTGTGTGTGTGTGTGTGTGTGTGTGTGTGTGTGTGTGTGCGTGCGTGCGTGCGTGTGTGTGTGTGTGTGTGCACGCAGATGAATATATTTGAGCCTGCAAGCGATGTGTGCTCCCAGCATGCTGCAGCTCCGTAGTCTGCAATTAATCTCTCCGACATCAGGCCTTCCCCCAGAGGGGGCAGATTTCTCTCTGCTGCTACTGATCTCCGCCGCGCAGCGGGCCCGGGGGCGTGTGGGCGGTCTGGGAGCTCACCCAGTCTGCTCAGGCAGGAGGGGATCCACCTGAGACACGAGCGACGGCGCAGCTCACCTGGCTTGGCAGGGTAGATAGTGTGATGTAAGATTAGTTGTGATCGTGGGCTAATTAAGCGTAAGAAAGCAATTTTAGTAGTGTCATGACATGTTTATTTTCCTCGTCATTATCCTGCTCCCACGACGCCTTTTGTCCTGATGACTATCTGTCTTTTGTCTGACCTCCTGGGTAAAATAAAAGTTTCAATCCTGAACTATAATAAATACATTATTGTAATGTTAAAACTTTGTCTCTCCAAAGCACGACTTTCTTTTTTTAGGATCTACGTCAAACAGTGTGGGTTTTGCTTTGATGACGATGCATTGTGACATTATCCGATGGGTTTAAAAAGGGCTTTTATGAGCCCCTCCAGAGTTGGATGGTGTCTCAACTCTTCGCTTTTTCTTCAAATGATCCGACAACATGAGAATCATCAGGAGTGGAGGGACAAAGTTTTCAAACATCAGCAATGAAAGACAAAGATAGAAATATAGTTGTAGGTATTTGTACTGTATATATCATCTATTATATTTAGGACATTACACTTTAAGTATTATTTTCAAACAAAAGTGCACACCAAAGAATTTACTTTTCTGCTTTTCTTGGTATTACATTTTAGCAAATGGAATATTATTGGGTTTTGGATTGTTTGTTGAACAAATGTGAGAAACATTCGTCACTGCTTTTCAATGTTCTACAGACAAATAAATAATCGATAGTTGCAGCCTTCGTTTTGGCCTAAGTAACCGTTCAAAACCCCAAGACATTAAGTTTACTGTCATAGAAGACGCTGAAAACCAGCAAATATCCACATTTACAAAGCTGAAACAAGAGAGTTGCCTTATTATCAAACTTGTGACTAATTATTTTTCTTTAAATGCATTAATCTACAATTTTTTACAGCTCTTGTTTCATGATACAGCTGGTAGCCAAACACTGACAAGCGCATGGTCACTAAAATCTCTTTATCAATTTACCACCAGCAAAACAATCCAGTGATCTGATCTTATTACCCCTCTTTGGTAAAAGGAGGCATTATGGGTGAGCAGCGACCTTTGCAGAGTTACGTAATCTGAACAAGAAAGCAAAAAAAAAGGATGCTGCTCTGGAAAACAATGCCTCTCAAGCCCCTTGGTGCTGTTTCACGTACGGTACAGCTGACTGAGAGTACCGGTGGAAACGCCGCTGCCTGTGCTGGTGCCAGATAATCCTGTGTTTATGTTTGCATGTGTGTACTGAAACATGCACAGTGTCACTCCACATCACTACAAAGGACCTGTGATGTTAGGATTACCACATAGAAGCCACGCGACGCTTTTGGTTTCATGCGGTGGGACGACGGTTGGCTGCTGCGCACCACCAGCCTCTGTACTGTCCTAATGATGTTGTCTGAGCACCGAGGGGTGGAGATGTGGGGGGACGTGGAGGAGGACGGGGGAAGGGGAGGGGGGCGGGGGGGGGCAGGGGAAAAGGGGGGAGGGGGGATGTTACTTATCTCCACTGCTCCGCAGCATTTCTCTTAATTAAAACTCCTATCTGTGTCTTTGAAGTTCATAATGAGTCAGTTTGGTTACGCGGAGGAACAGGGAGAAAATAAGGCCAGGGCTGATATTTATGCTGTTATTTCTCCACCTCTGATTCCTCCCGGTTTTTTCGACACCATATTGAATGTATGTTGTTTTGCGTGTTATGCCAGGGCGCGAGTATGTAACGTGTTGTTGTGGCGTCTCTTCTTCAGTCATTTACATGAAAACAACCTAGAGGAGTGACGATGTAAGAAATGAGGCCGATAAAAAAGGAGCTGGTGCCGCTCATTTTTCATTATAGGATGTGAATGGGTTTAATCTTATCACTGGCTGCTCCTCACAGCTTGTGCTGATCTCTCTCTCTCTCACTGCACACTCCTGCTTTCACAGGCCTTTCAGATTACAGTCAAATATTACAGCCCGTGACCAATCTCCAATTAACCAAATGTTGTAGGGGTATAGTATCACCCTTGGCTCCTTTCATGCTCCTTTAACGCCTTTTCAAGGGGCTTGAATATTTTTCACTTCTGTACTATGAAATATCATTCTGTTAAAGCCTCCTTACTCTTCCGCACGGCACCGTTGGAAGCTTAACCTAAATAAATCAGTCTTCCTGTAATGTATTCCTAAATCAGCTTGGAATTAATTGAACCTCAAAATTGTATTCCAATCAAGTAAATTACCACAGCATCCCGGTTTTGAAAGACTGACCAAGGAATTTTAGTGTCTCTAATTTCCTCACAAGCTCCGAGGCCTTATAAAGCGTTAAATGGGCTGATCTTTGGACAACATGGTCTTTCTCGCTGGTTTACGTGCATCTCTTCTTGTGTGCCTTTTGCGTGCTTTGGCAGTGGTCACCGTGGCGTTTTAATGCCTCCGCGCCGGTGACGGCCATAGCTGGAGGATGTTTTCGGGTTGTGCGTCTGCCTGCAAGTACGTTACTGTGACCTTATGCCCACAGCATTCTCCCAATATCTCAGGAAAGCCTTGAGCAGATTTCTTCACATTTGGCTCAAACGTCCACCTGGACTCAAGGATGAACTGATTAGATTTTGGCGGCCAAAGGTCAAGGTCACTGTGACCTCACACTGACTTAAAAATGTATATGCTAATTATGACAAATGCACGCAAATGTCTAATAGGATAAAATTATGAAGTGATGGCATTTTGGACAGACATGGATGCAAACTACAACAGGCTGTAGCTGTAGTTTTTTTTATCGATCTCAATCTCCCCTTTCTCTCGTGTTTATGCTTCTCCATCCTGGTCTTATGCTGCCTGTGTTTTAAAGCAAATAGGAAAATAATTAGAGGCTGAACATTATGGGTAGAATAAATCACAGAGAAGCAGGCGGGTCCAGTCACGACAACCAAGATGCAAACTGCTTTGCCAACATTGGCGTTGATGAATAGATTGCAGTCTCTCTAGCTGGGAGACTATAAATGTTTTTACAATGTGTGCTGTGATTTGTTGACCTGCACGAGCTTTTGTTTGCAAGCAAACAAAAGTTTTGTACAGACAGATTTTTCCTCGACTGCTTTTCTTCTCTTTTCCTTTTGTTTTGGCTCACCTCAGAGATAACCTGAAGACTTTCTTTTTTCCTTCACTTCTCTCTTAAACTTCAGTTACTCAAAACTGGCATCTTATCTGTTTTCATCCAAGCAAAAGAAATCAGCACCTTCATTTCTAGATACATTGAAACTCCAGATAGCAAGTTTTTTTTTTATTATTTCTCCTTCTTTTCCTTGAGTCGAGAGAACTTCAAACAAACACACAGATAGTGTGAAGCACGTTTGATGTCACCAGGGACAAACATTGCAGCTGGGACTGATGTAAAGTTTAGAGAAGGTGCGCTAAGAAGCTCAATATGAGAGAGACAGAAAAATACATCAAATATGGCAAAATGGTGTCTTTGTGTTTTGAAATGAGAGTTTAGATTCAATTTATAATATCATTGAATTTAGCTTAGAAATAAGCCTGTGTCTATTTTTTGAGAGTCACCATGTCAACAGTGACAAACACTGACTTACATGGATGTCTACTGTGTTGCTCTATAGAGACGGATGGCTGTGGGAATGAAAGCTGTGAGAGTGTTTTGGGTTTCTGGCAATAGGTTTCCTGTTTGAACTACCATAAAATAGAGTTCTGTGGCTTTTGATTGCTAATTTAATTGTTTTCCATTACTTTTACTCCGCTTCAAAGGCAGATTTGATCAGTTGCAACCGCTGGAGTTACATTTTTCAATTCTTGAACTGATGATTGTGTCATGGAGCTGTAAATCTACAACAGGCTATGAACACCACATGTAGACTGTTTTAATTATTCCTAACGAAGCTCTGACTCCAGAAATTAAACACACACTTACACTCACACACATACAAAGCTTTTAAAGATGATTAATATTTCCCCTTAAAGCAGTATTAATAGATTTTTGTCCACTTGGGGGCAGCAGAACAAGCTGTAAACACAACACAAACATATTATCACCTCATTTTCCAAAAGAAATTTGTATAGTTATACTTTTCAGACACATAGCATTAATAGCATTCATGTTTATGGCCACTTTATGAATATAAGTCCAATCTTCTCTTTCCTTTTTGCTCCATTATTGGTCCTTAATAAACCATATCTGCCTCTTTAGCTGCTGAATGCTTCACTGTGTTCCCCATCTAGTCACACCCTTTGTCTATTTGCTGTTTGCTGCGGTGAGGGTAACATACAGTGAGATTTTAGTGCTTTGTCACTGGAGTGGTGGAAGTGAACAAAAATCTAAAAAGGGTAACACTTTATTTAAACGTATATGTGGCCGTGTATGACAGCGAAAATAGTGTTTCATTGTTAGCCTTTCAATTATTAATTCCAATTAATTATAGCGTAACATATTAATAGTTTTTTAATCAGCTGGTCAGCTGAGCTTGCATGAATGTAAAATTTGTCTTAATGTGTAATTATAATTTAGGGACAGGCAAACCATTCAACAAATATGGAGAATGAAGTCTCTAATTATACATTTATATCTACTTGGGTTTAAATTTATTTAAATGACTTTTAGCTGTTGTTTTTTAATTAAATTCTTCTGGAAATCAACAGCTACTTATTTTCTCTTCACAACTACAACTACAAACATTTCTTTTTTTCTTCCTTTAAAACTAAAATAAAATAAAATAAATGTTTAATGTAACGCCCTGATGAAGACCTACAGTGGTAAAAACATTTTGGGCTCTTTTAATGTTTTAGCTACTATAATAAAGACGTTTTAATATTTCATCCCTCATTGTTCTAAGATTTTTGAGTGCCTGGATTGACTTTCCTGTTTATCCTGATTTTCTTTCCCGTTTTCCAAGGGCTCCTGCCACGTTTTGGTCTACGGTTTACCACACAGAGCAACCAGTTATCTCTCGTTCTTAGGAAATTATTAAGAAATCGCAAGACTCGGAAAATAAAAGCCTACTCTGTAAACTTGCTTGCCGTAAAAACCAAAACAATAAGCTGACAGACGTTAAAATGCTCTGTGGAGATCTGCCACTATACATGAGACTTTTCACAATGCACATCGTCATTTAAGCCATTCACAAGACAAAATATTGAATAGCAGCTGTGTAGCTTTAATGTTATCAACTTTCATCTCGAAATAAAAGGAGAAATGCAGGAGCAGACGGAGGCAAAGTTGACGTGATTATCGCAGATATCTCAAAGGCCAGGGCTCTAGCCGATACCAGATTTCCAGCACCTCTATTACCGACACACGCAGCCCAGGGCCTGGAAATTGCCTTTCTGTGTCCAGAGGCAGAATTCACTGAAGCATCTTGAGAAAGTGCATCTGCAAGGACACAGAAGTCCTCTTCAGGTGTAAACCTTTGATCCTCAAGAGACCCCCACCTTCCTTTTACCCCTTAGGTACAGGCATCAGTGTAATTGAAGATCATTACCAACCTACAATGCAACCCTCTTAGCGACCGTCTCCATAATGGAAATGAATTGTGCGGCGCAGAGCAGCTCACAACAGCAGAAAATGGAAGCCAAGAGGTAGATGGAGCGAGGGATGTATTCCAAATTGAAATGAAGTGGAAATACTCTGTCCGTGGTGCCATTGGTTAGCCAAGGAGCCGAAACGAGCAAGATTACTGGCTTACATTTGTAGCTCCTCAGTGTTTTTGTTTTGTTTCGCTGAAGTGGGGTGGTATAGGGGGGTTGTGTGTGCACTTCAAAAGAATTTGCAACAAACCTAATTCATCTGAAGCGTAGGATGAGCTGGTAAGAAAGATGAAAGATGAAAGTGAGTTGGCATGGAAACAGAAAGCACATCAGTGCTCGCTGGCACACAAAAGGGTTGCCTGTGTTGCATGTAGCATTTCTGCGGGAAGGGATCCAGAGAGGCTTCAAGTGCTATCGTGACCTTACAAACAAAATTAGCCAATTATGACTAACTAGTGTGCTCAATTTGCACTTTTTTACGAGACCGTGCTTATCATATTTTTCTCTATTTTTACAGAGGCCTATAATCTGGGGCATAGAATCAACATTTTTGTTACACACCTTCGAGTATATTTCCTCCGCGCCTGTTAGGTTGGAGTGTTGCTGATCAATGTGAGAGCACATTCAAGATTCCCAAAAAAGCTCTAAAGCTCCTGCCATCTCTGTTTCACACTTTCTTTCAACCCCTGGCTGTCCCCATCTCTTTTTATCACATTTCATCTTACCGTAGACGCAGGTGAAGTATTAATTGGCGAGCAGTTTGAGCCCATATATCTTTTTTCTCTATTTGATCTTAGGTAGGGGAATTCCACAAGTTGCTAATGCGCAGACCTCCAGTGCTGCTGTTGCTGCCACTGCACACACACACACATGCAAGCACCCAAACGCACACACACACACACACACACACACACACACACACACACACACACACACACACACACACACACACACACACACACACACACACACACACATACACACATACACAGACACACACACATACACAGACACACACACCCCGACCCACCCACACACACACACATATACAGACACACACACACACACATACACACATACACAGACACACACACACACACACGCACACACACACACACACACACACACACACACAAATACACAGACACACACACACACACACACACACACACACACACACACACCCACGCACACACACACACAAAGGCACGTGCATGCGCAGTGCATAACACAGAAACACAAGAAAAGTCAACCGAACATGAAGAACTATGAACTTTTTCTGCCAACTACAGCAGCATTCACAGAACAAACACAGTCCAAGTAAGAAAAAAAGAACATTAAAGCAGACGATCATTTCCAGAAAAGCAAACATTGTACAACATTGTTGCCCCGAAACATTTGTGGTCAAAACATTTGAAACAAAGCCTCTAAACAGGTAAACCGCCAGGACACAGTGTTTACCATTTCATGTTTTCTCTCTGCGGAGGAGTTTGATCTTTTTCTCCTGTATATCCCGCAGTGTCACAAACACAATGCAGTGTCTCGTAGCTTCAAAGGGCCATCAGTGACAGGTTCAGGGGGAAAAGATCAAATATTCATTTCGCAGAATGGAAATTGAAATGAAATACAGTGAAAATAGAAAAATAAGTGCTTGTGTCACTTGTGACAGGGACTCGCTGGAGAGGAAAAACCTTTGGGCTCTCCTTAGTGTATATTTTTATGGTGGTGACGATCACTTTTCTTTCGTGAATTTGCTTGCGCAGAGAGTTTCGCCCTTAAAATGAATTCTTTGTTTGACAGACAGACAGACGGAGAGTCTGATTTGAATTATTACTTCTATCTAAAACCCTTTTTCAGCCCTTTATCAAACTTTGGGGTTTCTCGCTGACTCCTCACTGTAGCCGACTCTGTGTGTGAAAGATCGCAGACTTGTTTTGGTATTAATTAAAACTTTTCGGTTTGTTGCTTGTTATGGCACCAAATGTTCTCATCATATCATCATATTAACTGGCAATGCTCTCTTGGCTCACTTTTTGCTCGCTGCACACCAACAACAAAGTATCCCTCTGGGCCTCTGTGGCACGCCCAGCAAAGAACTAATTGAATTAAACTGCATTAATATGACTTACTGTATGTCCTTCCAACCAAAAAAGAACATCGCTCTCTAATGCCCTCATGTTTATGATTATATGGGATATTGATTTCAGCACTTTAAAGAGATACACGTTTTATCAAATCATCAAAACAGTTGGTTGCTTGTTTACAGCAGAGCCCGGCTAAATCGTAAACACAAAATAGTAAACACATGCATGCAAAACTCCCACAGCAATTTGAATACCAATCCTCAGCGAACACCCCTTTTTACTCTTTCCACGCACTCGCGGAGGATGCAACTTAATCTCTCTCCTCTTAGAGGCGAGCGAGGTTGTCAGCTGAAATCTGGGCTGGCTGCGAACCGATCGCCAGATGAGTGTTTCATCAATATAACAACGATAACAACAGCGCTGACCTCCCGAAGCCTCTGTTGCCAAACTTCACAGAGGGAGGAGGAGCTCCCTCCACTTCTGTTAAGTGTGTGAAGAGGTGGAGGGCTTTACTGGATTATTGGGATCCCTGCCTGGCTGGCGCACGCGAGGGCGCCTCTCTCCGTTGAAAGTCGGGATATAAGGAGGAGCCGTCGCTGCCATCATTGTTTTCCTGATGTCACTTTTTTTGTACATTTTGAATTTAAATGTGAGCGTCATTGGCCGCGGGTATGCTGAGGATCTTAGTGGTGTTTTTAAAATCCTACAGCACAAAAGCAATCATAACACCAGAATAGCCAGGATCAAATGACCTCCTCTTTTTTTTCTCCTCCCCCCCCCCCCCATGGTCCCTTCTTCTCTATTCTGCGCCATATCATTCCTTCTCCCCCTTACATTTTGTGTATGTGTGGATGCGTCTGAATTGTGAGAGACTGCTCCAGCAGAGTAGAAAGCGGAAGGGAGACCAGCCGGCACATGTTGAAAGGCATGGCTGCTCTTTAATGTGGCTCCAGCTCGGGAGTCCTGGGCCTAATGAGGTGCTGTGGAGCTGTGCTGCTCCATCGCCTACACACCAGCAGCCCACATACTGCCACCGCTGCACCATTCAGGATCATTAAGGAGATGCTGCCAAATTCCTCTAGGGACCCTGAAAGAAACGAATGAAAAAAAAAAACCTCAAGATTGGCACACCGGAGGAGTTTGGGTGAGGACTACGCTCCAGTCGCCAGCAGCTACACCCTACAGCAGCTACACCCTACAGCAGCTACACCCTACAGCAGCTACACCCTGCAGCCAGCACACACGCATTCACTCAGTGCACACTTATTCTTGACCGACACTCAGCAGTAACTGTAGCATCTGTCTCCGTGAAGACAGATGCTACAGCGAGGTGAACGATGCCAGCCGTGGCATCTTTTAATATAAGATCAGCTGAGACAGGGCCGGGTGTCATTTAGATTTTCTAAATTCTGCTTCTGATTGCCTTCTGTTTATTGATTGCGGTTCTTTCTGCTTCTTGGCTTATTGTGTGAGTACGTGAAGAAACCAAAGAATGTTGAGAGCCACCTTCATTTTCAGCAGGCTTGAGCAACCGTAAAAAGTAATTTGATATCAATGGGCGGATGTTTTGCTGAAAGGGTCAAAGAAAACTTTCATATTCTATACCCAAATGCACAAGTGGAATGTTCACTGATCAATGTTTTACTTAAATGAGTCTGTCTATTGTTATCTCAATCAATCAATATTTTTGTCTTTAGTGTGTCCAAAAATAGTGAAAATTTCCCATCACAAATTCAACGAGATTAAGGTGCCGTCTCCAAATTGCTTTTTTTTGTTCAACCAACCGTCCAAAACCAAGAGGAATTCATCAGATAAAGAAATGCAGCAAATCCTAACATTTGAGAAGTTGAAACTGGAGAATGTTGAGTGACTTGAACAATTAAAGGATTGCCAAAATAGTTGCAGATACATTTTACGTCAGTAGAGTAATTGATCAACAAGTGAGTTTAGCTCTAATGATTACGTTGCATTTTAACAACATGCTGCAGGAAATGCTTCCTCAGGCTTCTTTGAGAGCAATTATTTTTGCACAGTGATTATATTTTTCTGTATCACTACCGTCTTTTGTAAAGCCCAGCACTATTGAGCATGAACTCCTATCTCCTATAATGTAAACATTCACATGTTAACACATTCATAAGCAGTGATGAAGATAATAGCGCAGTAGGTCCACTTTGCTCTCAGGAATCAATAAACATGCTTCATAATAAATCCCAGGTTCTTACAAATTCGGAACAGATTGCAGTTCAGAAGAGCTTCTTGATTCCCAACCCAATGCAAAGTTCAAAGCTTTTTCAGGATTTCATAAATTGAAATGTATTACTCTCAATCACGAATGTACTCATTAGACATAGATGATTATGTTTAAACCTGGCACACAAAATGTTCAGTGAGATTATTCGGCCAAATATACTATATACATATACTGATCTAATCTGTCAAGGTTTGACTAGTCCACTGTGTAGTTCACGAATACTTCTAAATGAAGGAGTGAGAGTCTGGACAGTTGGGTTGCGCCCCAGATCGAAACAGCTGTGTCCGTATATATGTGTGTTCACACTTGACACTTTGACACCTGCCTGATTAGATAGTGATCGGATATATTTTGTGGTCTGTAAAATTGTTGATAAACACTTTTAATTTCCTATAAATTCTACACAATAACCTTTTTTCCCTGCATTATGAGTAGACTTGTTTTTATTGAAGAATATCTGCCAACAAATCTCCACTAATTTGGCTCTCAGCTTTGCTCTAGCGTCAGTTTTCCTTCTCTCTTCCTTTTGCTCTTGCTCGGTAAAGGAACCCCCGTGTGGGGGGAAGATGATGACAGACAAACATTCGATAAATTGTCTGCATTGTGCCTACATGCTGTCTATAGCTCACTCCACTCAGGCCACAGGGTCTGTCTGATCGGATCCCAAAGACGGACAATTAGTGGATCTGATCTCGGAGCGGACGGACTTGACAGTTAATGTGTCCTGGCGTGATCGGGTGACAAAAGTCGCATTAAAAAAACAAGCGTAACCACGGCCTTTTCCTGGTCTGTAGAATTATGGATAATGTAGTCTTTATGCTGTGACCATTACTTAATGTGTAAATGACAATGGAATACTCCATATGGTACTTTACTCTAAAGGTAAAATAAAGGTATCAGGTTGGTAATCCTCTTAAAAAACATTTTGATACAACTGAGAGTACAAACAATAGCCATGTTTGTTGTTTATGTTCATAATGATAATTTGGGGGGAGTGGCTCTGGAGGAAGGCCTCAGTGTTGCCGACTTGGTGACTTTCTTGCTAATTTTAGCAACTTTTGTAGTTAATGCTGCTAGCTGCTAACATTGGAAAGAGTTAGCAATAGTGGGCTGGGTTTTTCGGTTGGACAATTCTTATAAATCTAGCATACTCTTGCTAGTTTCTTAAGATTACTAACTTCAGCTTTATCAACTTCCCTTGAATCATTTTTTGTATCTTACCATTTTTCACTTGAACATG
Organism: Ophiodon elongatus; assembly: GCA_016806645.1. Lineage (NCBI taxonomy): Eukaryota > Metazoa > Chordata > Actinopteri > Perciformes > Hexagrammidae > Ophiodon > Ophiodon elongatus. The sequence continues at coordinate 1,907,746 of JACSYO010001880.1, forward strand.
TATCACATTAAATTCACAACTTTCACAAAGTGATAATACGGGCATCAGCATTAATAAAACGAGTGGACCGAGCAGTTGACCTAGAGGCTATCATAAAGCTCACTTACTAATAAAACTAACCGTTTAATGTCCACTTCACCTCTGAGTTGGATTGGCTCTCATTGACTGTTGGCAGTTTACACTCCAGGATTAGATATCAGATTACAAAACCGGTCTTGATGCTGGGTCGTAAATATCAAACATCTTTGTCACACATTGTTATGTAGATGTTGTTCTGTAGGGGCAGATGAGGGCTGCGTTTCCAAAATAGACATTTGGGTCGCTGTGTTGAATATTTACTATAAAATGTATACTTACTTCTCTCTTTCTTTTTTTTAAAGGGAGTTACACATTTTTCCACGTAAAAAACTCAGATTGTCCACCCTAGTTTGTAGGTTGATGCTATTGGCTTTAAAAGATTTCCACCAATTCATTTTTGTGGAGACTTCTTTTTTTCCTCACAACAAAACAAAACAAAACAGAACACAAGTCCACTTTCATGCCTTATAATAAAAGTCAAAAATAAATTAAATAATGATTGCACCATCAACACTGCATAACTTACAAGTATCTTGATAACAACGGCAGTTCCAACATCAAAGTGTGGCAATGAAAAAACTAAAAAATTCCTGAGCAGGAAATATTGGTGCAGTTATGTGTATGTCTGTATATGCATGTGATGCTGCTGCTGCTGTGTGACAGTGGCATACCGCCCAACGAACAGGATGAATAATCCCCAACACCATCAAAGGGTCCTCAAGTAGGGAGCTCAGGCCATGACAGCGGCACATACAGCGAGTCTTCTAGCCTGTCTCATACCCCCTGGGGACAGCACAGGCCGAGGAGAAAGGGGAGAGAAATGGGAAAAATGACGGGAGAAGAGAATGGGAAGGAGCCGAGAGGGGAAATTGGAAAGGGAGAAAAAAGTGGCGAAAAGCAAAAAAAATAAAATAGAGAAGTGTTGGTTGTAGAGGACAAGACATAATGTGAGCTGCAGTAAGTTTAAGAGCATTTAGGTACTATTCCTTTGGGTGATGGAGACTAAGTGTTGTAGATAGTGGTGTGTCCTAGCCGATTGGAGCCCGGACATAACATGCAGTGTTACGGATGACCGGCTTAAATCATACCTAAAGTTCAAAGTGACAGTTTAATTTTTTTCAGGAAAAATATTGGAGTGAGCCGTGCCAAAAAAACCCACTAATGATAATTTTATGGAGCCCCTGAAGTCCTGAAACTTTAGAATTTTGTTTATTATTAGTTGTGCAGACAAGTTATTATCTTTGCACAAAAGATAAAGTTGGTAGATAACTTCCCTGCAAATTGTGTGTAAATTACGCATTATTTATTATCTTGTGTGCACAAGATATTTTTCAGGACTTCGGGTATGAACAACATACGACACCCTCTACACTTTTGACCCTTGATTTCAAATAATAAGGAAACCCCCCGGCCCAAAAAAACCCCCAAAAACTTAAACAAGAATAAAAAGGGAGAAATGGAGGAGCAACAGCAGAGGGAACACTCCTCCAGAGTAAACAGATGTACTGTACATACCAGGCTTATGGCCAGTCAGAGGCACATCATCGTTCTGACTCCTCTGGTAATTTCGAGAAGTTACGATATGTTGCATGTAACGGTCAAACAGTCTGATCTAAACTGTGAGCTAGATAAGGAGGAATAGGCTACGAAGGGGCAATATGACAGAATACATTTCAACTATGTGTCCACTGTGCATGTTTTGTCTACATGCTCGTTCTCTGTCTCTTTTTTTTTCTTCAACTCTCCTGTTAATAATGATCCCATCTTTTCTTTATGACGTCCCCATCTCTGTAAGCTTCAAATACACTCCTGTCGTCTCCTCTCCTCTTGGCATCAGTGCGTTACTGGCCCGTCTGACAGGGAAATACAGTAGATCACAGCTGGCTCGATGCCCACAGATAGAGCGGCTCCCCAGCGTCCTCACACCGCCGCCTCAGATCCCGGGCCAATTCTCCTGCCCCGCCTCGTAGGTCAACCTTGGCTACTCTCTACACCCCTCGCGCTCCGTCCCCAGAGCCGGTGCCCAACCCGCCACCCGTGGCACAGACGCTCCTTTCCCTTCCCCGCCAGCTTTTTACACAAACCAAAAGGGAGACAATGAAGTGTTTTTGTTAAGAGATGGACATGTAATTAACCTCGGACCATGGGTGTTTTCAGTCCGTGTCAAGACTTGTGGAGAGTTACGGAAGGCAGTTTAACTAGTGTCACGAATGTTAGCAGTGCGTGAGGGGGGGCTAAATTAATGAAAAAGCCATCCATTAACCTTTGTGGCTCGCTGGCTGTTCACTCAGCCTGGGCTTCTGGATGGATCTCAGCAATGTAAACTCTGGACAGCGCAATATAAATTATGCATGTTAATACTGAGTGTTGCAACAATTCGACGACTGACAGAAAATTTATCCATAACAATTTTGATGATTAAGTCATTTTCTAAGCCAAACATTCCCTTGTTCCAGCTCCTTAAGTATGAGGTTTGCTTCATTTCTCTGTCTTCTAGTAACTGAATCTCTTTGGGTTTTGGACTGTTGGTCAGACAAAATAGTTAACTTGCAACAAGAGCATCTGTAGCCTCGGCAAATGCTTATGTTCAAGTGACAGAGCCTTCGAACGTCCATACTGCAAGAATGATGAGCTTTGTCCATCTGGAGCAAAATAGGGAGTAGTTTTACATATTTTATTGAGCCACAACGTCCACAGAGCGAGGAGGTTGAGATGGATAGACGGGCCAAAAAACATCGGACGCAGAGACCACTGTTAGTTTCCTTTTCCCACCTGACAGTCAACATTGATTTTGTTCAACAAAGTCCATGATTGTTTCCTGACCTTCACCAAGTACTGTAACAATATCGACGAAGGTACCATAATATACCATGTATATCACTATTTCATAGACAAAACGATTGGCCGACTAATAAATAATGAAAATAATCGTTAGATGCGACCCCATTCACACTGTATTTCGGACAAAAAACACATTACAACACGTTACAAACTGCACCCACGGTTCCCGTTTACCTTAGCTCACAGAGAGGCCTGTGAATCGTCTGAGAAGGTGTAACAGTTAAATTTAGATTTGCACAGTCATACGGCTCAAACGCTGCTTCTAATATAAAGACAGTTCTCGTCACATGACCCTCTAAGCCGTCCCTCCCCCAGTGTGCCAGTTCTGTGACATTGTTCATCAGCAATTACATAAAGCCCTTACAGCCGCTGTCGATGTTAGGCAGCATCTATTCACATGCAGATGTTAGTAAATCCTCTTCTTGTTTTTTGCCGGGGATGGCTCATTTTGTTTTGGCTCCCCCCCTCCCACAGCTCCCTCTCCTTCTGTGCGTGTGTGTCTTCCTATTTGCGTTCACGGCCCCCCCAAAAAAAAAGAACGAGGTTAAGCCCAAATGTGGATGGTACTGAAATGTTAATTGGTTGCATGTTCTATATAATCAACCTCTGATCGTTCTGGGTGACTGTATGGTTGACGACTGATAAATATTTTATTGGAGGCGTGTAGCTGTATGTACAGCATCCCCTCCCCATCTGCTCGATGTAGCCCCCCTTTAAAAAAAAAAGAAAAAAGAAATCAGCTGAACAATAGGCCTGATATTCTTTCTCTGTGCTCATCCATTTCTCCCTCTTCCCTGCTCAGTTTCTGCATCCTGTCTTTAAAAAAAGGCTCACAGCTGCCCTATCAGCAGGGGCTCCCTTTCATCATACGCTGAATCCATTGCTCACCATTCTTTTTCTTTCATCATCCTCACAATAAGTCAGGAATCATGGTGACATTACGCAACATGCTGTAACACTATTACCTCATTGTCACATTTTAGCGTCGTCGTGAAGGCGAGTACAGTGTCTTCCAACACTGCAAACCACCAAATTCAAATGTCCCCTCACGCGAGAGAGAGACACTCGTGGACTTCCTTCCTCTGCCAGACAACCGAGTCACATCGTGGCTGGTTGGCCATACTCTAATTATTTCATGCCCCTTGGTTCTGCATGTACAGGACGACACAGCATAGTGTTGGAGAAGAATGAGGAAGATTGACAGCCAGGCTCCATCCCACAGGAACTCATTAGGCTTCCTGACTAAAAGCTAGTGGGCACGCTCATGCTGCTCTTGCTGCTCTTGCCTCCTTCTTCCTTTGGTCCTCCTTTTAGTCCTACATTCAGTAAGTTGGAAAAAGAAATTCCTGAACTCAGCTGCAAGCAGGGAGTGAACTTACTGTGCTCTTATCTCATCTGATCTGAGGATCAGTTCAGAATAAAAACAAAATTGGGGCTCCGCGCTCTTTCATTTAGAGTTTCTTTTTCTCTGTGAGGGTTTCTCTGCTCGTCTCAGCCCCTATGACTCTTTTGCATTTTGGTTTTAGAGTGTTCTCCCTCTTGCTCGCTGTCTCATGCGTTCTCTTTCTATTTCTCTTTGGCCCTCTTTTCTCTCCCTCTCCCGGGGTGATACAAGGCAGTGGTGCGGGTTCTAAGAAGCCCTTGAAGTGCTGGCTCCTATGAGACCACTTTAAAAGGCCATTTCATCATGTTCATGAAACTGCACTTGAGACCAAGCTCAAATATGACTTATGTGAAACTAGTATAAACTCCCTGGAAAGTTTTGTTGCACCCTTATAGTTACATACCACGTTTCTGTGCTGAGGATGTCAGCTGCCTTTTTGTAGTCCTGCAGTTGATTATCTTCAGATCTCCATGCGTGTACATAATGTTTCTAGTTCAAGGAAAAGGAGAAGTGAGTCACTGGCTGCTGATGGGCGTTAATTATGTTGAATTGTAACCATGATCTGAGCATTTCAGTTTCCAGAACTGTGGAATTGCAGGCCTCAAACACCACATTCCTCACCAAAATTGCTACCGAAAAGCATGGGGTGCAAAGAAAACTACTTTTAGTCATTCAGAGTCCAGACTTCACTGGGCTTTGTGGAGTGGCAATTATGACATGCCAATTAGACAGAGATAGAAAGATGGATGTGCAGCTCACCGGTTTCTAATCCGCTCCCAAACTGGGAAATCTACAGACCGAGTGCATCAGATTTGGTTCACTCACTGCCTTTCATTTAACACATCTGGTACCACACACAGGCACACGTGTGTGTGTGCGTACAGAGGTACACGCACACACATGGATAATAGGGAAGGGGAGGGCAAGAGTCTGTTGAGAACTATTGATTTATCTAAAGAAATATTTTTTTAAATAAATTTCACAACCTCTTGTTTGAGTTGAATTTAGGCATTTTCTACCTGTCACAATTTGCATCTAAAGCGCAAATCATTTACACATCTGTGTCCATGTAATGTCATTTTTGTCATCTGTCCATGTGTCTATATTTCTGTCTGTTGATAGATGTCATCACCGTGATGGCATCATAACCATGCAAGATGCAGTCACGAATTTTAAAGGTGTGTAGTTGAGATCGAAGAGAAGGCAGAGTGGGAAGGCGGGTGTGGTCTGAGCAAGAGAGCCGGAAGTAGGGTGTCGTCCTGCTATTGGTTATTTATTTGGCTATTGCGGCTAGTGTGAGCTCTGTTTTTGGTCTCCACCAACTCGAGAGGTAAATATCTGTCACTAGGCAACATGATGCCATGATGCACACGTACACACACAAACACACACACACACACACACACACACACACACGTCATCTTGTCTGAATAGATGCGTTCGGTATTATTTAAACTGAATTTGTGGTATTTGAATTTACATTGACCCAGCTCCCTTTACCAAAGCTGTTTGCTGTTTTCTGACTCCCAATTAGCTTCCAAACACATTTGAGCAAGTTCCCATTTGAACTCATGCAATTCAATGTAGACAATTACTCCTTCTCCTTGCAGTGTAGTACCAAGGCTTTAAGGCTCAACAGCTTGTTGTAGGAGCCGGTGTGAATACAGGGCTGTTTGAGGAAAGTTTGATGGTGAAATCAGGCTGTTTTAGCTGTGATTAACATTATTTACAACATTGTTTGGCCTGGGTTTAACAGTAAGAAATGAATAATGGATTTTAGGGGGCCATAAACACAATCTTTTTCTGGTGCCAAGCCAGTGGTTAAATAAGAAAATTAAGAAGAAAGCAGAAGATTAATAGGGTCTGTATTACTCTCAAATCCCCATTGCTTTACATTCTGTTTGATGTCTCAAGTGAAGAGCTCATTCACACTAAAATCAAAGACCTGTCATCGTGGTTGCAGTAAGAGCAGATAATATCATGGGGCTGACTTTGGTTATGGGTAAGGTTTTATGCCTTTAGGAAACTGTTGTTTTCACTGTTGCTCACTGCCTGCTGACCAACATCTTTACACCACTTATTGATTGTCATTATTGACCAGTGAACATGGGAGTCTCCTGGGATTTTGACCAAACAGACGCTGTAAGACGAGTCAACTGACAGGAATCCTTTATAGGGAAATTCAGTAACTCCAACAGGCACCTTTTACCTTTTTAAATCATAACACTTGTCGTCCTGAATCAATTAATCAAGGGGACAGATCGACATGTATTTATACATACTGCTCATTTAACGTCTCTTTTTCCAGTCTTTCTGACTCCACCAACAAGGGAAAGCTTTGCTCAGTGAGTCATCTCACGCAGTTTTGTAAAGCTTGTGATGTATTGATATATATTTGTTTTGAAACTAATTGCATTCGGCTAAATGACTCACTAAGCAGTCTGACTTTACACAGACTGATTTAACATGGAAATAAAACTGATGAGCTTTTATTTCCCCTGGTTCCACTGGTCTACCTCTGAATGGTCAATATTATGATAGTATTGTTTATGAAGCTCATACTTTCCAATTCATATGGGAATAGACACATTTGTGAGGCTGATGTAGAATTATACCACCACTTTTGCGTTGGTTACGTTTTGTATCCATAAACCTCCAGCATTATAGATTTACATAGAACGTTGGTTGCATCTCATTGTGTACTTTCTCTCAACAATATTATTTTTCATATAATGCATGTGCATCAAAATAACATTCATTTTTTTTGCCTTTATAGACAGTTGATAGTATAGAAACAGAGAGGAAATACTGCACTGGGGATGTTGCGGTTACATGGTAGGCTTCTTAACCCCTCGTCCAAAATTATATTATTTTAACAGGAAAACATACAACACAAATGCAGATTTTTAAGTGATTCAAGGATTCAAGGATACTTTATTGTCATTATGCAACACAGGGATGCACAACAAAATGCAGCTGTAGTCCCAACAAAAACATCACAAACAAAACAAAACCAAAACAGTAGTGCATTCCTGTATTGCATTTTTTAAATTTGCATCAGGAGGAATGTAAACAGCAGCAACACAAACAATTCTCTGGGCAGATAATATAACCGACATCTTAACAATAAAAACTCAACAACAGGAAAACATTGTCAATCAACTTTCAATATGTTTGAGCACCAAGCATCATTGACGTAAACACAGAGTTCACCTCCTCTTGTCCCACCGGAGTCCTGCGCTCTGTGGTCCGCCGATTCGATGATGGAGTCACCGACCTCCGGCCGCTGTTGCCATAGCAAGCTCCCACTCATCTGCCCATATTATGAAATCAAATTGCAATTCTTTTCATATCTTGGAATGATCTGAAATTATTAGTCGATTAATCAATTAGCTGACAGACAGAAAATAAATCTTTACTTTAATAATTGATTAATTATTTTTAAGCCAAAATGCCAAAAGTTATCTGGCTCAGGTTTCACAAATGTTTAGATTATCTACTTTTTAATTTGACAATAAACTCTATATATTTGGGTTTGAAGTATTAGTAGAACAAAACATGCAATTTTAAAATGTTGCCTAGTGTTCTGGGAAATTGTAATGTGCATTTTTCAATAATTTCTGGTATTTTATAGTCCAAACAATCAATCCATTGATCTGGAAAAAAAGTGGCAGATGAGTGAAAATAATGAAAATAACTGTTAGCCCCAGTTCCATCACTGTCATGTCTCATCCAAATGTTTAGGTCCTCCAGGAATCACATCAACTTAAGCCAGTTTTCATAATTGTTATTTGTTAATTGTCTCATCTCCCATAAGAATTATGTTAATATGCAACTATCTTGCTTGAGCAAAATGTGTTTCGGGGATAATTGTTTTTCCTGAGCTCTTCTGACAGAACGATCATATTAACAATATCTGGAAAATGTCCACTGCTAACATTCTTGTTTGGATATCTTGATATACACATATCAACTTCCGTATGGTTAAGGTCAGGCCACTAAAACCACTTTGTTTAGAAAAGAGAAACATCACTGTTACTGTTATACTAACACTGTCGGCATATTACACGAGGTGAACTCACACCAACATTAAAGTAAAACACATACACCTCCACACACAAACTCTTCTTCCTGTACTGAAAATTGAAAGAATGATTGTTTCTTTGAATAGATGTAGATATGTTTGACCCCACATACATAAACAGTTGTATAGAAAATCACTTAAAATACAGTTTTTAATGGCTTTATGTTCCCAGGTGACACATTTAAGTGAGAAATGTGGTCTCATCGGTGATCTCTTGTGACGTTGTGGAGCAGGATGTGGTCGTGGAAGATGTGTTACGGGTGCTCATTGCGTGAGCCTCCAGTTATATTACGCATGTAAAAGACGTGGAGGAAACCCACTCACCACAATTCGAGAGTAATGAGATGAGACAAACACAAACCCACAAGCAGAAAACACAAACAAACTTGTTAGACGTCATGACTCGGACGCTCAATGTCGACATACGGTGTCTTGTGTGTGATAGAGTAGAAAGTAGAAGAGAGAGAGAGAGTGTGTATTGCTGTGATTGTGTGCAACCATGGATTTTAATTGTGCTGCGCCCAGAATCCCTCCACCAATCAGATCCCTGACTCAGGCACGCTTCAGGGTGACCGCAATGGAACAAAAAACAAACGCTGGCCAAATAAACCGGCCCTGATCTGAAGCCACTGAGCCCGTCCAGTCAACAACAGAGCTGTCAAGAGGCTTTCAGGGACAGACCCTCATTCCTCCACGCTTTCTCCTTTAGGATTTTCTTTTTACCCCAATTTTTCATCCTCTCCTCTCCTTCTTTTTTATTGCCCTCTCCGCCTTTGACTTTCTTACTCCCGCTCCCCATCCATCTCGGTGCTTTCTGGCTCCCTCCCTCCTTCTCTCCCTCTGTGTCACTCGGCCCATCTGGGCTGTCTGGTGGAGTTGGGAACATCGGTCCCTGTCAGGGGAGCTCAGTGGGGCCCTGTTGAAGACACAAAGGGCGGATTACTGCAGCTGCCAGTCACACTAAGACCCACACAGCAGCTCTTCGGAGTCTATTCCAGTGTCCTCAACCCTCACACCCAGCCCTATCACAAAGGGACATCATTAGCTCCGGCACAAAGGATCCCCCTGCACACCCCGTCTTGAGCAACACTGCAATCAGGCCCACAAATAGCCTGATTAGTCCAGATAATATGCATGTGTAATGTATGCTAAAGCAGTGTCATCTGCTCAAAATAGGAAGCGTACGTTTGGAGGCTTTGTTTTTGAGGAGCATCTTTCGCACGGATTTCACATCATGTCCGCTCATAATAAGGATTCATAGTGGTGGTTTCACTTTTCCACGATGTTGTTGTTTTTTTTTGTCTGTTTTCGCACAATGTACTCGTAAACTTTCAATCACAAAGAATAGAAATTACATAATATGAAAGTTCAGCGGAGCTTTTTGGTTATGTTTCTGTTTTCTCTCCTTTCCTTTGAATAATCTTAAATAATGTTAACGCGTCGGAGGATTACATTTAGGCCTCATAAAATTGTTATGTTCAACTGAAAGGTTTAATTATATATTAAGTAGTTTTAATTATGCATCAAAAAGGTGTTTTAATTGCACTCTCCAGGAGAATTTCGCTCCATGTTGAAAATATGTTTTTGTCTGAGAAATAATTACATTTGATCACAATTGCAAGAACAAAGAATTTCCCACCCATCACTCTCACATCATCAAAAACTCACAACACATATAAGTTAACTTTTTGTTTCTTCTTCTTATTTAATCATTTGTCAAAGCATTGAGAAGAAACAGCAATGTTGTGTTGAACCAAGATTAATTTCATTTTCACCCACTGTGATCCAGCCCGATCCCCTATGACAGATCACGCTGAGCATCTGACCGGATCTGCTAATGCACCGAAGCCAGCAGCACTCAGGGAGCCTAAAACACATTTTCACTGCTCCAACACGCATGCTGGGTCGTCAACGCTGCCGAGCCCGGTTATAGAGTTGGCTGCAGACTACAACTATAATAATGTCTCCATTCATACAGTTTGACTCAGTAACTGAGTTAATTGCACGGAGAGCTGCTGTCTCTCTTTCAGAGGACCATACAAATATTTCGTTCTTCTTCTTGTCTTTGGTCATGTTATTCCACCCGACACTCGACAGACAGACTGCATGACAAAGATCAAACGGTTAACAGCACTGGCGCTCATGCTAATAATCTCGAGATAGCCTTGAAATTTCAGCAACATGCCTCACTGAGTGGATGTTATGATTTCTATAGATATCTACTTGGTAATAGTTCCACATTTTGGGAAATGCAGTGAAATGAAAAAAACTATACCATTTTCTGTCAGTTTTATAAACTTAAGGCTTCAGCCGACAGCCGAGTAGTTTAGCTTAGCATAAAGACTGGAAACAGGGAGAAACAGCTAGCCTGGCGATGTTAAAATGTAGCAAAATCTGCTTCTCTAAAATTCACTAATTATCAGGATATATGTGTTTTATTTAATCCATACAAAGTATCCATATAAAAATGTGTAAAAAAAACATAAATTTACAGTTTTACAGCTGGGGGCTGTACCTTTTTATATTGAACTGACACAAGGAACGATATCAATTTTCCCATCTTACTCTGAGGCGTAATTCTTTTAAATACAAGGATGAACACCGTACTTGAGATTGGAAGAACATTCTCTTTGATAGAAACTGAAGGAAAAGGTCCGCAATGATTTTCATTTGCCATAACTGCTAAAATTATAACATCTCCTACTTTGGTTGCTAAAATTGCATTGCACCTCTTCCCCTTTAATAGTGTGTTGAGGATCTAGACTTTTCCATATCAGCTGTTTTATCATTGACCCGAGGAATTCTCATAACCTTAAAACAGTCTTTGAATGTGTTGGATTAAAGCTAGGAACGATATAAAAATGAGGCTCAAAGGCGTGATAAAGAGGTTGAGAATGCCTTTTAAGTCTGAACCTGGACCAGTGGCGGTCTACAAAGAGAGGAAACTTTCACATGTTTTATGTGGTGGTGGTGGTGGTGGGAGGGACTTCTGTCGACGGAAATGTGTGAACATTTTAAGTGTCATCTCTGGTGGATTGGCCTCTCTTAAATCATTTTTCTGGGTTTTCTCTCTCGCCTCTATTTGTCTCTTTGTCTTTGCATCTGACATAGTCGTTCCTGAAAAAGGTGACCCCCGACAGCACCGGCATTCACAGACAAATTAGATGTCTTGGCAGCGAATGCACTGGATGGAAATGAAAACTGAGAAATGCACGAGGGAGGCTTATTTATGAGCATTACTCCAAGTAAAGGCCAGGGCAAGTTAAGTGATTCAGAGGCGGGCAAATTATATTAACAGCATAGGGAAGGCACAAACACAGGAAAAAACAAAAAAGGAACATTTGGTCACCGCACCCTGAATGAAATGCCCCCCCTGATACATTTTGTGCTGGGAAATTTGGAGAAATAGTATGAATGTTTGCAAAACATTCTTTAAGGTGTGGTGGCACTAAATATCACTCTCGCAGGCTTTTCGTGACTGCACTTCAGAAAGCAGATGGCAGGGCGAGGCAGGGCAAGAAGGATTTTGGCAGAGACACTTTACTATACATCCTCTGGGATTTTACTGTTTCAAATTTGGCTCAAATTGGGCCACGACTTGGGCGAGACCGAGGCCAAGAGTTCAAACGCTCTCCAAGCCGCATATTTCAGCTGTAATAAAATTAGCAACAAGACAAAACAGGCTGTAGCTTTACAGGAGACCGTACGTCTCAGACCGCACATATTGCCTGTATCGCAATTCAAAAATATTACCTGCAACCACATGTTGGAGCTCAGAGGAACGGGGGGTGGGGGGGGGGGGTAACATTTTCAGTTTAGGGTCAGCTCAGAAATGAAGGCCAGTTACACAGAGACGAGGTCTGTCTTTGATCTCCCTTTCCACACCAACAAGAACAATAGCACCGTCATTTACAAACACATGAAGTCATGCATGCACACAAACATAGACCTCAACACAAATAATTTCAAAGTCTTTCTCTAAAAACACAATTACTCACACACTCCCAGACAGAACTTTTGAAAATGGGTGTTTTCACGTCATGTGTGTGACACAAGATACCTTTTTTACGGACAAAACTATTTTCAAAGATGTAATTTAAGATATCACAGAAAATACATTTTAATATTTGTAATCACCACTACTTTCAGAGGTAATTAAAGCAGTGACAGGATAAGTAAATCATTTTTGTCTACTTGAGAACATGGCGATTCTTTTTTTTCCCTCGCCTGAGGCCTGCCAAGAAGAAATGACTCATTTGCAACAATTTCTTCATGTTGGGAGATGTGTGTGTGTGTGTGTGTGTGTGTGTGTGTGTGTGTGTGTGTGTGTGTGGGGTGGGGGACGGGGGGGAGGGGGGCACGGGGGGACCCTCAGACAAAGGAATGAAATGAGTTGTTTCCCCACTCTGAAAGTCTGAGTCAAACCTAAAAAAACCCATCTGATGCTTTTTAAATACAACAAAGGAGCGGAGCCAAGGTGCCTAACTAAACCTGTCAAATTGGCAGCATGTGCCTGTGTCTGGAAATGCTTTCCTCTCTAGTAACAACTCCTGGGAATTGTGGACTTTTCTTCTGTGAGACTAAAAGAAATCAATCAGCACGAGTAAGTATCACACTCCAGTGGTTTTAACAGTTAATATCCTGATGGTGCAGGCTGGTGCACACAGGAAATCTACCAACCTGGTTAAATATTGCTTGCTTGGGCTCTTTACAGAGGCCCTCTTCAGCTGTAATGGAAATCCACACAACAAAAAAACATTCCAGATTTATGAGAAAAGATATGTTTTTTTAATTGACTTGTCAATTGCTGATGGCAAGGTACGGACCTGCTAAAATAATGACGTGCAAAGGAGGGAATCTATGATGAAGAGTTTAATATAACATTTTATGAGAATACAGTGTTTTTAAAGCTAAGATTAAACTTGTGCATGGCATATTTTTCTTCATTTTACCTTTTAAACCAAATATAATCACAAAATACCTCATAATTTGTGACAAATGACGGGTTTATGGCAATTTAAAGGTGCTCCGATGAGTAGAGATTATATTAACACTGGGTCAAATGAGTGTGTATATACAAAGAGGTCGCTCATAGACATGACAACCTGGTACTGAGCGTTACCAACCCGCTCTGCATTGTGTATCAGCTTTTTTTGCTCAATGTTTTGCTTTATTTTAAGTTTGCTACGATTCTGTTTTACTGCTCTCATCAGTGCCATTTCCAGCCACACGGGGCGGCACTGAAAAAAAGACCAAAAACCCGCTCTACGCCGCCTGCTCAGCACCAAACGACAGTCGACTAGCCGGTGAACATAGTGCCAGATATTTCCCTCTGGAGTTTGTAGAGACTAAAAAGCTAAAAGGAGAATAAATATTAGACCTATTATCATAAAGTTGCTTGAAGCATGATTTAAAATGCTAATGTATGTTCTGTGTCTGCCGGATGTGTAAATAAGCAACAGCTTGTCATTTCGACAATTATTTGATGATAATATGTCAAGTTGAGTGTTTCCAGCATTTCTTTTTATCTAGGCCAAGCGAATAATGCGATTGCTCACGTGTGCGTTTGTCCGCGGCTAATCTTGCATGAGGCTACAGCAAACTCAAGCGGCAACCTCTGATGCTGAGAAATCAAGTCAACATGAAAGTGCCAAAATCTGCTTTTATTGCCTGTTTTATAATGCCAATGACACTCCTGACTCCTCACTCAGTACTCCTAACCAAGTGAAACACAGCTGAGTGCATCGCCGCCTCTTCCCTGCAACGTGAGCCGAGCAATTGGTCCGCTCCAAAAGGAGTACGCTTTCCGAACAGCCACGCATAAAAAACGTGCATGATACGAACGTGCACTGCAATGGTCTAAACCATGGGTCGGCAATCTTTACTATCCAAAGAGCCAATTTGCCATATTTTCCACCAAATAAAATTTGTCTGGAGCCGCAAAAGCTATTTGATATCACAGCTTATAAAGTTGTATATACTGTATAGTCATATTATACATACAAAAACTATAGTTTGTTGTATTTATGAAATTAAAGAACAAGAATAAAAACAATTCTTGACATTGTATTGCTATTCTACTTGTTATAACAATATCAAACTCTTATCAAAAGGAGAAAAAAAATACATTGGCATGTGTAGGCCTACATTGAGGTCAATTAAACACAGAACTATGCAGGCCTTGGGTCCTCCACATATTTGTGGCTCATGGGGTAGAATGGTTGTCTTGAAACAAGTCTACCTACGGGGTACAAATACAAGTAACCTGAACCTGAACCTGTAACCACAAGGTAGCAGGTATTTTCCCCTGGCCTCTCCACAGTTTGCATGTTGTAGTGTCCTTGAGCTAGACACTGAACCTTCATGTTGCTCCCCGGGCGCTTCACAGCAGCCCACTGCTCCTAACACACTAAGGATGGGTTAAATGCAGAGGCCAAATTGTATGAATGTATGTATGTATGTATGTAAAATGACGAATGTAATAAAGTTTTTTTTAATTATTTTTATAAAAATAACTTTGAAATAAATAAGCCATGTCCACACTACTTCGTTTCCGACACTGAGCGTCCAAACTACGCCGGAGTTTTAGAAAACGCTCCCGAGGACTGATACATTTTTACTAACGGACGCCTCACTATCTCATGAGCTGCCACAAAACTAGCAGCAGTAGTTGAGTTTGGAGACTTGATCCACTTCGTGAAAGTATATTTACTTTGCTCAGTTTGGTGCAGCAGTTGAAAATTGCTCTTTATCGCTCATCTCCAGCGTGATACTTTTCAGTAAATGCTGTGTGCTTGTTCTTGAAGTGTCTTTCAACATTACATTTTTTGTTGTTTGCTAATTTCTCGCCACATAGCAGGTATACAGGTAAGCCAGCATTGTTTGCAGTGAAAGCAAATTAATACGTCTACGCAGAATTAATCTCTATTTTCCTCCTTCTTTTTGGGGATTTATCCGTTGATAGTTTACTGAGGGCGGGGGTCTGCAAATCATGACTAGCCACCCGCAGGGAAAGGCGCTTGACAGCGACGTAATAGGATGTGACGCACATTTTAGTTTTTTTTTTTCAGTGATGCAGTATCACCTCAAATTCCAAGATAAGAGGTGTTCCCTTTGAAAGATTGTCCATACCTGGCCCTAACCTTCTTACATCCAGGTGCAGTCACGCATAGGCTTCCACACTGATATGTACACAAGCTCGCACGCTCACACGCACTCAGTGAGCAAAACCAGGCGGACTGTGTTTACTGTTTAGCCCTCCGTGTTGATGTGATGAGACACCCAGGCTGATAACACAGGGCCAGAGGTACTGCCGCTCCGTGTTTGATCTCAGTGCAGCCAAGGCCGGCTGAGGCTGGGCGACGGGCACAGACGGCGGAGCGAGGTCAGTGAGGTGTGCTGTGTGCTTGATTACAGGCTGGATGGGGCCCCGCGACCTCTTAGCAGGTCAGCGCTGAACCCTGACCCTGACTCAGCAGGCCCTGACGCAGTGCTCAATGCTTTCTCCAATAACACAGTGGGATGAAAGGAGTAGCAGTGTGAGCTGAGAGGACTGGACCACTTCCCCTTTGGACCTGAAGAATGTAGCGCAACACAGCAGCGCACAGTGGAGGACGGCTGCTGGTGAAGCTTGGCCAGCCTCTGGACATATGCTGGCCCTGCACAATAAAAAGGAGCCTTGTCATGCCTCTCTAACCTGATCAATTACAGCAGTCGAGACCTTGCCCTTTCCCACAGTGTAACTGAAGGGAAAAACCTCGAAACTTTCACTTAGTAAAAGACAAAAAGAAATGAAGGAGATGTGTTTTTTCCCCGCTCATCTTCTGTTGGATATTTCAGTGCCCGCTGTGTTGCATTTTGTTATAGGTCCTTTCAGATCATCACACACAGAGTTAAACGACTGCCCCCATCAACAATAGAAACCCATGGTGCCGATGGGCAAGCTCGGCAGATTCCTGCAAGCTGACAGTCCGCTGGAGAGAAGGTGGCCGTCCCAGCTGGGTGAAGTTTGTAGGTAAACACCTTCTCCATTAGCTTCCCTCAAGGCACCTGGGTCAGCCAAGTGTTAATCTGCCCATTAGTCTTCAGGAGTGACAGCGGGAATGGGCTGCATGTGCACACACAGAGGAGAAAGACTGCCTGTCATGATATTATAACCCCAGAGGATTTTTCTTTTGGCTACAGTGAGGCAACACGTGCAAGTATCGATCGGTGTGTGATAAGTTTTGGGGAAATTTAGAGCAGAG
Source organism: Ophiodon elongatus (assembly GCA_016806645.1). Classification (NCBI taxonomy): domain Eukaryota; kingdom Metazoa; phylum Chordata; class Actinopteri; order Perciformes; family Hexagrammidae; genus Ophiodon; species Ophiodon elongatus. The sequence goes on from JACSYO010001880.1 coordinate 1,924,379, forward strand.
ATAAAGATTATGTCTGTGCATGTTTGTCCAATGTTGTCCACCGATGACGGCGGCATGCAGCACTCAGGTTTTTGAAGCTTGGAGAATGTAAGTTAATACCGTCTCGCCCGTGAGAGTGAGCCAAGTCTGAGAGGAAAAGTGATCCCTAACTCTCCCACTCTTTCTCTGAGGAGCTTACTCAGTGCTTCTCTCTTTTTCTGTCAGCTTCACTGGCTGGCAAAGATAGAAGGGTGGAGCCAGGTGCCACTTGGTGTGAATCATTCTTTATCTTTGTGAGTAAGACAATAGAGGAGTCTGCTGATTGGATTTGGTAATCTGTACAGTGGGTGCAGGAGTGGATCCTCATGAGGAAACTTGTTTTTCAAAGTATATTGTAAAATAATGCTGCAGCGTTAGCTGCATGGCTCTATGGATGCCAATGTCGGTTCATTGGTTAGACCACCACTTTAGAAATATCTCAACTATTGGATGGATTGCCATGAAAGTTTGTACATATTTCCACGGTCCTCAGAGGATGAATTCCACTCACTTAAGTGATCCCCTGACTTTTACTTTAGCACCACCAGCAGTCCAAAGTATTTACTTATCCTGTAAAATATCCCTACATTACCACAAGTTCTGACATTTCCAGCTCCCGAATGATGAATCCTTTGGTGATCATCTGACTTTTCTTCCAGCACCACCATGAAGTTGACTTTTGTGGTTTTAAGTAAAATTCCTCCCCTTCAAGGATGAATTGTAACAACTGATCTCTTAACGTTTTATTTGGTGAGGTCAAAATATAATTTAGTCCAAAACAATAATGACATTCCCATCAGCCTTAGTTGTGCTTTGTGTTTAGTGATAATCAGAAAATATTAGCATGCTAACACACTAAACTAAGGTGATGAATACAGTAAACATTAAACCTGATAAACATCACCGTGTAAACCTTGTCACTGAGAGCATGTATGTATGCTGATGTTAGCATTTATCTCAAAGCACAGCTGTGCAGCATTGGCTGCTAGCATGGCCGTAGACTCCTTTTTTATTAGCTTCACAGCACCATCATGGTGTGAGTTTCCTTCCCTTCTTGCATACTCAAGCCTCTCCTTTCAGAATTGGACACATCCAAAAAAAAACATACATAGCATGACAAATTCCCCTCCTTTTCCATCAAGGAGATAATTTTATTTTAATGACAGTTTGTCTGAGACAGCCTCCTGACAGCGTTGCCATAAATCAGCAGATCACACGTCTGCCTCTCTCTTTCCTCACCTTACCCCCAAGACACTTTCCTCCCCTTCAAGAAGGTGAGTCATCTTCCACCAATCAAAGAGCCACACAAATAATCACTCACCTCAGACCTCCCCCATTTTTGATTTGCACGTTTGATAAATGGTGTCTTTTCCCTGCTTTAATTGCAAGCCCTTTTCATCATAATTTGATGTTTGTTTCCTGTCGTTTTCGTGGGGATGGCTGCGAGCACAAGGGCTATAATTTCTACATCAAGGAAGTTGTTATGAATGACGAGCAGGTGGAATATAGACAGCAGAGTAGGGATTTCACCGCTGAACTCACCTGGCAGGTGAATTTAGGAACTGATATTGACAAGCCATCACACTAAACAGGCGGACGCTCACACATGCAGACACAGAAACACACACATACACACACACACACACACACACATACACAGCACAAAGCGCGAACGGGAGATAATTAGGGTAATTTCTGTTTGAAGTATTGTGCATTGCAATGAAAATAGAACAGATAAAAGATGAGACAATAATAGATCTAAAGAGGACCTTGACTGAATGTTGTTCCAACAAAGAGCATTTTGTTTGACACAATTCATATTGTCTGCTAAACTGATATGCTCTCCCAACTTTATGAGACAGGGGAGGGGGACATGATATAAAACAAAATATGCGAGACATGCATTATGTTCATTAACACTTCACACCAGGATGTGCAGACCATTAATATTATTTCATTCTTCAGATTGACTGGCGTTTTTAAGGAGGAAAATAAGGAATAAAAATCCGCTGATGATAAATTATGCTGTGTGTATTGATATATTCCTTCCTTATATAACATGCAAAATGTAGTATCTAAAGTGAGAGAATACTGAATTCAGGTCACAACGCAGCAGGAAATCTTCCTTTTCATGTGAGATCCAGAGGGGTCACTCTTATGAACTCATTAGGAGAGAAATGCTAATGTAGCTCTGTTTTTTTTCTCTCCGCTCCTTAATTCTATCTCTTTTCTCTCCACTTCAACTTTCCTGGTTATTTTAACAACCATGGCGGCGAAACACAGAGCCTTGCTGGAGAATATAATGTATTTTGATGTCAAGAAAAAGTATGTAAGGTGGTTGTGACAGCGTCGTCATTAGAGAGGCTGTCGTTCGCCGCCTTGTCATCAAGTCGCTAAACTAGAATTATTACACAGCATACAGAGCCTCATCTTTATCTATGCTGGGTTATTACTGAGTATTCTACTGCTGAGAACAATAGTCATTAAATAAATGAAAAACGGGTTGGAAAAGAAAATCTATATGCTCAGTGAAATATGTACATCAGTGTCGTATCCTGGTGAACAAATGACCCCTCCTCACTTTTCTGCAGCTGCCTCTCATTGTGCAGCAGAGAGCGTTAAATAATGAATCTCTCACTCACCCAGGACTTCCACAAACTCTACTTCCTTTGCGAGGCCGGGATATGCTATTTGGGTTATTTTGTTTAGGCTGTGCAGGAAACACGATCAAATTGATACCTTAATTACTTTTTTTTCTTGTTCCTTTGGAGGCCAATATACTCCTTACAAAACTGTATTAAGTAACATTTGCAATAATAGGTTGCAATAAAAAAAAATTGCTAAATATGTGCGTTGTTTAATTTTTCTTCCTAATTACCTGTCATTTGCGCCTTGGATATTACTATTAAACTGAGTTACAGTGTATAGAATACCTATTACCTTATCTTCTTATCTTCTTACAAAATGTACCGTCTGTTGTTTTGTTATTACTCTATTTTCCAGCGGGAATGTCTACATCTCGATTGAGCCCTTTGTTTTGTTGATATTGGCTTACTAATCATTGTCCCCCACTAGCTTGTGTGTAAAAAATAATCATTAATACAGAAAAATCTACCTATTCTTAAAAATATTAGTTTTTGCTATTCTTAAAATTTTATTTAATTTGCCACAAACTGGGCAGAATGGACAGAATAATACATAAAGTGTTTTTATTACACCAAAAGAGGAGATTTTTCATATTTCATATGGGAATATTTTGTTATTTTATTTTATTTGTTTGCACAAAAAAAAAAACATTCACAGACAAGAAATGCACATCATGTTGTCTTCAATGGTGACATTACTGTTTGGGAACAGTTCTAACCTTAAAAAACTGAAATTTTAATAGACAGCTGCATAGAAAGTATAGTCATCCCCAATCAATACATCAAATCAATTAAACCAGCTGTAAAACTTCAGCTGGAGCCTTGGAGACCCCAAACAGACGTGCTATTTTCTGAAATTGGTTCAAAAACCTATTTATAATCAATTCTCATCGGAATAGGAAAAGTGATAATCCAATGTTAAGTTTTTGAAGGCCGAAGGTCTCAAACAGAACATCAGGGTTAGTCTCCTTGACAAAGTCGTATTTATTGTATTATATGTTAATATATTGCAAATGCCAATAAGCCAAAGCCAAAAATCAAACATGAATCATTTAGTCTTGTGATTTATTCAATCTGTTTCATTTTTCACAGTTTGGATCTCTTCACCTCGGCCCTGCAGGCCTGCACTGTCTCTTTTTAGTATCTTAATAGGCCTACCAAAAATCGTTTTTTCCAGATTCCCCCTTTCCTCCCAATTTTATAATTAAAACCATATCCAAGGTGAATGCTGTTAAAGACACAGAATAAAAATATATTTCAAGGGAATGAAATTGTTTCTAGCGTGGTTTTAGGGTGGTGGTGGATGAAGGTAGCATCATTTCAGATCGTGCCAAAAAAAGGGGCGGATAATTAAATTAAAGAAGTACTGTAATGAAGCAGAACCGACACTTTCCACAGAGCAGGAAGGGAAACAGCCAGAGTTTATACCTTGTATCACGTTTTTCTTCATCTAATTTGTTGGCTGGAAACAAGAAATATAATGTTAAAGGCTTTTTTATTTTTTTATTGAAAGGTTTGGTTGTTCGGGTCTGCCTGTGTGAAACATGTCTAATTAACGCTCTCTCTTTCAGTGCTGTATTTACGCGCGTGTCGGTGCCTGTATCCCGCGTGCGTGCGTGCCCGTGTAGATGTGAGTGTGGGCGCGTGTGGGAGCGCGCGCTTTCCGCTATACTCTGGAATGCAGCCAGTCTCGGCTCTTTTGAATCCAGCCTCTGCTGCCTTTGATCTTTTTTTTTCGCTGTATCCTTACCCGGAAGAGAACCCCTTCTCTCTCTCTTTCTCTCTCTCTTTTTTCTCTCTCTTTTCTCTCTCTCTCTCTCTCTCTTTCCCTCTCTCTCCCTCTCTCTCTCTCAGCTGGGATGAACGCACACGTGGAAATGTTGGCCCGGCTCCATACTCGGACCAAATTTAGTCATACAAAGGCGAGGGAGAGCGAGGAGGAGGGTGGAAGGGGTGGAAGAGGGAGGTGGTGGTATTGGGGAGGGGGGTGGGGGGGAGAACCGGGCGGGGGGAGTCGGGGATGAAAGAGCCAGCCGCCGCAAGATCAAAGGCAGCCGCGGCTCCGCCCCGCTAACCCCACCTCCGCGCTTTATAAAGATCTGCCTCCCCATCCCAACTTTGATTCTCACGCAATCTTTCACTGCTCAGACCGACACAGAAAGCACAGCACTTCTACTGCTATTTTTTTTCTTGTTGTTTATTTTATTTTTCTCATGAAATATTCCGAGTCTCAAAGACACACGTTCTTCTTTTTCTTTTAATAATATTCCCATATTTTCGTTGATTTTTTTTGTGGTTGCGTATTTGCTATTAGTTTATTAAACAATGTATTTATTTTGTATTTATTTAAATGCCATATGGTTATGGTGTACCAATCAGTACTCCCTCAAACTGGGTATTTGGATGTGTGTGTTTGTGCTAATAATGAATGAAAATATAAAATGTGTCCTCTTTAGCATCTCTCAGATCATATGGGTGTCTGAGACTTTTTATAAATCGAGGTATCTAACATGTAAAAGTTGTGGGACCCCTGGACCATGATATCACATTTTGTCACATTGCTTTGTTGGATTGCAATAACATACATTTTAATATTTGCACATATTGTTGTGAAAAAAATGGAAAGCATTAGAAAACCGCAAGCATGCCCTTGATATTGCCAATACAACGCAATTTAAAGAGGTAACAATAAACAGACCCCCCCCTTTTCCTCAAATGTTGCTGAATACACAAATAAATAAATGATAAATATATACGACTCTTTTATAGGTTGATGAAAACGTTTAACCATGATACACACTTGTAATTTTAACCCATGTAACAAAACCCTCTAAATATCTTCTTCTAATGTGGGAACGAAGCTTGTTGGGTATTACTCCAGAAAATAACACTATTGCCAATTCTTGCGTTCATGTTCAATTTCACCTCTCCTGTGTCGGCCAAACAAGTTTCAGCTTGTCTTGTTTTTTTGTTTTTTTCTTCCTCTATTTTTCTGTTATACTTTTTTTTTATTCATCATGATTGTTTTTAACCCATCACACACAGCGCGTGTGTCAGCCTCTCCGCGTCTCTTCTTCTTCTTCTTCTTCTTCTTCTCCTTCTTCTTCTTCTTCTTCTCCCTCTTCCTCTCCCTCTTCTTCTCCCTCTTCTTCTTCCCCTCCTGTCTGCCCATTTGTTGTGAGCTGTGTATAAATCTCTCTCTCTCTCAGGAGGAGTGTCAATCGGTGCGCTGTCAATCAGAGCGTCGGCTTCCCTTTCATCTCTCCTTCCTCCCAATGACTGAAGAGAGAGGAGGAGGAGGAGGAGGAGGAGGAGGGAGCGCGGCTACATTACCAACACACACATACACACACTGGTTACATTACACTGTGGAAGCAGTGTGGGAGCAGTGGGAAGTCGGTCCACGGCGGGTTTTTTTCCTCTCTACCTTCTTTTTCTGATTGTTTTATGACTTCTGCTTTTATCCCTCCTGCGTCGAGGATGTATTCTGAAGCATGAAAGCGGCGTACTGCGTTGCTTGTTGTCTTGTCTGAGTGTTACAACTGTGTTTTTCTTCCAGTTGCACATCCATCACTTACCTTTTCACCTCCAGACGGTGTTTTGGTTTTGTTAGCCTACTTTTTTTTTTTTTTTTTTTTTTTTTCCTTCTTCCCACTTTCACGGACGACGCAGCTTCTTCACTGGACCACGGAGGAAATATTATTTCTCACTTTTAGAAATGCACTTTTTTAAACGTTGAGTCATTTTTTTTTTTTTTTTTTTTTTACTGGACCATATCCGTCGTTGGTTGTGTGTGTGTGTGTGCGCGCGTGTATGTGTGTGTGTGTGTGTGTGTTGACTGAAACACCAGTGATGAGATTTTAACTCGTGGTTTATCTTCCTTTTTTTTTTATTTTTTTTTATCCCCCCTCATGACATTGAGGCGTTCACTGGACTCGCATTCTGAGCCTTTACATCTCCAAGTTTAGCATATCAAGTTTTTTCGGGTCTGACTTTTCGGTCCTTTCAGTTGAAACGGTCGTGGTGAGAGAAAAATAAAAAAAGGGACGCCGACAGCAGCAGCTCCTGTTGCTCCAGTAAAACACTCTCACGCCGGGGCAGCGTGTCTGAACGCCGCTTCCTCCCCGACAGGGAGACGGTCTCTCTCCCTCTCTCGGTTCGGGGGATTTCAGTGGGAGTTCCCCCCCTCCTCCTTCGGTAGTTTCGGACAGTGCTGGCGCGCGCGCGTTCGCGTGTGCGCGTGTGTGTGTGTGTGTGTGTGTGCGCGCGCGTGTGTGTGTTGTCTTCGGGTTGTTTTTTTTTTTCTTGGTGAAAACAAACAGAGTTTAAAAAAAAACAAACCAAAATGCCACAGTTATCAGGCGGCGGCGGCGGCGGAGACCCGGAGCTGTGCGCCACGGACGAAATGATCGCGTTCAAAGACGAAGGAGACCCGCACAAGGAGCAGATCTTCGCCGAGCTCAGCCACTCGGAGGAGGAGGGAGACCTGGCGGACATCAAGTCGTCTCTGGTCAACGAGTCCGAGAGCAGCCCCAACAGCAACAGCCACGACGTGAGTAATGTCGCTGATGTGGTGAATGATGAGGGAGAAGAAGAAGGTGGGTATTAACTGTGACCTCCATCAGAGAGGAGAGACACAGCCCAGCATCTGGCCAGTAAACAAAGTTGTTTTGTGGGTTTTAATCATTTAAAGACCTTGTTTTTATTCAGCCCCGTGGCCCTTTTTTTTTAAAAATGTATTATTAATTACTCAGGGTTTACCTGAATGAATTGACAGCTTTGAAAGATGAAGTGAGCTTTAAAGAGCAAATAGGCCCCAAAATGAATTTCCTCCTGTGAGACCCTGCTCAGTTTCATACTGTGTTAAGCATTTTTATCATAAAGATTTATCTCAGATTAGAAGGAAAAAAACCACATGCTGAGTTCAGGTGCATTTATAGCCTTAACTGCACGTTGTACTTTAATTTAATTCATCACGGTACGACTGCAGTCTCCAGACCAGCTTCCCCTCCAGAAACCTCCTCTACATGTTACATCCTAACCACCCAATCAACTTCTTTTATTTTTTTGAAACATTACAGTTCTAAATGCACACTTGAACGTCTGTGTGGCAGTTATAGTTCATTAGTGTGTCGTAAAATATGGAAACCAAAAAAAAACCAATGTAAATATGTAATTTAAGGTGTAGGAATTGGGGCCTTGTGTGCTCCCAGTGACGAGCAGGCTAATAGATGTATTTGCAGGGATTCACGTTAACCTTCGGCAGCTGTTAACACCAGGCTGATTGGCTTAAAAGCTATTGATAAACTAGATGATTCATTTATTTCAAAGGTCACAAAAGGACAACATCCAGTTCTTTTGTTAACAAGATGTGAATCTTTTTCTACCATCTTTGTCGTATTTCATAATTGTCGTGTTCGTTTAATGGTACCCCAATTATTTTTTTGTTGTTGTTGCATGCTTTGGGGTTGAGAAAAATATTGAACACATGTACAGCTGCGTCAGTTTTTGCCCACTCTTACCAATCAGATTAAAAGGAGGCATTAAGAGGAAAATCAAAAGAAATGTATTGTGTAAGAAAATGCAAATAGAATCTCAACTGAAGAATTATTAATGATGCATTTTTTACGTTTCCAAAAATGTTACTTTTTATTCTGTGCTTGCAAGATGCCATTTTACACATCCACATCGAGACGCAGAGTAGTCATTAAACATCAAAGTTTAATTTAATAATAAAAAAAAAATAATTATGCATCCATCTTCCCGTGCGCCAACCTCAAGATGCAGGCTGCAGCTTCCCCATCACGGAGTTAGTCGCCTGTTTTTGTCATTAACCGCAGTGTTAATGAAATTTTGGGCACATCCTGAACGAGACTGTACACATCCACCACCAAATGTCCTAGAGACACACGAGACAGAGGCTGAATGTTAATTAGGAATCCAGTGAAGCTCTCTCGCTCAGCTTGAAGCCATCCTGAGGGGTCTGAACTCCAAAAAGAGGTCCTCTTCCCAATTCTGATTCGGAAAAGAGAAAGGAAATGGCTGTGCGAAAAGCAGGGGATTTCTATTTTCGTCAAGCAAAAACTGTCTCCACCATTTTCTCTCTTCATGGGATGATTTTATTTCACTTTGAACAGAGGCTTTTAATTTCTAACATAAATACACGTAAACTGAGAGATGGAATTGAGAGTGGGCCTATGGTATTGAAAACAAGTTAATTTGTAAGCTCCTTAAGGACATGAAGCTTAATTAAGTGGTTCTTTTGAAGCTTTGATGCAGGCTGCTCCATCACCTCTCTATAGATGTGTGTGTGTGTGTGTGTGTGTGTGTGTGTGTGTGTGCAAGCTTGTTCTGCTTTGGTGACAAGCAAAAGGGACGGTATTTTGTCCCAGCAGTGTTTGTGGGTGTCTGACCGAATCAGCATGTTTGTGTGTGTGTGTAACTGCGTTTCAAGGCCATCTTAATTGATTCACCATCATTTACATTTTTTTTCTTCTTTTTTCCTTCTTCTACAGGCAGTTAGACAGTCCCAAATACCGCAAGATTCATATCATGAAAAACACAGAGACCACTTGGAGGATGGTAAGTGACGCCGCCTTGAGCGAGCGCTCGTTATATCCGCGTGCTTTATAGGACAGCCAGCATGCCATTTAGCTGCATTAAAGCCTCTGAATTTCAGAATGATTCGCTGCAGCTTGAGAAGTTGAGAACGGTGTGAAAAAGTGCAACCTCGTTTTCCCCACACAGAAGTGATCAGTCACACTCGTGCCCTGTTGATCCTCCTCTTATCACAGCCCCTGCTTTTTTGTTTTTGTTGCTGCACTCAGACAGATAAGCTCAGATCCCAGTCTAGTCAGGACATGCTGTACCTTCCTGGACACAGCTACCTGTTACCTACCTCGTAGATGAGGGTGCCCGCAGAACCAAAGACACTCGAAAAGGAGGACAAACGTGCACATTTCCGATGTGTTCATTTTTCAGACTGATTAAAGGGAACAATCCTACAAATGAAGAAAAATTCCAGAATCACATTCCTGTCTCTTGTGTTCCTTATTATGCACCGCCCCCCACAATAAACTGTTTCCCCACATACATCAGCTCTCTGGTCGCACTGTTGCAGGCAACATGTTGCTGCCGCTCGGGGCTCTTTGCTCTCTGGGTATTGTATTCTGACCTCGCGACTGCATGTCATCATTAGGGCTTTGAGGAGGAGTGTGTCTCCTCTTTGTTCCCCTTCCACTCCTGAATTGGATCCCCTCAAACCAAACACTGGCTTTCTTCACAACAAGATCCGTGTTGCCATCAGGCTGTATACCACAAACACTCCCAGCCCCCGCCCCCTGCCCTTATTACTCCGCGCGCAGTTGAGTGGCAAGTGGCGCTGCATTGAGGCCTCTTGTATAAAGCTCCCCCTCTAAGGTCAAAGGCACAGTGGAACTGTTGGGGCGTCTCCTGTTTTGACACAGTCTGTATGTTCTTCTAATTGGCGCTAATTGGCACAGAGGGGCTCCATTGTTCCTCTGTATAATACGACCTCCTCTCCAAGACGGGAAGAAAGGGCACAAACAAAAGGCCGAGGCGAAATGGGGCACGGGTTAAAGCGATCTGCAGTGATATCATTACGGCTTCAAAAAGGGGCAGGAAGACTTTGTGTTCAGCGTTATCATTAATACTTGTCTGATTTATTGACTGAAGCGAATTTAGAATTAGTCATTCGTAAGATTTGTAAATGTGTTTAGAGCGCCAGTGTTTTGATGTTGATCAATAAAGAAAAGTGGCTTCATAGGAGCTTTTTTTTGCAAACATGCAGTAAATTGTCACTTTCTTTTTTCTTTTTTTTTTAAATCAGCAAAACTCCAAGACCTGTACAATAAAGGGCATGCGTACCAGGGCTACCCAGGCTACATCATGATGAGCAACATGAACGACTCCTACATGAACAACGGCTCCCTCTCGCCGCCCATGCCCAGAACGGTCAGTACCAACTCCTTTTTTTGTTTTTGCGTGGAACAATTAACTTGAGCCTGAAAACACACATGTGAAAAATATATTTTTGCTTGAGGCTGACAAAACAAAAAATCAGCAACACGGCTGTAGTGCACAAAGGTTTCAACCTTTTCCCAATTTTGCGTGACAAGGATTTATAGTTAGTATAAATAGCTGATGATTTTAATTCGGGGTGAGAAAAACTCTAGAATCTGTGTTATGTGGCAGTATAGTTGAGGCGTGACGTTTATTTTCTTTGGTGGGTTACGGTTCATGTTTTCTTTTCACGCAGTTAGAAGTTGGTAAAGTCTGAAAGTGCCGGTCTGAAGCAACACATTTGCTTTGGTCATCAACACACTCTTGTGGGATCAAAATGCAAAAAACAAACATGCAGGATGACGACAGACCTGCAGAGATTCAACGTCACGTTGCGCCTGCTCAGGTTAAAAGTGTTTGGGATATCACCTGTCATGTAACACATGGCATGCAGACTGAGGACGAAGAAAGAAAGCCACCTGTTGCTTTTACCTGTCTACACACTCTGCTGCGCTGTCTCACGTTTACCACGTCTGAATTAGGATCCCTTGTTTTCCATATGAATTAAGTCAAAAAGATTAAATCAAATTCCATTAAAGAATCACAGAAACAAACGAGTGCAATACTTAATCAAATCAGCACTTAATTAAATGATATGGTATTGTGGAATGTGCACCTATTTCTGGCTCTAATTTTCACTGTCCCTAAAAAAAATAGACATTGTTAACATTTGCTGTTTTCAAACTTCTTAAATTAAAGCCTTTGCTTATGTTTCATTTTGTGATTTGGACTGTTCCAAATGAGCAATTTTTCAGATAGCTCTGATAACTTGTTAAATGTCTGTGTTGTTAATTTTTGAAAATGTTAGATACCAAGCATTCGTTAAAGAAGAATTAGATAAGGTTGATAAGAATATAGTACTTAGCTGCAGCCCGACATGAGGTTAAAAAAAGGTCATTCGGCAATACACGTTTTCATGGCCTCTTTTTAAAATGGAAAAAAAAATGAAAATAGCGTGTTTATAAGCTCTTGGGTCAAAATGCATGCAGCGCAATATATTACCAACTAAACATTTAATATGAACTAATCTGTTGCTTTTAATTCACTATCATACCAGAACATTTAGTTTGGAATATAACAATTTAATGAGAAAAAACATCCTCGTATTGACCAATAACTTTGACCTGAAATTATGAATTAGGGATTAAAAGTAATTAAATAATTGATTAAAAGTCAGTTTTTCAGGTAATATCCCTTTTCTTTACTGATAAACTAACAAACTTAAACCTCATAATACGATATAAAAAAAAAAGAAAAAAAAAAGAAAAGAAGAAATATTCACTTCCAATGTTCGTAATGCTTCTGTTGTTGCGGACTATCTTTGTACAATATTTACCCTGAAGTGCCAGCATTGTTGACATCCGTCTCCTTAACAACCATATGTGACCCTTGGATACTGAATGCCTGTCATACTTTCCAGAAGATTAAGAGATGGGGTATACAGTATTTCTCATCTTGTTAAAATCTTAAGTGATGCATGTCTACATGACCCGAGTAAGCCCTCTAATTAGCCCAGCATGACTGAGGAGGCCTAAAGGCAACACCACGTCTCCGAGGCTGCTCTGCACTGGAGTTTATAGAACCGTCGAGGGGCGGTGTGTGTTGTTGCAGATACTGGCCCTGTAATGGTATCAATTTCGGGCCAGCTGCAGGTCTCTCGCTGGCGGCTTCCTGTGTCTGTCCCGCTTGCAAATTTCTCCTCTCAAGACAGACATGAAGCGCAGGCCACATCAGCAGCTGTCCACTCTAATCCTGCTCCGTCCAAGTCTCTGTGTCACACTCGGGAAGACAACCAGTCTCAGGCTGCCTGTGGTTTTTTGGTTCCTTCAGACAGGAAACGCTCACACAAGTTCTGGGGTTGTTTGTGCTTTTGCAGCTCATACGCCTTAGTTTCATCAGGGTAAAGTTGTGAAACGTGAGCTCCGCGTTATTGTAAGAGTCGGCTCTCGGGAGGCAGATGTGATTGTTGGGGGCAGATGCCACATGCTGTGTGTAAAGGAACTTCATTCACACGCAACTCTATCACGGGATGGTGTTAAAATTGCATTGCTTTCCCTCTGCCAAAGTTGGAGAGGGTGAAAGTACGTGACATTGTCGAGTAAACGTGATTACCTCATGATTCGCCCTCGTCGGTTGACAAATAGAGTGAAACGTGGGGTATGATGCTTTACGAATCCTCCGTTTATGGCTTGTTTTCTGGTCAATTTTATCGGTTATTCCATCGCACGCAGTGAAAATCTCGCAGAGGGTTTTCATGGAGAGCAGCTGACGGTATGAGAGGAAATTACCCCTCACTGCAGATGAATCAGGCCAGGCAGTTAGACAGCATACTAACTGCCAAAACTTTTAAAGCCCCGCTTTCATTTCATTTACCGTGGCTGCTGCTTTTTTTTTTTTTTTCACCCAATCTCCCCCCCTCACCCCTTTCTTCAATAAAACGGTAGTCATTTTATATACGTTTCTCTCACTTATCCAATAAAAAGAGCCAAGGCTTGGTGGAGGGATCACGGAACATGAGTCTTCTGGCTTTCTCACTGATGTCAGCTTGCTGCCTCTGCTGCCGGCCACCGCAGCCACAGTATCTGCAGGCCTGGGATCGGTTTTCACTGAGATCAAAGGCACATTCTCCCTTTCATTCTCTTCCATCCCCAGCCCCACCGCCCCCACCCCACCCCACCACCCCCCATCCCACCCCCCAATCCCAGTAGTTTAGATTGATTTCCATTGACCATGACATTCCTGCACATGCCGTCCAGTCATGATGGAGCTGTTGGGAGTAGCTGATTGTCAGCAGATTTTAGGGCTTCTAGCTTGATAGGTCGCCTCCGCCGCAAGAGCTGAGACTCTGGTGTCAAGACGCCTGATGGTGTTCAGTTGCGTATTCACGTTGACCACTTCAAAGAGTCAGTGGTGTGTTATGGATACCCTCATGTTTACGTAATCGTATAGCTGCTTTAGGATGTGGCGTCTGCAGGGTATCCAGAGCATAAAGTGTAATGATTTGGAGAGTTCATCTCTCGAGGTAAATCTTTTTCTCGAAGGAGCAAAAAGGGGCATTTTGTGTTTAGTGAACGTGATGCTTGGGACTAGAGCCTAAAGTAGCTTCATGTTTATACGCACACAAAAAGAGAAATTAAATAAAAGCAGAAAATTGGCTGGTGTATTTCTAGTGTTTCAGTGATGTATTACGACACCTTAGCTTTTAAAGTTTTTTTTTTGGACTGATATTACAGACCCTGCACTGAGACAGCAAAGAGTTGTGCTAGTATGTATACATTTTACTGATTGCCTGCTGTTCGGCTATAGAAACACACTGCACTTATTTATTTCAGTTCTTGTCAGACTTGAGATTTAATCATTATACTATAGGACTTTTGAGAATGTTTCCTGTCCCAGGTCCCTGATATGCATTTGTGAACATGTTTATAGCCAGTTAAAAACCCAGTCAAGCATTTATATCTTCAAGAAACCAAAAATTCTCCGGAATAAATCCAGCCGTGTTAACTTTTAGTTTCTTACACCCTGATTAAATAAACTTGTTGAAATTGTGTTTGAGGTTAATGCAAAAAAAAAAAAAGCCAACAATAATGTGGTTATTTAATGAGACAGAAGTACACTGATTGTCTTGTCTGTTGTCTTGATCAGGGTTACTGTTTCTCTCTCACAGCATTTTCAGATGCATCAGATAATACAAAGAGACTTGTCTATATGTTAAGATTCATATGTCTTTGTTTCTATATGTAGATGCTTAAAAATAGGAAAGATTGTGAAGATAGGAAAGGATTGTTTTCTCTCTGGCCTCTGTGTCTTTGTGATTGTTTGTACTGACGAATGAACATGCTTTCACAATGTTGGTCAAAATGATCATAATACCCCATAACGGTATTTAGGATAATGGTTGCTAAGTATAACTCTTCAGAGCATTTAGGATGTCATCACTTTGGGATTTATGTGTGGAAGAAGAGAAGTTCAGTGCTTTGATGGGCTTTGTCTTATCCTTCAAATAAGTGCTCCTGCAGCCTCCCAAACTCATGTGAGGATGTGGAAATGACAGCTTCTAAATAAAGAGCAACATGCTCGTGATGGCCAGTACATATTTTTAAATGACCTGAAATCTATTTTCAGATTCCGTTGTCACCTAAATGTTTCCCTTTTTTTTTGTTCAAATCACAAAAAGGCCTGTTTTTACATCTGTGGGTTTAAAGAAACCCGACAACCTCTTAGCTCACGGCATCTTACCGAAACCTTTTCGAAGAAACGTGAACGCATGTTTCGACGAGATAAAGACACAACTGCCTGTTCATGGTTGTGAGATGGCACAAGGTGTTTCACCTGCCTGTGAAGATGTGCTGGTGATCTACAGCTGTGTCTCACGGTCTTGAGCAACAGCTTGAGGAGAGGAACGGATAGAATCGCTGAATTTTTTTTTTATTTTTAAAGCCTAGTTTTGCTGCTATGGTGGGGTTGGGGGGGGGGAGTTAAGAGAGCTCCCTCTCCTTTTTTTCCCTTTGGACCCTCAATTGCAGATCCTCATGGCGAGAAGGAGGGGGGTGTGTAGGGGGTGAAGCGCTGTACTTTCCTTTGATGTAGTGAGAACGTGACGGATCTGCTAGCCAGTGTCTCGCAGCGTGGAATCACTAACCCAGGCTTACCTAACGGGATTTGGTAGGACCGCTCTGGTGTCCCTCAGTGCCATGTGTGTCCTGAGCTCATGCCCCCAGCACTACCGTGGAAGATCCCTGTTAAAGAGAACACTACATTTACCAGCAGCCTTCCATGTCCACACATAATGTTCTAGATGACAGCTTTTGGCACCTCGTGTAGTTTAGCAGTGCTGAATGCAGCATTTTGTCTTGGAGTGATCGTCCCACTGTCTGATCATTTCCTCCAAGTCGTCTTCAGTGCTGTACTGTTTATATGTACGTCTAAAAAAAAAAAAAAAAAAAAAAAAACTCTCAAAATAAATTACGAAAATATAGCTCTCAAAAGACAGAAGTATAATTGCCTCATTTAATGCTGTACACCAAATCGGTGCATATCAAAGAGTCACGCTGACATTGATGTCATCTGCTGTGCAGCTCTATCAAACAGCGAAATGTGTGTGTGTGTGTGTGTGTGTGTGTGCACATGAAGGACAGCAGCAGGGACCTCACACAGAAGAAACACTTGGCGTCTCCGAGTCTTTGTAGTGCCGCTGGCGCGGGGTCGTGGTGTTTTATAAACAGCACCATTAACGCCAAGGTCTCCTCTCGTCCTCCGCTGTACGGTGATGCTGGTTGACACATTTACTCCATATGCACGGTGCTAATGACGCCATGTGGTTGCAATCACCTTATCAGTGTGTTTCATCTCGTGAAATGGAGCTCAGCAGAGTGATTGTCGACCGGGACGCCGAGATATGCGTTGTTGTTTCAGATGAGAGCCAAAAATACAATCGAGGTTTACGTTTCTGGATTTATTTTTCTTGATAGTGTGAGTGCGTGCTGATTGAATTGAGCATAAAAAGATAGTCACATTTCTTTAGGTTTATACATTAATTGTATAGGTGTTCCCGAAGTATTATCAGATTTATTCTAACACCAATTTTAAGGAGGCAGGTTCGTCACATCAAAACACAAAACAAAACAGAGCAAGCAGTAGACATAATCAGATACATCTGACATAAGAATAAAAACCAAGATGACGACGATAAAATGCTAGAGACGAAGTTAAAATCATTAAGTCGCCAAAGTGCAGAAAATGTGTGTTTTCTATATGTGTGTGAGGAAAGCAATCCGGAGTGTCATGGTCGTGAGCAGGACGTGCAGATGCACACTTAACCCCAGTTGATGTTTATTTTGGGCATGTGTTACCGCTCAAAGCGAGGCACTCATAGATGATGACACTTTCTTCGCTCCCCGTCCTCCCACTGAGTTGGATGAAGCTTAACCAATCAAGCAGCGCTGCCTGGAGCCAGACAGTCAGGCTTCCATGGACAGACCGCCGCTCAGGCCCACAACACCTGCTCAGAGGACTTCACTCTTCACCAGCAGCCTGCCACTGATCTCCAGGGGTCAGTGGAGGGGCTCGCCAAGGTTGTCCCCTTATGCCCAATTCTGTTTGAATGGCCTGGGTGTGCACTTCCTGTCAGGGTGGATCAGAAAAGGAGACTAGAGGGCGGTGTACGCAGCGCAACTGACGTCACTGTTGGTGATGTTATGACTATGCTCAGTTAAATGGGACAGTGGGTAAAGTGGTTGTCGCTTAGCAAAATGTTTCGTTGTTTGTCGTCCCCAAAAAGATGTGTTGAATGCCCCGACAGCGCACCTTTCACTGACTGACTCTGATTGGGTCAGCCTTTGAGCTACGATTGAAGCTTGTCAGTATAGTCCCTCAAAGCTGATCACAGTGCCTCACTGTTCCCTGACACAGTCATAAAATGAGTAAAAAGATGAATAGCTTTATTGACTTCATCCTCACAGCTCGTAGGTCTATATAGAGGCGAGCAGTGTTCCAGCTAGTAAACGGCAGCAAGGGGAACAATAGGACCACAGGAGTGAAACATGGGTGAAAATCCAGCCGGCTGTGTCCAGACTTCAGAGAAGCTCAAACAGCCCTCACTTTGTCCAGCTAAGAAATAGAGCTATGATCAATAGCTGCTCTGTTTTCTATGAAGTCGGTCAGTCTCCGCCGCGCTCTTTCCCTCCCTCCTCGTCTTTGCTGTTTCATATTTTTCAGAAGCTCATTATTTCTTTCTGCTGTGGGTGTGAGTGCTAAAGAGACTCACATGCAATGTGCATCTGACAGCGCTAAAATATTAATGGTCCCCTGTGTAGGAGGTTGGTATAGGGCCTACAAAGTTGCAGTACAAAGGGTGCCTTCTCGCCACCAGGCTTTATTAACAGAGCTGTTAAAAGAATGGATGTCTATAGCTTTCTTCATGCCGCCTTTTGTGTTTTTTTAGTGCTGAACATCATCCAATCCACTTTCTCTTTGTGTAACAATTTGCAACACACACACACCAAGCGGGTGTTCGACGTAGACTCAAACATGCACACAAACGCATTGTGTAGTCGAATAGGAGCTACACTACACTGTTGAGCTTTTCTGCAAAGAGGAGGGCTTTGCTATCCGTTGATTTTGTGTGGTCTCGGCCATAAAAAAAAAAAAACACAGTTCTTTGACGGTGAAAAAAGCCTGTCTTTAATTTTTGGGAAACCCATAAAAGTTTGTCGCTCCTTTCATATTGGCTGCAGAATTGAAAACAAATGCTACATTCTCCCCTCCTCTCCTTTGAACTGGCCAATTATGGAGTTGTGAAAATAAAAATCAGTCTGTAGATCTCTTTACCCCCCCCCCCCTCTCTCTCGCTCTCTCTCTCTCTCTCTCTCTCTCTCTCTCTCTCTCTCTCTCTCTCTCTCTCTCTCTCTCACACTCTTTCTTCCTCAGTCACTTTCTTTTTTTTCCTGCCTCCCCCTTGTTTTTGAAGAAACCGAGGGGGATCACTGATGTCAAAGTCAAAACCAAGAGCATTAAGAAAACTGGCGAAATGCAATACAGCTGCAATCCGACATGACGCTAGAAAATAGGGCTGAGGAGCAGAAAGCCTCTCTCCCGTATTCCCAGGGCGCGCAACTGCTCCCGGCCTTGGCTTTGATCTCTTCAAAGCCTCCTGCCTCCTACTAGATGGAGAGTCTTGGCTGCCGCTCGTGAGCGCTGGAGAGAGGCAGGAAGGGAGGTGGGGGTGTTTTTTTGGGGTGGGGGTGGGGGGGGGGAGCCGTCATCTTTTCCTTTCCAGGGCTAAAATCAATCACGGTGCCGAGGCAATTATGTGTAATTCAACCCCAGCCAGATTAGTGACTCCTGTTACCTGAGCGACCGGAGCTCTGTAATCTGTGAGACACACCGGCCTCACCGGCAAAGGAGTAGCCAGGAACAGGCGAGGGCACTTGAGGGAAAGGAGGGGATTGAGGGGAGAGGGAGAGGTGCTGAAAAGCAGGCTGCCATGCTGCCGTCCAGCAGAGCAGAAAATCTGAGTACAATAGAGTGATTACACTTGCAGATGTAGCCACATTTATGACGAGGTGGATATAGAGAGCAGAAAGAATGACGAGTGCTGATGGCCATGGAGCTCGGTAGTTAGCGTGCTAACTAGCCAGGTCTCTTTTGTGTTGAAACATGTGGGTAGTGTCCCCACCACTGCGCTTCCAGTCCTCCCCCACCATCCGCCACCCTGTCCCCCCTCCAGTGCCATATCTCTATCCCTCATGCCCTCCATGAGGGCTCCGAAATGCAAGCTTGGCTAAGGCTCCTGCCCCAGGCGCCCAATTTACTATGGCTGGAGAAAAACTCAGTGGCCCCAAGTCACAGAGGAAAACAGCAGAGCTGAATGTTGCTCTTTCCCTGCTGCTGCAGTTCGTCTGATCTGTGCAACTGTTTCAGTGTCTTAACACACAGCAGTGTAACAATTTACACCCTTCTGATTTTTTTTTTTTATGTGGCTTACTGAGGAGATTTATCCCAATTATGTTTGCTCCTAGTTTAGGCAAATCTAGAACGTGGTGGGAGTTTGATGCTCATGACTAATACCACCTAGCGTACGTTATGAGATTATTTATTTGTATGACTTCTTTTTTTTTTTTAAGCCTATGATATTTTCATGTGGGGTTACAACCATTAATTGGAGGTTGGGTAGAGGGCAGAGGATAAAATGCCGCTTCACATTATCGGTATTTAATTGGAGATATATAATTGCCTGGGCTGTTATTCTTTCCTGCGCTCGGTCTGTATGCGCTGATGTCACAGGGATGAGAACAAGGCTTTGTTTTTTTTCCTCAGCAGTCACTTGATGCAGGATGATGAAACCCACAAAAATATCTAGCAAGAATGTGTTTGTTCATCTGATGAGCTCGTCTAGCGCTCCATGTTTCTTTTGATCATCGGACTACTCGGTTGGTGATTGAAGGCACTTATTTCCCTCGTGGGATGTACACATTGAATAAATTAGATATATCGTCCTGTAATAGAACGTAGATGATCAGGACCTTGATGTCTGCGATAGTTTTAACAAGGCAGGCTGACAGGCAAGTGGAGCTGACTCTAAAAATATAAAGGTCACGCTGAATGGATTATGTGGCATCAATGGAGCCACCGTCCAGCACAGCAGGAGCCCTTAAATCCACTAGCAGCCATAACCCCTCGGCTCAGGGGCCAGGTGACGCTTTTCATGTCCTCCAATGGAGAGACATCACAGAGGCATCCTCCACTTTGAGCTGCCCGTCATCAAACAATGCATCAAAACATCAAATCAATCCACCCCCACTGTATCTGTCTTTTGAAATGAAAGATGGGGGAAATGGGGGTGGCCACTGCTCCACCTCCCCCCCACCCCCCTTCCACCACCAACACCACAAATCTACATCCCTACTACTGAAGCAACAATAGAGTGAAAAGGTTGTGCTAGCCATTTATTTGAAAAGTGTAAGAGTGGTTATCTGACCTGGAGTCACAAATCCACACAGGGCCAGTCTTACATGGGTCTATTTAATGGAAGGGTGAAAACAGGTTCTTACAGACTCTGGGATTACAACTCCAGGATTACTAGAGCCAACCCTACCATGTATATATTGGTTATTCAAGCTGTACTTAAATTCTGCTGCCTGTGATTGCAAAGATGTGTGTGAACATGATTTAACACAACTTCACATTTTATTCTCATAAGGGGACGCAGTAAAGGAACAATCATTCACATGTTGACTGTAGAAAAACAGTATATAGCAATTATCTGTAGGGCTCAAGACTTGAACAAACAAATACCGTACATTCTACTTGCTTTGGTTTAAGATTTCAAGTTACAGAAAAATACATTAAAGATATACATTTACGGTTGCCATTTATTGGAGCCTACTTTTTGTATTTTCTAAAATATACTGTTTAATATATTGGGCTTATCGATTAATCAGATTTTCGAATGAGTCAGAAAATATTAATTAATAATAACTTCCCCAGATCCAAAAGTTATACATTGTCATTGCTTGCTTTATCCGACACATTTTTCAAAACCCAGTGATAATAAGCTCAGGTCCTTCAATCTAACATTGCTCTCTTAATAGTCAAATGAGATTGAATTAAAAGGTATGAGCAGTCCACAATGAGCTGAATTACAACCAGGGTGTGTTCATTGTATGGCCTACCATTCTGTTTTTGTAGCATCAGGTGCACGAGTGTGCCCTGTAATGTTGCTGTAACCATATGCCCTGAGCGTAAGGAGCCCCCTTTGTGCTCCAGAAATGTACTATTACCATTTGTTTAGAGGTATCAAGGGATAAGCAGACGTTGTCCGTTGCCATGTTGTACACGGTGATTGTTTTGTTTGTATTAAAGCCTCCAAAAACCCTGCCGCAGAGCTAATTGACGGGGCAGAGTTTTCATGTGACCGTTCAGATCCTTGGAGAGGTTCTTGAAGTGTTCGCTGCTTCTCTGGGGATGGAGAAAAGCCATTTGTTCGGTGGGGATCAGATTTGAATAGCTTTGTGCTTTTCATTCAGATCTTAACAGGGGCGTGTGCGCCTGGCTGGAAAGAAACCCTAAAATGTGTGGTTTCATTAATGACTAATTCCAGGCTGAAAGGCAGTTGTTGGTAGTCTTTACCAGTTAATCCCTTAAAACGTGGAATCACACCCAAACAGTGGGCTGCTGGTTTTGTTGCCTATAATGTGAATGAGCCGAAAGGTTTGCAAAGTGTTTCACAACCATGAATGCCTCCTAGCACTCTGGCAGAAACTCTGCCTCATTATAACCAGGATCCAAACGGTTGCATGATTTGTTGCTATGGCTACAAGACAATCTTGGTCCACTGAAATTCTACCTACACTTCAATTAATCGATTGGTCGATAGGGGAAAAAAAGAAAAATCTGCACATTATGTCTAGATTAACTAAATTGGCCACTGTGCACTCTACCTAGTAGCCTAAATGGATTATATATCAACATTATATATAAACTCTATATACAAAATTATATATATAAAAAAAATTATTTTATACTTCAATGATAATAATAGACTCAAAGTTGACCAGCACACACCTGTCCATATTAATTTAGTTTTCAAATAGAACGAGCCATTGCGAGGGGATGCAGTTATATTAGAATCAAAACGAATAAACTATTTATTAGACCAAAACTTATTGACATATGACAATTGTGATATATTCACACTTAAAGCCCATTAAGAAGTGATGCGTATATATATATAATATCTGCCACACCCACCTGACCCATTAAGAGACCCGATATGCACCGCCCAACCCGCAGAAATATGCATTGATCACCCGATCCCGAACTGCACACCGCCGACCTCGTGCTTTATAGTAGCACATATGTCAGGACTGAGAGACGGGGACAGAGCCACTGAAGACTGTGGTTTCCTCTGAGGCGCTCCACGAAGGTCCTCCTGAGAGGAACCGCTACAGCTGCCACAGCTGGAGCGATTGAGGGGTCTCTTTCTCCCCTGCCCACAGTAGTGAGAATATCTACACTAAGTATGTGTTAAAATTATGTTATTCTTTAATGTTGAATAGCAGCAAAACAAGTTGCCTAACCCTTGAAGAAAGACATGAACTCACTGCCTCTAACACACACACACACACACACACACACACACACACACACACACGTTGCTCCCGCCCCGAAAATAATGGATTATGAATGAATGAATGGACTTGCTTGTTAAAGTAACACCAGTGATTGTCCAACCGATGAGAATTAAGTCAGACAAGAGCATACCGACCACCCGACCAGAGGGTGTCAGCGCTATTTGTAACATAAAGAAAAACACAGCTTTGTCTGGGTGCTTGTCTAATTATGTAAAAAGGTTATTTTGGAAGTGAAGGAAGACAGAACGTGTAGGGCTTAATGCGCAATCGTTCATTGAGGTGAAAAGAGCATCGATCATGTGACTACGGGGTCAAAAGTTCAGATCAAGGCCTGGACACAGGTGTCATGACACCTGAGGCAACAGGGCTCTTTGTGACCCGCAGTTTTCAAAGCATTACATAATCTACATGTTAAAACCCTCTCTCTGTTTACAAAATTCTGCCATTTTCTCTGCATTTTATTTTTTGTTCCATTAAGTCGTCAGTGCCACGGCCTCACCAACTCATCCAATGTTTTTATTCGTCCTATTCTTGCTCGTTGTGTTGGTGAAACATTGTGCAACTGTCTGAGTGAAATACAGAAGGAAAACTAGGTCAATACTCTCTCCAGCTCAGGCGGAGGCAGCTCTCATTCAAATCACCTTCCTATCCCCTTTTTCCGAGCGTGTGCCTTCCCCACAAAAACATTGCAGCGCCTCGACAGCCTGCTGCTGTCTGCCTTCGTCCAGCTCTCCCTGGCTAGCTTGCAGTGCTAATATTTACCCCTTTCCTTTCCCAAGATGTAATGTGCAATGTTGCATGGGAGCTAGCCGGGGCTTAGAGAGAAGAGTACTGTCTCTAGCTCCCGTCTCCACAGGTAGAGACACACAAAGACCCCCACCAGACTCTATTTTCCCCCTCAACGCTGAGCTCCCAAATCCAAACTGACAGCCATTCATGCCCAGAATACCTGGGCGAAAGCTGAGGGGGGGAAACACTATCTAGGTGTAGCAGGCAAATCCGCTCTTGTTCGACGGATCTATGAAGCTCCTGCATAAGGCAACTCATCAGCACTTTTTCCTCCATTCTGCGCTGCATTTTCTCTCCCTCTTTCTCCGCGTCTCTGGTATTGTGCCGAGGCTAAGGTTTTAGTGCGCTTGCCACACAAAGTTAGCTTGTGCTGCGATTTTATTTGTGTACATCTCTCAGGGCCTTCGAGTGTTGTTGTTGAATGTGGATGTTGGCACCACCGTGCTGCCTGGCATGAATGTAGCTACTCAGCAGACCAGAGCTGGCTTCTAATGATAAATCATGCAGTGTGTTAATGCAGCAGCAGGGTTGCTATAAATAGTCGCTGGAGAGGGATGACGATTGATTCGGGAAGAAAAATACTGCGCGCTCCAAACATTTTCAGCTTGTGATCAGCTTTATGGGCTATGTTATGAAACATAGGGCCCCAAGATTTACGTTTCGCCTGCTTTGAAACACACAGCTGATCAAGTAAATGGCGCAGTGACGCAACTAAAGGCTTTGTGACTCAGATTTTAATACCGTTAGCCACATTGACAGTATCCAGATGTACCAGATATACCAGATATACCAGGTAGCTGTCTCTTTGGTGCCACAGGTGCTGAGAAATGACACAGATTTGGTGTCATCTAAGGTGCCGTTAAAGGATTTTCAGTTAACCTGTCTCAATAGATCCAAGTCGAGTGATGGAGCTGCAGAGAGCAGCCATGTTCTTTGTGGGGGTGTAGATGCCTAGTGGGTGCTCAAGTGTGTGTGCGGTCTGCCTTTTGTGTATGTGTTTGCGTGTGCGCTCGCAGGCCTGCTGACAGTGGCACTTCAGCAGAATGTTTGCCCTTTCCTCAGTCCTTTGATGTGACCAGGTCCTGCTGTGATAATGAGCCCTGTGCCCCGCCGCAAGGTGAACATCCTGCAGTTCGCCCAGGGCTCTGCCAGAGCAGCGGCCCAACCCCCACCACTCCTCCACCATACACACACACACACACACACACACGTGCACACGCACACAAACACACACGTGCACACACTCTGCAAATACAACAGGAGGAGCAGACCATCACTTAGCCCATCAGAGCCGATCGACTTCCACACAGAGCTTGGATAGTGTGAAAACGACGACAATCCATCATGTGGCACAGAGACATTCAAAACCTGTACATATATGCACATTATGACCGGGCAATATAGCTGACTGTGGGGATTGATATCAGAATTTTTCCAAAATGTCGATTCAAATATGGAATATGTCTGCAAAATTACAAAGAAATAATCAGTTACATCTTTGAAGCATGTAAAGGTAAATGTCTGTTGCGGAAAACCTTTGGAGAAACTCAACTGTACGTTACGCTGCGGTGGCCAATCCCACAATTGTCCGACCAGCGCTGCACAACAAGGACACAAATGACGCCAAACTTGTTGTAGTCAAGGGGTCATCAGTTATACTTCCACACGGCCGCACAACCCTCTGGCGAATCCTGGACACTTTTGATCTGCTGTAAATGCAGATTAAATGCCGCAACAGCAGAAAACCAAACTGATGCACGTGATGACTTCATCACAATGAACATGGGCACTGTAGTCCAACACAAAATGTTCCGCTGCCGTAAATAAACATGTTTTTTTATATATATATATTATATATATAATAATATATATTAAATTAACTTATATTTTTTTTAATATTGTCCCCAGCAAATACGCTGTTCAGTAAAAGTTTATATTCTAGACCTGTGTTTTTTTTTTTAAAGATTAACATCTTCTGTACTAACAAATGGGTTTGGGACTGAGAGACACAGACAAACATTTGGAGTATTGAGTTCTTGAGAAACAGACTAACATGTCGCTGGTTTTGGTCTCTTCATGGGATTTGTTGACAATTCGAAAAATCTTTTGAACTATGTTGCACTGATATGTATTGCATCAGTCAAAACTCGATACAACAAGTCTTTGTTACAATTCACATAAAAACAATAGTTATTTTGTCCAACAATAACTCTACATTAGACCATATACAAGCTGCAGCATGATTTCACAACAATTCCATATAGAAAATGACTAAACTCTAACCCAACCCTATAGCGCAGCTTCCAGCCTTCACGATCTTTTTAAAGCCTGAACTCTTTGAGAACAAACCCAATGTCATAGTGATTTACTGTTCCTACTTAACTTGCTGTGGCTTAACAGCAAAGAAAAATAGCAACTGGATCATTTCTAATGTTCTGTTGCTCTTCCCTCAGTTTTTTAATAGCTCCGCGACATATAGAAATTAAGAGTTGAACACTTTAAAAAGCGGATAAAGTCTTTTCATCTGGGGCAGGCATATTTCACACAAATTATCTCCTTTGATAATTCCAGTATGAGAGCTAGCGTGATTGGTTTGCTTGGAGCACACGCTCTTCGTGCCAACTGAAGGATGATGGGTAATCCACCTCGTCCTATTCAGTTGTGCTTGGTGGTAGCGGGGAAGAAGACAGTCAGCTGTTGATAGCTGCTTTGTGTTCATATGTCGCATGTATGGGTTAAATTCATTAAGCGTGTGGTTATTGCAGTCTCTGATCCCTTCACCATGTACAATGACCGTGTTTTACAGCGTGAGTTGTGTGTGGATTCCATGTTAATACTGTGGCATGTGTCGGTCATGTGTGGTTAATGTGAAGTGTTTGACATGTGGCTTGTGTGGGTGTATCGGTGGTATATAGGACAGCGTGACAAATGTCCTCGCATGATAAATTTGTGCTGCAACTTAGCTACTAAAACCATAACATTGCATATGTGGAACAGGTCTATTTTTGTCATCTACCAAACACCATCCAGTTTGTGATTTGTGTTTCATGATGATTTGTACCTTTATTCCCATTCTTACCAACTGGCCTTGGCCATCAGTGTCACAGCTTCTGTTCGACCTTTGGACTCTGAGCGCCATGCAGGAAGTATGATTGAAATAAAGGAAGAGGAGAGAAGGAGAGATTAGGAGAGGGTTATCACAGATGTAAATGTCTCTCCAGGGTAGGATTTTCCTGTTATTCGTAGCCTCCTCCGCTCCTGTCCCTGTGGTTGGCTTCGCTTGTTCGTCTCATTACCCCGGGCGCGTGGCGCTCCTTCGCTCGCTGGCGGCCCAGCTTTCTTCTCCATTAATTGGGTTTCGTTACATTAAGCCCCCTGGCCGAGGGGCCATCCTGCCAATAAAACATTCCATTTTTAGCACTCCACTTGAAGCTGGTGGGGTTCAACCCGCTCTGTGAATGGTAATTGGTTATTTATTTAAGCTTCCTCAGGTTGGTCTCCACTGATTTTGGTAAAGGGGGAGAGGAGGAGGGCTCTACAATGATCACATTGTCAGTTGTTACAGTAGCCAAAGACTGTATTTAAACAGCCAGAGGTGGGTGTGCGCTCTCCCTGTGATTCACAGTTATTTTAAACCATTCCCTCAGGTGATGGCAATCATCATTTTATTGGAAATTTACAGCAAACTCTTGATGAAACTGGTTGTAATCACAGAAACAAAAGATGAGGCAATAAATTGTCCTTTCTTCTGTTAACATCCTGGGTAGAAAATCCTGTGAGTAGGTGAGGTTGCGTTTCGGGGTGAGATGGGCTTCTTAGTGAAAAGCTTTAGCAGCATGGGAATCCATAGCCACCACTTGAGCTGCCATCTCCCCAGCTGTTTGTGAAACACCTCATACGGTTTTCCACACACTTGATTGTAGCTGCAGGCGCAAAGAGTCCTCATTGCATATAAATTACAGAAGTGGGAAGTGATTATTATAAAATTCCCGCTTTCCCTTTTTTCCACTCCTCTCTGCAGAAGTGGTATAATTGAGTGGAGTACAAAAGCGGTGCTGTGTGCGGAGAGAGGGTGAGAGATGCTAAAAAGGCAATATTGCAGGGATAGTTATGCATATACCACACAGACACATGTACAAACGCACACACGCTGGTGCTCTGAAACCATGGCGGGATGCTGGTGGAATCTGACAGAATACAAGTTCAGAGACACAGGCGTGCCCGTCACAAAAATCCTCCCTCAGAAAAAAACAATAAAGAAACAAAAAAAACGAAACGTCCCGTATCCCTTCCCCACCCCCATTTTCAGACAGCACGCCAAGTCACTGGCTCCCCGTACTGAAACACACTGGAGTGTCTCCTCCATGGAGGGCTTCCTGCCAGCTCCAGTTCCGCACAATGAATTTCTCTTAAAACCACATCTGAGGGGTTCTTTAGAAGGGCCGGCCAAGCCTGGATATGAAATTCCAAATGGAACGTTTTCTTTTCAATCCTCACCGCCTCTCCTCTTTCACTCTCCCTGAAAAATATGAATAGAAAGATCCTAAGCCTATTATTTCTCCTATACAATAAAAGGGACCTCCAATATGGCCGCCCTCCATCACAACATCGCTGCTGCTGCTACTGCTGCTGCTGCTGCTGCTGCTGCTAAGGGCATTTAGAGTCGGGATGGGGGATGAGAGGGGGTTAAATTGCAGCAACGTGCCGTGACACTCACGGTTGTGGTCACTTGAGTGTCTCCAACTACTTCCTCCAGGAAATTGGTAAAAGGGTGTCCCGCTTTTTATGTGTGAACTTGCCAAGAGCTGCCAAGTGGGTGCAGCAAGCCAACAAGTCTTCACCTGGAGGAACCCAAATGGTGTCTCCGTGACGACTGTTGGCACCGTAACGTAACAGTCAAAACGTGTGACTATTTTGCTTCACCGCGATACGTTTCTTTCCCCCATCATACGAATGTTTAGAGAGATGTAAAGATGTAAGAAGCCTAAATAACAATGCATTGCTCTTCCTTTCCTCCGAGAGTAAACCATGGTTAGTTGTGCCATGCAGTTTATGTAAATGTGAACCCAAACAGCCATAAACAGTGTATTGGTCACAGTGCCCTGCAGGTTTTTCTCTGGTGGATTTTTGCCATTATGGAGGCAGTTTATTAAGCAGTTGAGAAAAATGTGATATGACAGCTGTAACTGGGAAAAGCACAAAAGAGGGCTTCTCTTCCACGGCGGAAGCCGCTAGCTTTCTTGGACGCTAAGTAGTCAATCACCTTTTCATTTTTTTTTGCGGTATCGTAGTTTATGTGTGTGTGTGAACAAGTATGAGAGACTAACTTTTGTCTCTGCGTGCTTTTTCTTTCTTGTCTATCTGTTACAAGTTGGAGAAGACTTCCAGCTAAGATGATAATCCCTCAGGTTCTTATCTCATTCCCACAGGATAACAAATGGGAGTGGACAGGCGTAAAATAATATGGGCGAGAATGCTATTATTTAGCCCCTGGTGTAGGCTTGTCCCAGCCACCCCCGTCCCGGTTAGAAATCATTCAGGGTTAGCATCCCTTACTAATAAGCCCCCCCCTCTGTAGGATGAGGTCTGACACTCCCACAGTCGCAGATTATCCCGTCACCTATGACTCTTGTTGACTGGGGTCAAAGGAGTACACTCACCTGGGCTAATGTGAAAAGTGTCTGCATTATGGCTGAATTAGTTTCCAGGCAGTGTGTTGCAATCTGAACTGCGACAATGTGGACTGTGCTAGATGGTGGCACATGAAGGCTCTTATCAAGAGAGGAACTGGGAGAGGAATTGGCCCTCGGAGATGAGATTCCCATCCTGATAAAAAGGAATCTGATGCAGATGATGCGTCATGTGGTTGAGGATATCTTTCTCGGTACACACACGCGCGCGCATACGCGCATACAGCACACATACTGCCCTTTGTGTTCCCGGTTAGGACGTTCCCAGAAGGTGGGGAGAGGGAGAGGCGGCTCTTAAATTGAGGCCGGTGCCAGTCTGCGAGAGGTTCAGGAGAAAACGCAGACATTCCAGCTAACCTTGTGTCCAAGGAGTTTTCTGCATATATGTGTGTGTGTGTGTGTGTGTGTGTGTGTGTGTGTGTGTGTGGTGGGAGTGGTGGGAGTGGTTGGAGTGGGCGAGGAGGGGCACCAATCACCACTTAGCATTGCAGGAATGTCACCTTGGCCGACACCTCGCTAGGACAACGAAGCGAGAGCTTATAAAGAACAGTCCCGTGATCGGATCGTCTCTTCAGAAATCTATGCTCGCACTAAATTTAGACGAGTATCTCCAACAACATTATTTATCAGGTGACCGTTCCTCTGAGAGCGTCTGATCAAAATCTCATGAAGCTCTTTCATTCAGAGCTCATGGGAGCCCTTTGGTGGAAGACGTGTCTCACCCAACAGTGAACTAATGTCTTTCCGATTAGCCACACAACCTGTGGAGGTGATATTTTGACTCCAGCTCTGCCCTGGGCTCAGATTGTGAATAGTAGATTTAGCATGGCTAAGCATTGCCATGTGTTCATTGCCGCTGAAGCATGTAAGCGCTATTGGATGGGGGGTTGGGGCCGGGGATTTTTTGGGCCTGGCTCGGTCTATTTTAGTTGTCAGGAGGCAGGTCTCTCTGAGTCAGCCGGTGATGGGGGGGGGCCTGTGCTCGGGACACTCCTGATGTGATTACCCCTGCATTAAGTACCACTGCAGACATCTGTCTCACTCGCGCTCTCTGTCCGCAGCCAACCCCCTTCTCCTCCTCCTCCATCCCTCATCTCTCCTTCCCCCGGCTCTTGCTCTGTAATGAACTCCCCTTATTCACCAGCTAATGACTGCCTTTGATCTCCCGCCTAAGACCTCTGCTCTAACTCTACCCTGCGAATCTTTCGTCTCTCTCCCCTCCCTTCGCTCTACCACTTGCTCGCTCCTATTCGCCGCAGCTCTGTTTCTCTCTTTTGCTGTCTCAAACATGCTCGTGCACCTCGTTGACTTGTTTTTCCTCCTTCCTTCAGGGAATGTGATTTTAGGTCATGCTGACCTCGGCGAAACAAAGTTTTTTAAGGTGCTGCTGCTAAAAATTGAAGAAATTGTTTCTAGTAATACCTCTTTGGCCATACTATTAAGCCTCACCCTCATCCACGTGGAGGCAGACCACCCGCACTATATGTGCCGTACCAGTCGCCAGATCATGTGGTAGGGAACAGGGCCAAACTGTGCACGGAGTGATGCAGCTGAAGCTCATGTATAATGTCATCCCTTTTTATATTGTTTAAAATCTTTTTTTTTCTTCTCCACAGTCCAACAAAGTCCCCGTGGTGCAGCCGTCCCATGCAGTCCACCCGCTCACCCCACTGATCACGTACAGTGACGAGCACTTCGCCCCAGGTCCTCACCCCCAGGATGTCAACAACAAACAAGGTAGAGACCAGGCCAACCGATCCGAACATGCGTGAGGCTGCAGGGTTTCAGTAATAGAACTTTACAAATGATCCATGTTTTTTAAAATATTCTGGATGTTCTTGTCATCCTTTTGCTTTACAAATAGTAGAGACAATGTTTTCAAAATGGACAAAGACGTCTCTCTTTCCATTTCTCATTTGAACGACTTCAGTTAGAAAAAGAAGGACTATTAATTAAAGATGCACAGATCCTAAGAGATGTGTGTGAAAGTTGATTCTTTTCAAAAAATTGCGATAATGCAAAACAGTGCACTCGGGCTAAAACTAAGCAACTACCTGAGTTATTTTTATTTTGTATTTTTTTTTTTTAAACATTCCTTTTGTGCCAACACTGTCAGGAATCAATACAGACAAACAGACCAAAACGTGTCACAGCAAAATCAAAGTCATCCATCAGCTCTGAACATAAACTTATTTGAAGCGTCCTGTGGGACGGCGCGCTGAGCTCTGCTGCCCTCTCCTTCTGCACTCGCCGCCTCTCAGTAACAACATCAAGCTGCAGCTCTGACAGCTGCAGAGGAGCTCCTCGGCAGTTTGGACGAGCTCCTCAGCCCCGCACAGCTGGAGACTTTGGCAGCTTCTCACAAATGCAAAAAGATGTGGGCCCCGCCATAGTTTTGTCCCACACCTTTTCTCTTCTCGTGGCTTTCTTCTCCTGCGGCTGCCAGTTGAAAAGGAGGAGAGGGATCAGACAGGATGTAGGCGATGATGATGAAGATGATGATGAGGCTGGGAGGTTCTGAGGGACCGACTATAAATAACAAAGTAGAACTGAGCACTAGAGTACACAGCGTAGTGAGATGAAGGGACAGACATATAAAGAAACTGCTCCACATATGCCACAGGAATCATGCATCAGACACATTTTTATACTTTTCTAAAGGAAGCGGGAAAGAATCGCGTCGACAGGGAATTGAG
Organism: Ophiodon elongatus; assembly: GCA_016806645.1. Lineage (NCBI taxonomy): Eukaryota > Metazoa > Chordata > Actinopteri > Perciformes > Hexagrammidae > Ophiodon > Ophiodon elongatus. Next base: position 1,955,932 of record JACSYO010001880.1, read on the forward strand.
CAATAAATGCTTTGAACGCACATGCATGCATTTGATGTCAGAGATTTGTTGTCATGTCGTACAATTCACGGAGTACTGTAGTCCATTTTACTGTTTGTGTTGGTATTGCCAGTCCATCGAGATCCACTACGTTTCTGACAAACACTGAGGAGCAGAAAAGACCCCCGGAGGTCTTTTTTCTTTTTTTTTTGATCTTTACTCCCGCAGCCCAACAGAAATCCATGTCCAAGCGATCCAGTTTGCAGCAGAATTTGCTGCAAATGATTTCCCCAGGCATATTCATGTGTGTATACCAGTCGAGCTAAGCTGAAGATGCTTAAAATGAAATCTCTCTTATGCTCTTTCTTGCTGTCCCTCTCTCTCTTTTCTTCCTCGCTCTCTCATATCGACCAATTGCTGCTCTGCCTTCCTTAGTGGGCTCAGACTTTGATCTGCTCGTTAATTATGAAAAACAATCATGGATTTTCTCATTATGAGCTCTAATATGCGCAGGGCTGCAATGCAATGGAAGGAAGGTCGAGCGGAGGGGGGGCTTTGAACATTTGACATCTAAACCTTCTTTGCATACTGTTTAAAAAAAAAGGAAACATAACATGGGAACACTAATTTGAATTTACATTATTTCCAGGTTTTACAATGAGAAGCGTGTTAGTGTTGCTTGTTTTGAGAGGAAATGCGAGTGTGAAGCCTTGTTGGGCGTCAACGGGAACATGTGAATAGGGGAGTGAGTAATTAGGCACCTTAGGGGTGTGAGTGACAAGGTTAACACGCTGGGGCTCTCTCCGCCTCCCTCGCCGCCTCACCCCTTGCCTCCTTCCCTTCTGCCCTCAGGAGGGCCCTCAGGAGTGTTAGGTGGTGGATTAGTTGGCAGGGGGTAGTGCTATGCGTGCTATGAATCCAGCGTTGCAACATTGGCTTTGGAGATATAAGCCCCCCGTTCGCCCTGCCTCTCCGAGGAGAGAGGCCCCTTCAGACCACAGCCTGGAGAGAGAAAGAAGAGAAAAGATAGAGGCGAGGAGAAAAGGCTGGCTCCAGCAGGGATTAGAAGATGGTGCTAATCTGGAGGCATTTGGCCTCTTTTCTTTGTGTGTGTGTGTGTGTGTGTGTGTGTGTGTGTGTGTGTGTGTGTGTGTGTGTGTGTGTGTGTGTGTGTGTGTGTGTGTGTGTGTGTGTGTGTGTGTGTGTGTGTGTATGTGTTTGAGCACACATGTAGGCACATTGCACTTGTATGTGTGTGAACAGTAAGTCCTGATATCTACAGACTGTCAATCTTATTATTACTTGCTCTGTTCTAAAATTAAATAAAACAAATAGTTGTCTCACAAGAGGACATGAGATTTAGTTAAATATGAATAATTTTACGGCCCCAGTCCCAGTTAAGTCTTTCTACAAAAAAAGGACCCCTCGACCTTGAAACCCAGTAGGAGCAGACGAGCTGGAGATGGAGGAGCTTAGTCCTGAAGATCCACCGACAGTTAGTCCAAGTCAATCCCGTGTCTACAGGGAAAGCTGCAGCCTCTGCCACAAAGAGGAAGCCTCAATTAACCAGCTTAAAGATGCAGAGACACACTGGAAGGACTCTCGCTAAGCGGGGAAAATATGATCCTTTTCTTACTGGTTGATAGTGTGAGGTCAAGAAGCGTGTTCAGGCCCCGAGATTGTGCACTGTCCTTGACTCGTAGTGGAGCCGGATGGGAAGGAGGGAAGGAGGGAAGGAGGGAAGGAGTAATGGCTTTTAAAAGGATACAATCTTAACCCAAGGTCAATAATATTACACAATTGGCAAAGTTATGACTTAAATCATAATTGGCCCAAAGACTATGATAACGAGACCTGACAAAGCATTCAATGCAAACGTTTGCTACTTTGTGCTGTTTGTATATGAACTTTTGTATCCTTATAAGTTTTTTCAGTCATGCGCATCCTCTTTAAATGTTCTTTGCAATGTGTTTTTAATAACCCTTCATAAGGCCACAATCGGAAACACGTTGAACTAACAATAAGGTTTTTCCTTATTCTATAGGAGCTACTGTAATTCTTCCACCTTTTCACTTTTGCCCCTTACCGGTCTTTGGTTTCTCGGCGTTTCAGGCACATTTCGATTGGTACTGGTAAAAAAAAATGTAACCTGAATACTTTCTAACAGTTGTGTACCATTGTTGCGTGTCTAGGAATGCAGAGGCATCACCATGGACAAGACATGCCCAACTTCTACTCCCTGTCTCCTGGAGGAGTCGGGCAGCTCACGCCACCGCTGGGATGGTGAGTCAGACAGACGAAAGCCAAAAGCATGCGCAGTTGATTCACGTAAACAAGGAGCAATTACAAACCCGTCTCTTCACATCAGATGCACACTGACACTGTGCTAGCTTTAATGGAGGAATGCTGGCCTGCAGCAGCAGCAGCAGCAGCAGCAGCAGTCTACACAGGGAGGTCTGCTTCTGGCTGTTCCTGCTGCGGCTTCAGCCACACCGCTCCTCTGTGTGCCCAGCACATGTCAAACACATCACCGCATACATGCCCCGGCATAACCATATGGCTGCTTAGCCCCCATCAAAGCTTCCTGGAAGTATTTCTCTCTCTCTGCATCCTTGTCACTGCCATTCCTGTACTTTTTTTCTTTTTTCTTTTTTTTCTCTCTCTTGTTCTCAACATATCTTCGTACCCTCTTTCTTCTTCCTCTCTATCTCTTTATCTGTCAGCATGATGTTTGTAAAGAAGGGGCTTCAGGCATACATTGAGTGAAGCCAGATGTAAGGTGTAGGATCAGGCGACAGTTGAAGCTCGTGCACTTCGGCTCTCCTCCTCCTCCTTATATCTGGTTTGGGGTATAGTTTTGTTTTCGGAACTTTATTCCAATTTAGGAACTGTTCCTAGTCCATGTACTGAAGAATCATTGTGTTTGCAGTACTAAACATTGCTGAATCACAAGAATCTTTGTTTCTCTAACAAACATTTTTGAAAACCAGCAACAAAGTTGATTGAAACACGACCACAGCAGAAGTTAGTGTTGAAACAGATGGAAACCGAGACATTATGGACCCACTGAGGGACTGATGACAACGAACTAAAGCTACTATTTATTATTTCAGAAGAAGGGTCTCAAAACGTTTGAGCCAGGAAAGAAAAGCATGTCTAATAACTTCCCAATGTTAAGCAGAAATGGATATTGAAAGCAGTTCTGAAAATTAAAACAGATTTTAAAAAGAACTTAAGACAGCATGAAGTTTCTCTTGTCAGTTCCTCTTATTTCGCTTGATCTTCTTCTAGAAGGAGAGAAAGCACAACTCATGGAGACCCTCCCAACCACGAGTCTTTGGACAGAATAGCATTGAGTGCAAAACAAACCAATAGTGCCCAACCTTTAAATAAGTGATCCCTTAATATGAAGCAATATCACCGTGACCCTCTGCTCTAATATTGCACGGTATATAATAATCTAATTGAAAAAGGATCTAGAGCTAAAATAACTGTACACACAAGCGACTACAGCCAGGGACGACTCTGTCCCCACTGCCGTCTTTTTTGGCTGAAATCATTTTTTTGATATTCAGCATTTATCGTCAAGAAAATAAATCTGTGTTGATAGATCTCTTTCCTTGTTTGTGTGCGCTGTTGCAAGTGTGCACCCAGTGTCACTTGACATTTCGGGGACCCTTTCCATGCTACTGTCCTTCTTGGTCCTCTTTAATTAATCAACGCCTGCTGTCTGCTGTTATTGCAGGTTCTCACACCACATGGTGCCCGGCCCCCAAGGTCCCCACGCCACAGGGATCCCCCACCCGGCCATCGTCAACCCACAGGTCAAACACGAGCCTCTGCATGAAACAGACATCATGCACATGTGAGTCCTGCAAACACAAAATACCTTCATCGAACACTCTCACGCACTTTTTTTTTTTTTTAAACAACATACTTCCAGGTATTCATGCACTCCACCACTACAGCAGGCCATTGCTGAACAAACCCTCTGTCAGAGCCTTGTTCTCCTTCCCTTGATGTGAACAGATAAGCAGCGAGGGCCCGTGCTCTACTGATAACAGGCCTATGCTTCATTTGTCCTCAGGGATCACAACACACTTAGCACTCAGCAACAGATACAGGTCCTAGATTAGTGCTCGGATGAAATGAATTCACATCCCCAGTGTGTGCAGTGGGAAGTGCTGTGAGTACCCTGAAGTGGTTATCACTGATATTTCCATTATTCATGGCCATCCCAGCACCAAGACTTTACTAGTATCAAAAAGGTTGTTAGAAAGTAAGTCAGCAGTGGGAGCAGAGTGTTTTTGAGTGTGAGCATTTGGCTTTAAGCGATTGCCAATGTGCGGTGGACGAGAAGGTTTGGTTGCCATTACTGGTGAAGTAATCTCTCCGCATTAAGGGCTGCGACTGTGCAACTGCACATGATTAAAGAGGCAGGGGCCCATTGCGTGCCTCGCCATTGGCTGAGAGCAACCAGACCCTCGCTGCTTTTGTCGCCACAACGGCACCACAATCCCCCCCCTCCTCCTCTGTTTTCTTTTGCGTTTTCATTCTCTCGTTTTCCAACTAATTTGTCTCCTCTTCTTTACCTCCATCTATGTTGTTGTTGCTGTTTTTATCCCGACAGGAAACCCCAGCACGAACAGAGAAAGGAGCAGGAGCCCAAAAGACCGCACATCAAGAAGCCGCTAAACGCCTTCATGCTCTACATGAAAGAAATGCGTGCGAATGTGGTCGCCGAGTGCACGCTGAAGGAGAGCGCTGCCATCAATCAGATTCTGGGACGAAGGGTAGGTGAAATAGTCTGTGTGCGCTGATGAACCGATCCCGGGCTCTTTGTCACTGCAGTTGATCTTTTTTGATGGAGTTAAATCACCGGGAGATCACAGTTCAAGCTGTGGTTCTAACGAGTCTGCATGGACTGACTTCCCAGGCCCAATTAGTTTAAAAAGTACAAAGCTTCCTCTCTCTATTTAACATACAGTCTTTTTATGAACTAGTTGTGATTATTGTCATAATGATTGCCCTGGCCAATTACTTCCCTCTCAGCAGCACAGATACAGACTGCCTATCTCGCTGACATTTAATCAAATTGGCTTTAATAAAATATGCCTGGATAATGGCACGGTTGGAAATGACAAAATTTGTTCCTTTTGAGGATTGGGAAAAGAGTGGAACCACAGAGCCATGTTAAAAGCCTTTAACGAATAGGCCTAGTGGTTGAGGCAGCCAGCCACAGCAAAGCCTAGTTTGTGGCCTGCATAGGGTAATTGCTCGCTGACATAGTTTGAATAAAAAGCGCTGCTAAATTGGAACCAGTGTTTTGATATGAAATCAAAGTTTTTTTTTTTTCCCCCTCTTCTCTTCTCTGCCTCCCACTGACTCGAGCGCATGTTAATCTCTTCATCATGTGTCCCCCTTTTTCTTTCTCTCTTTTATCCCCCTTTTTTTCTACACCAAACGTTTGGAAGTTGAAAAGAAGATTTTTTTTTTTATTTCATTTTTTTTTAACCAAAACACCAGCACACTTCTCTATGCAGGGAACATGCAATTGCATGCCAGTAATTGACTGTATGCTATTTCTTTCCCCTAATCTCCTTTGTACTGAAACAGTGGCATGCTTTATCTCGGGAAGAGCAAGCTAAGTATTATGAGCTAGCCCGCAAGGAACGGCAGCTCCACATGCAGCTCTACCCAGGCTGGTCCGCTCGAGATAATTATGTAAGTATCAACAGAACAGATTGGCAGAGGTGCGCGTGCGTGCGTGTGTGCGTGTGTGTGTGTATGTTGATTTATGTTGTTTGTTTATGTCAGCGTTGCATGACTTGTTCTTTACATGGCACACAGTAGTGACACACACACTAATTCACACCAGCCGGCTCCATGCTAATGGAGTCCATTTGTGGACCCTTTTGTTTCTGCCTGATGTGTAATTCATAAAACCGTGATTATATTACCGTCGGCAGTGAAAGGATCGTAGTGCCATGGACATTATCATTGCCACAAAGAGTGAAAACTGCCTGGTAATGGTTATGCTGGTCTTTGATGTTCCATATCAGCACGGAGCTTTGGATGTAAAAAGCACCTGTTAGGCTGAGTTGAGGAGGCCGCATCGTACACACAGCATTCAGCAGCAGCAACCTCTGCTCCCCTAGCTGCCCATTTTGTTTGTGAATGTGGGAGTTTCAGCTGCATTTAAGACGCAGCCTGTTTATCTGGTGTACATCACGGTGTGCATGCCTACGTGTTTGTCTGTTTTCCTTGGAAGTTTGTCAAATCTGTCTCTGAGTATGTGGCGTGTATGATTTTGTGAGAGAGAGAGCACCAGCCTTTATTAAAAGTGTGGCTCCGGCACTCACGTTCACTCCACCACCAAAGTGCTTTGTGGTGTTTATCTGCCTCCCCTCGGACACCGACAGCATCCCCCCCTCCTTCCGCCTCCACTGCTCCGCCGCCGAAATGCCTCGCTGAGGGGGGAGACAGTTCCCCAGCTCTGCTACCAGTGAGGCACAGCACAGTTCCAGATACACAACATCAGCTAGTGACAGTCAGCCCAGTTCCCATTTAATTTCCAGCTTTGTTAGTACAAACATATTTGACGGGTAGCAAAAAAAATGGAGTAGAGAAATGGCTTTCTAGTTGGCATACCGAAGAGATAAAGGGAAGCGATATGTTTAACGCAAAAACATTTCTTACAAGTACATTTTGTGTCCCTGAGAGTGCTATTCGGCGACCCCTCCCACAAAGAAAAACCTTCAGCTGTACACAGGCAGCACATCATGCCTGGAAACACCCAAAATAAGTAACGCACTGGCATGGACTAGAGCGTGTGGCATTCATAGTTTTGCTGTGTATCCCCGCTCTCATCCTTTCTCTCACCCACTCTCACTTAGTCTGTCTTCTTCCCTGTCTGCCGCAGCAGTAGAAGGCAGATTAGCTCATGAATAAGTGGATTAGCAGACTTTGCAGCAGGAAACCAAAGTGCTGCTCATATTTGACTAGAACGACTCTACGCTGCTATCTATACCTATAGTCTCCCCCCTGGGGATTTAGCATAAGCTATAAATCCTTACACACTCCCACCACCTCGCTGGAAAAAGAGTGGCACTCTTAACAGTCATTGAGCTAGACTAGCCTAATTACAGTGAGCATTTTTAATTGCACTTCATGTTAATATTTGTCATTAGAGGAACTTCAAAGGAAGTGGAGATATGACACAGACGGGTCACAGCAGCGGGACAAGCCGCCTCCGTTCTGTGAGGATGGTCACAACTCAAAAAAAAAAAAAAGGGCCTAGAAATGGATGAAATTAAGTCATTTTAAACCATCTGAAAGCAGGCACAGCACACTTAACATCAGCTCACACTCTTTGGTTGGTGCGTCCCTCTCAGCGTGGCAGTTTGCGGTGGAGCCCGGGGTCCAGGGGATGCTGGTTGGATGCCCAGCAGGGGATGAGTGAACATGGCATTCAGCAGCAGGATATCAGAGTGGTCTAGTGAGCGTGAGTGCTGGAGCCACACTTTATGTGTTCCTCTGTATATTTTTTAGGGAAAGAAGAAGAAGCGGAAGAGGGAGAAGATGCAGGAATCAGCCCCAGGTGAGCACTGATCCCTCCAGTTCCTTCTTTGTGTTATTTTTTTTTTTGTCTGTTGCATTTTGAAGTTGTGAGTTACACCATCTTTCCATAGACGCCACGTCATCTTTTACAGTATGCTGCATTTATACAAACGCAGCAACAAATTTGTACAAATGCACACTGTAAACTTGTAAAAAAAAAAGAAAAAAAGAAAAGAAAAAGAAAACACCTAATCTCCCAGTAGACAGAGACAAATGCCTAAAAAACTGACAAGTAGAGGTTTACACTAACAGAACTATCCTCATTCTGGCTTCAGTAGGCTGGCTTGATTCTGTGAAGGCAGCATCGTCCTTCACTCTGTTCTCTTATAGGTTTTCTTTGTACACATCCCACCATCCATTTGTCCACTGCCTCTCCCTCATCCCCATCTTCACAAATTACACCTACTTTGGGATTAGTCTGTCCATTCTATACGGCTACTTACCAACTCTGGGCTTTGCACTATTTGTTTGCCTGCTGCACTACAGTGTGTCTTTCTGCTGACCTTGTTTAGCTGCGCTTATGAGCCTCCTCTCAGCACTGCAACTCTAATCCATTGAGAATTACATTTTAAGTAAAATGTCAGTATTTTTTTTTCTTCTTTTTTTGGTCTGTACACTGTGTAGGCCAAATGGCGGTAAAGATCTATACCGTCCAGACACCTCAAATTTTTTTTTTAAAAGATGCAATTTTCTGCAGGTACAGGCCAGAGAATGAAAACGGCGTACATCTGAGAATATGGTAAGACAAACCCTCTATCCCCTCCCTGTCTGATCGGTTCAATACATGTCAAGTCTTTTTTTAAACTGCTAAACACTGACTTGAGAATAGGTACTCACAGACTAATCCTGAAAAGGTCCACCCTAACCTTGCCATAGTCATTGTGTCAGTGGTGTTAAGGCCTGAGGAGGGATTGTGCTTTGTGTGTTGTTGAGTTTGCTCAATGGCCTCAGCACAATACCCATTGGATTTTCTCTGTTTGTGTGTGTGCAAACGTGCATGTGTGTGTGTGTGTGTGTGTGTGTGTGTGTGTGTGTGTGTGTGTGTGTGTGTGTGTGTGTGTGTGTGTGTTCAACGGGTCAATCCAATGTTTTTGTTTTGAGCACTGGTTGGATTAAAGGTCAGATGCTGTGTCAGCAGTTTGTGGCTTATTTCTCTTCCATCATGCGTTCAGAAAATGTCCAAATAAAAAGGGGTTTTGAAAGCTATTGCTTAATAAATCAGACAGCTCACCCACTCAGTGTTTTCTAAACACGGACCAAATAATACATCTGAAAACACTTTTACTTGCCCAGAACCGTTTTTTTTTAACTGCTGTTGGAGTCTAAGACGTCAGCGCTCAGTCCCATATGGACTGCATGTGTTGTCTCCCTCTGCATCTTTGTGAGGCAGAGCAGGATCCAGCAGCTTTTTTTTTTGGCAGGAACTTAATGAGATGCTATACCTTAATAAGATTTCACGGTATCTGGGGTTTCAGGGTGTATATAATGCCTTCATAACAAAGGCCCTCGGTCGTCGTTTTTACATGTGAATAATATGCTGGGATATATTGATTCAGATGACATGTCAAACCCGCACTGAACTGTCACCTATGCTTTTTTTTGTTGAAAGGAGGATTAACTTTCTCAATATGTGGCAAAGGCAACTCTATTTTCAGTCTTACTTACTCTCTCTGGATCTTTTTGCTTTCCACCCCCCCCCCCCCCGCCTCCCCCCCCGGGTTTGGTAGCATCCTGTTGTTCCGCTCCCTTTCGGGAGCAGAAAAAGCCAGGCAGATGTGACAAATCTGGTCTTACGTCAAAATCACCCCAACCAGACAAAGGTTTTCCACTTGATCGATTCCTGACCCGGTGGCTCTCTCTGAACCCAAAATTGGGCCGCTTTTCTTTTCTTTTTTTTTTTTTTTCTTCGTCTCCCTTTTTTTCTCTCGCCACAGTCGTTTTTCAAAGCTCAGAGAGAGAGAGAGAGAGAGCGGGCTCTAAAAAGCACTTTATCTCTGATCCAATAATTAGCAGCGCCTAGCCGCAGCGGGATGGACACCCTTGCTGATTCTCAGTGACAGCCTTAAACTAATATGCATAATACCAAGGATACTGCCACAACTCCCCAAGCCCTCAATTTATGCAGATCCCAAAGAGCTGGATTGAGGTTAGCTCGGTGTAGACGCCAAAAAACATTTTTAAATGAACTCGTTTGTCTATTTCTTTTCATCTGCCCTCGCCTCTACCCCGCCTGTCTCTCCGCCATATGAAAAATCTAAAAGGAAATTTGTTAATGAGTAAATTTGGAGACACAACTTCAACACCTTTTTGTTTGATACACAGTGAACATTTACTGCGTTTGATTTTATTTATAGTGCTTGTACAGTCACAATGAAGATTATTCAGCAGAACAAAGTGAAATGCTCCCGTCTCGGCAGATTTTATAAAAGGAAAAATCACTTAATACAACTTCATATTAACATATTTTATGGCTTCAGCTGAGTTTTTCTGCCTGTGAGGCGAACCAGGAGTTGAGCAGTCGGGCGGTGTTTTATGGCATGGCGTTGGTTCTCTTTGTTATCTTTAGCATGTCAAACACTGGGCCCGCCACACAGCTGGCTCTCACCGCAGTGGAACGGCACTCGGAGAAGTCATTACTCTGACAATGTGAAATTAGGGTTTCCGTCTCTTCCCATCATCACCCCGTGCCCCAGCTCCCTTTTTTTCTGACACTGACTGGGAATGTGCAGTTTTACTCCTCCTTTCCTCACTGTTTCTGCACACTTCTTTACTTAGTTTCTCTCTTTCCCTCTTCCTCTCACGCTGTTAGCCTTTTGTCTGACTAAGCCCGCTGATTCACAGCCTTTTGAGATAGTTATCTAGCCGAGACACATACATGCCCTCGAGGCTTTCTCCTATTTCAGCCACTGCTAATTTTTTTTCACAGGGGGGGGGCACTTTTAACAAAGGTGGCCTTCTAATCTTGCCAGTGAGGGCCTTGGAGTTGCAAACACTTGCAAACTGTCATAAAAGTGCATTTGAGTCATCTCGCTCGGACTCTTGTTGTCAAAACAAAATGGATGTCTCTACAAGCCGATTTGCCCGAATGCTTATGCAAGAGGCTCCTTTTTTAATCACATGATCCAAGATATCTTTTTTAAAATGATGCCTTACAATTGGTAAAGTCTGGTAAGTGCAGCAAGGGTCATTTCTATGTCAAGTCCTGGTCCAGAGACATGAAAGAAAATGGGGAGCTTTTGGTGGCCTCTCTCTCTCTCTCTCTCTCTCTCTCTCTCTCTCTCTCTCTCTCTCTCTCTCTCTCTCTCTCTCTCTCTCTCTCTCTTTCTTTCTTTCTCTCTCTCTCTCTCTCTCTCGCTCTCTCTCTCTCTCAGTCGTGCCCCGGCTCTGCTCCCTCTGATGTGTGCAGCCAGAAGTCAGCTGTCAGAAGACTTTGATGAGCGACGAGGGAAGAAGAGGAGAGAGGAGGGCATGAGCATGTTAGGGAAAAAGGGAGCGTAAGAAAAGGGCCAAAAGAAAATCCCTCATTCTTTCGAGTTCTCAGTTTACCCAATCTCTCGCAACTGCCACTCATCCTTCAGGCTCCATCTCCCATTTCTTTCCCCTTTTCTCTCTCTTTATTTGTTGTCTCCCATCTTCTCTCTCTCAGACCCTCATCACTCGCTACACATTTCTCTCTCTCTCTCTCTCTCACTCTCTCTCTCTCTCTCTCTCTCTCGTCTCTCTCTCTCTCTCGCACATCTGAGTAGCCAGCCACACACTCCGCCTGCAATTAGGCAAGATTCAGCGTCTGCCTCGATTTCCCGAGTCGTTTCAATTTGGCACCGAGCCTCTAGGCCACTGCGGCACAGCCCAGTGCCTCCACACCCCGCCTTATTAGTGACCTGGGATAATTGGGGAAGGAATCCGGATTGCAAAACAGACTCTGGGTCTCGCTTTGAGCAGGGCACAGGAGATGAGAGGATGTTTTTAAAACTGTACTTTTTCATACACACACATGAAAAAAATATGAGTAGGAGGTGGAGGAGAGAGAATTACGCCTAAATCAGAGCAACCCCCCCGCCAGCTAATGTTTCTGTGGGTAGGAAATAGAATCGGAAATGTTAACCCCCACAGTCCTCCCATACTCTCACTCCCCCTGACCTCCACAAAGCCAGCTCTGTGAAGAAAAATGACCCTCTCAGCACTTAGTATATGGACTTCCAGAGGGTGGCAGTATGTCAAACTCCATGTAATTCAAGTATGTGGTTTTAGCTTAGAAGTACAAATCTTTTACACTGACATGGCAACCTTATGTGACACTTCAGAGGGGGGGGGGTAACCCTCTTAAAGGCCTTTGTTTACACGTGAGAAATGCAGCTATAGTGCTCCCATTGTTTAGACTCGGGCTTGAAATTTGTTTTGATTGAGTCACGGGCCTATTGTGTTGTGGTTTGGTCAGCTGCAGTAACAGTATGAGGGTCCAGTCTCTTGGCTTTTTGTGATGTCTTCTCCACTTCCTCTCTTTCTCTCTCTGTCTCTCCGTCTGTACCTCTTTACCCCCCCCCCCATCCCCCCAATTCACCCCCATGGCTCCAAGAGGCACTGCAGCACTTTTTGAAAGAGGCGGAGATATGTGACCTCATAAGAAGCCCCCTTATGAAATGCTTATCTCTGAATTAAAGGCTCCCAGGTAACACAGGTACTGTGGAACTGAAGGGAGCAGTATTTCTTTTTGTTTTACTCTACTCATTCTAGCCATTGTTAAAAGGAGGCTAAACCTCTTTTTTCTTCTTCTTTCAATTATTTTCTGCCTCTTTACTCTCTACTTCCTTCTTTCTTTGCTCCTCCTTTTCCTGCTCCTCTCCTCTATCCTGACGGTGAATATGAGTGGCGGTGGAGGCCTTTGAAGCGAGACCACAGCAGAGGCAGCAGTAATTGTGCCGGCTCTTTGAATGTGCAGCAACCCCCCCCCCCCCCCATCCCCTTCTCCCGACATCCCCCGGCCTGCAGCGGCTCAGACTGAGCTGTTCGAGGGCACACAGCCAGATTTCAGCTGCCCGGGCCCCCAGCGATGCCGCCTTAGATGTGGGCAATGCCTCCCCCCCTCCTCCCACACCCTGCTGTACTCCCATAGTCTCACCCACGCATGCCTGAGGTTTGGGGTTTTGGTGACTCCCCCTCCCCGTTCCCCTTTTGACCACAACCAGACCCCACCCTTCCCTTCTCTCCGATATTTAACACAGACACCGTCTTTCCTCTTCCTTCTCTTCACCCTCTTAGTTTCAGCCCCTCCTGACTTGACTCTGTAGTTTCTGATAGCCCCTGTGGAAAAGATACATCCCCTGAGCCTGCCTTTTGATTGGAGGTTAAAAATTTCAAAGCCTTTTTTTTTAAGAGGCGTTTTCTTTTATGTGTTATGTCTCGGAGCTGAAGAACGTGCTGACAGTGCAGAGAGTTTTGTTTCAAACATTGCTTTGTCTTCCAGGTGCTATTTTTTTATTTATTGCCCCGCTCAATTTATTTCCCCCCCTTGTGTCTTTAAGAGCGGCGCTGCTCCAAATGTATTTCGAGGAGGCTCCTTTGGAAACGGTGTCACCAAAGCCAGCTGTACGTTCCAGGCCACGGTCACTGCCGTGCCAAGACACGCCACCGCACTAGACTTTAATCTAAATGTGTGCACAATTATACTTACTAGAGCTCACGAGTCTGTTCGTCTGAGCCACACTGAGCTGACCTCAGTGGATGATGTCACAAAGTTATGGCACCTATTGTTTTCTGGATCTCAGGTTGGAATTAAAAAGGGAGGCAGCGACTTCTGCATTCACGTCCTCGTCAGATTTGAAAGATATGTTGGTTCTGTTTCTGTCTAAACACATGACACTCATCAGTGATCAGTGATGGTTGTTGTAACTCATGTGAATTGTACTTCATCCATAAATTGGTAAATGGTCAGAAAATGTATTCATAGTTGTACGTAAGTTGTAAGTAAATCCAAAATGTTGGGTTGTTTACTGGTGGTCAATTAAAAAGAGCCCTTTGAGCTTTGGGAAATTGTGATGGCATTTTAATGAACCTTTAGACGAAACAATCAAATGATGAATTCGTGAAAGAATTTGCCTATAAACGGGTACAAAATAATTTGCAGCACTACTCGTCAGCATAATTTAAAAGTTAGTGAGAACATTTTTGCGCCCTGACAGATAAAGGATGTCGGGTTTATTACAACTTGGTGTTATTTTCCTAAATTTTGGTAAGATTGTACTCACTAGATTATTTGATAAGTTCCCTTTTTCCCTTCAGATAAAGTGACTTAGAAAATCATGTGACTGCACTTGTTTCTTGCCCTGTCAGACTTCTTTCAAGCGCTGTCACCATGTTCCTGGATCTTAACAGTTAACTACGATGTTATAATAACGGCTACAAAAAAGATGGCCAAATCTACAAAAATAGCTTGTAATTAACCAGATTTGTCTTTTCGAGATGACTACGACATGTCTTTACTTGCATTGCTCTCTATCTTCAGTCTTTCCCTCTCGTTTGTCCTCCAAATCCCCCCTCTTGTCGCTGCCATGGTAAAGTCTGCGCCTCAGCCGGTGCTGGAGACACCTCTCTCCACTTGGCTTATTTTTAGAGTAATTTGTCGGCGGTGTTTTCCTTTTTAATGGCACCAAAAGAAACCCCAGAGCTGTGTGTGGAGAGAGAGAAAGAGAGAGAGAGAGAGAGAGAGAGAGAGAGAGAGAGAGAGAGCAGAGGAGGTGGGTGGGTGGGTCGGTGGGTTTGGAGGTTAGGGGGCTATAAGGCAGGCGGGCCCCAGCTGCGGCCTCTTTGATTTGGCCTGGGAGGTGAAAGCGGCGATTGAGACGCGAGGTTGTGCCAGTTATCTTAACCTCCCACACTTCAAAAGCTGGGCGAGAGCTTGTCCGACTCCTTCTCCCCCACCCCCCCCTCCTCCCTGCCCCTCCTCCCTGCCTCCTCCCTCCCGCTGTCCCGTAGCGGGAAAGGAATTGGGGGAGAGAGAAGGGGGAGACTAAACCTTCGCTAGCCCTCTGAACAGAGGAGCGTTTCATTTCCTGCAAAAAAGTCTAGCCGGCATTCCTGAGCGCTAATGTAGAGGGAGGAGGAGGAGAGGAGGGGTCAAGTTGCTCCTGAATCCCAGTGTTTGTGTCGGCTGGACCTTGTGAAGAGCTGGCCTGGTGCCCCCTGCAACCAACCACCACACATGTACACATCCCTGCTGTTACCACCAACCTTTTTTTTTTACTTGCGCACACACACACACACACACACACACACACACACACACACACACACACACACACACACACACACACACACACACATTATTCACACACACGCACACACACACACGCACACACACACACACACCCCTCTCGCCCGCAGCCCCTCAGGCCTCTTCCCCAGGCAGGAAGGCCAAAGCTTTTCATGTCTGTGGTGGGGGAAGGAAAAATGCTCCCCAGGAAACAGGGTGCAGTGCCGGCCGTGCGGGCCCGCTTTGAGATCCTGGGATGAAAAGGGAGAGGGCGGCGGAGGTAAATAAAAGCGACAGGGGCTCTCTCTTTCTCTCAGAGCGCTGTGCTCCTTTCAGGCTCTACTTTGTGCAGCTCGTGGTCAGCTCTCCTCGGGAAAGGTGGCCTCTGTCCTGTTCCCTTTTATCCACATGTGGTAAAGCAGTCTGCAGGGTGGTGTGTGTGTGTGTGTGTGTGTGTGTGTGTGTGTGTGTGTGTGTGTGTGTGTGTGCGTGTGTGTGCGTGTGCGTGTGCGTGTGTGTGTGTGTGTGTGTTAAGGCTTTTGGAGTGTTAAGATGCAGCGAGCAGCAGGGATCAGCTGACTTCTTTCCTACAAAAACACACTCTTGGCTTTGCCACAAGAGAAAAGCAAACTAATACCGCTTCTTTCGTCTTCACAAAACATCCATCTTTTTAGTCGCAGGAGGCATCCATCCACCTCTATCTCTGCCGCTCCACTTTGATCACAGATTCTATTTGATGCTGCTCGGGTCTAAAATAACTCTCCTTGGCTTGTCAATAACTGAAGCTAACTCTGTTATGTTAGCTCCAGCCCAGATCATGACGGGGGAAAAGAGCACTTTTGCGGCATGACAAACAACTTTCCCATCAGGGAACGGGGCCAATTCTGTGAGAGTCCTGTGAAGTGGATTGAGCAGTCAGGTAACATTTTTACACCGCGACGTCAACCCGCACCTGAACCGCCGCGTTGGTTCAGATTAACCAATCGCACAACATAGTTCCATGAACTCTGCTAGTTTAACTGGGTCAATGCAGTGATCCTCCTGTGTGGGGAGTGTTTCACCGTCTTGTTTTCCCATCGGCCACCTGCGGCGGCAGCCTGAATGTCAACCAGAAGCTACACAATCGGGTGCTCGCCTTCAGAGAGTGAGAGGAGGGATGAGTCAGTCAGGGGGAGGGCAAAGAAGAGCGGAGCGCTGCCAGCTGGGTCACGGCAACCCCCATGTCAGACAACATCAAAGCTAGACCGGCCCACATCCTGTCACTGACCTATAACCCCTCTGTAGTTCAGCGCTTTGGCTCAACACAGCTGCAAAGGCTTTCATTCAATCAGCTGTAACACTCCGAAGATATAAATAATGATTGGCGATGTCGATGGTAATGACAGGTAATTTGTCCCTCCCTGAACCCGGGAGGCATGCCTGCATGGTGAGACACTTTCGAGTCATTCTGAGTCATATGTTGAGATGTCTGGTTTGGGTTAATGTGTCGTGAATGAGACCATTGTTTTGGTGTAAGTTACTGATGTGCTTCTCATTCCTTCCTTTTTGTTGGTATACAAATGCAGTGACTTCATAGTTTCGGTCCATTTAAAAGACTTTTCCTTTGTCCCCGTCTCTGTTTGTTTTTGTTTCTTCTCTCCAGGAGGAAAACGGAACAGTTTCTCCACATGCAAAGCGAAGGCAGCAGCTACGGGCCCCCTGCTAGAGATGGAGGCCTGTTAGATTCCATGAAGACCCTTAAATCTCCAAACTAAAGCCTCCAGTTCTCAGAGGACCCCCCCCCACCCTCCCTCCACCCATCTGTCGTAACCCCACCTAACCCCTACTCCCCTCTCCTTCAACACAAGTCACATGCCACCACCGAAAAAACACTTCACTGTTGGACTCTACTCCCGTCCTGACGGCGCCTGCTGTAGAGACACTGAACTGAACTGAACAAGACAATCACGATTAGTAGGAGCACCCTCACGCAACCACATTCTCTCACAGAAAAAAAAAAAAAAAAAACCCACATCAATTTGACGTCTGTGTTTTAATCAGCTTTACTGCAATCCCAAGGCACGGCACTGATGTGCGCACAAACTTCTCCACCGCACCGCCCAAACACTCCAAACACCTGCCTCTACGTTACTGTAAGTTATTTGTCACCTCGGTTCCTTTGTATAGTTCATTAGGCCGACATTCACTCCCCTACCCCCCCACCCCCCCACCCACCACCCCCACCCCCATGCTCTCTTCCTGGATTTTTGAGACCATTTGGGGTTTCGCCCGACCGACCAAACACCTCTTTTTAGACTGCACTAAGGAAGCCGGAGGAATCTCATCTTGTCTACGAAACGTCCTCAAGACGCCATTTTAGTTTGTTGCTGACCAGTTGGTGCAAAAAAGGATCAACGTTTTAATTTGCTTTTCATTTTAGACTGAATTTGATTTTGAATGCTTTTTTGTATCTTGAACCCTTGTTTCAATTTCTCGGTGTATATTTTAGTGATTTTGTTTTTTTTAAATATTGTTTTTTTTTTATATAGTGGTATATATGAAAATAAGCTTTGGACACAGGAAAGCCATTTTTCTTGTTGAAGCATCTTGCAGAAAATTGAAACTTATGGCTTCTTTTGATAACTATTTGTAACAAATAGTGACCTCGAGTCTTGCTCAGATGTAAAATAATGCTCAGTATGTGTACTTTTTAAAACTGTCAGGATATGTCAATTTTCTTGGTATTTTTGCAGGCAACATTAGGACAAAGGCGAGAGTGATGGCTCAGAGGCCTATATTTTATTGTTCTAAAACATGACAAATGAAGCAGATATATATATTTACCCCAGCACTTGGCAGTCTTTCTTTTATTGCAATGGACCTTTGTCTTTTCTCTCTGGTAGCTAATAGTGTGGTCTTTAGCCATGTTGTTTATTCCATGCAAGCATCTCTGTAACATTATGATTTTAATGCTCTCTTTTAGTATTACTTGATGAATTCCTTTTTTTTTTTTTATTATCATATTTCGGGTCACTGTCATCTTGGTATAGCATTTTGCTTCCCAAGTGGTCATATTTGAACTGTTTCAACATGTTTTTGTTTTTTTTGTAAGAAAAATAAAAAGGCACCATTGGCTCATTTGATCACTTGTGTGGTGGAAAGACCAGAGCTGGAAGTGCCAGATGTAGCAGTCTGTGTGTCATCCTTGGAGATTATTATGTATTTATGCATATTTGGTAGTGCCATGTATGTACTGCTGGTGTGAAGCAGGTAAAACACATCGGATATAACATGTTTTAGTCTTTGTGGAAACTTTAAGCTTACCTTAAAAACTCCAAAAGCACACAACGCTTGGGGCTACATTGATACAGTATTATTGTGATAATTAAAAAAAATACCTAGATCATGCGAGTATAAAGATCTTTATCAATTGGATTCATTTAAAGGGTGAGATTTTTTTTCTCTTGTCTCTCAATGTAAAAAATGTCTTTAGACTTCAAATAATGTAAAACTCTTAAGATAACAATTGAATATTGAAGTAAAAAAATATGTTTTACTAAAGTGCCAAGATCAAAGGAAAAGTGTATTTATAGGCAAATCTGAATTGTGCCTCTTGAAGATATCATTTCAAGTAAAACAGCACCACCTTGTGTTCCTGTTGGCTAACAACACAATTTAAAGAGGCTAAACATTCCCTGAAGCATGTGACAAATGATTCATTCTATGCATTCAAGTCAATTTTATTTATAAATTCACAAATGCCACGTTTGCCTCATGCACAATCCTCTTAAATCGTGATCCGGATAATCAAATACACCTTTAACATTTACAGAAGCAAGTACTAAAATAGTAGAAACAGAATATTGAGTAAATAAAAGGTTAAGTTTAATAAATAGTTCATTGGGTATACATATACAGTAGTGGCCCTCCTCTCAAAGTGTTTTTACTTATTACTTCACTTTGATGTTTGAGCTTAAGTGTGCAGGATGAAGAACATGCAGATTTTGACACTAGAAGGCTGTTTTCACATTCACCTGCTGAAGGAGGAAGCGTTCTCTCGTCACTCGTCCGGACACACAGCGCGCATGCGCAATTACATGACGGTAGTGGCGGTAGTATTTTACGACTGTTTAAACAAAACTTTGGTAATTGTTGATATAATTTTGCTGTTGGTGAACCTGGACCCCATTTACTTCAATTCATCAAGGATTTACTCCCATGCATCGCGGTGGCATGCGAGAAGAGAACGTACCACGTGGTGAGTAATTGATAAACAAATGGTTGTATTTGAAACAATATCAGACAATGTATTATCATTGAAAGCAGTGTATTTTTATATCACTTAAATCAAGCAGCGACCTGGCCAACGCTAAAGTGCCATTAGCTGCAGTTCATCGAATGGCCGCTTGAGGCTGCCTCCAACTTTAGAGCAGAAATAAACGTGCTTACAGCCTGGAACAACAACACAAATAAAGGTTTTGGTCTCTACAGTTAATTTCCCCTTTCATGACAACTGTACGGGGGTACATTTCTATTCAAGTCGTCCGTGTAAATATTTTAAAGGCTTAAAGTTATGCATAATTAAGGTTACGGTCGCTTTGAGTGACAGGTGGGTGCCGTCATCGCGCCTAATTGGAGTCACCAAACTGAACCTCTCGGCTGTTTGTGCCTCATGGATTAAAAATAAATACAAATGTTGTATTAATATCGGACAAATAATATGGCTTGCTGTGTCGTTAATTGTAACGTACGACGGGCAACCTTGTTGTCGTCGTGCACAGTTTTCAACGGGATTTCAGGAACTCTAATGTAAGTAAAATGTATTTATATATAGCACTTTTTACAGACAGAGGTCACACAGTGCTTGACAGCAGTAAAAAAAAAAAAATGAACACAATATGACCATACAAGGGGACAATACATTACAATAAGTTTTTAACACAAGAGATATATTTAAGAAGGCACAGTAAAATACACAATAAAAACAGATTAAAAGCAGGCCATAAAGCATGCATTTTACCCAAACGCCAGTGTAAACATGTCTCGAGTTGATTTGAATGTCTTTGGCTAAATCCTGGAAAACCGCCATTCAACCGTGACTCTTGTTTCTTTATTTAACGTTTCCATTATGACAGAACAGAGGACTCTTGTCAAGAAAAAGGAAGATACGTGTGCTTTATGGTGAATAATGTTGTGCACAAATTTGTACTAAAATGATTTTTGGAAGATATCCACTTTGATTTGTCTCATTTCGAACAGATAAAACTGCCCGAGCGTCAGGTAATCCAACAGGTGCCGGTAATGAGCAGCAAAGGCCGGGACGAAGAAGACTAGCTCGTGGATGTAACCATAAGTTTTAAAATGTACCAAAAAAAAAGAAAAAAAAAAAAAGGCCTCGCAGATGTTTTATGTGTAAGGAAATGTAATGACCACGTCTGTTGCAGCTCATGGACGTACACGACACACTTCAGTAAGCACAGCTGATCGCCTCAGGTCACATCAGTAAAGTCCAATAAAAGTTCTACCTTCCAAATCAGTGTTAAATTTGACTGATGCTCGTGGATATCGGAGGCATTCACTTTTCAACACCCCTCCTACAATGAGAACAGACACACCAAGTATTTGAAAAAACTATTTTAATCAGATTTAATCTCTTCACACACAAAGTTCAGTAGACGTCTATAAGAAAATGGACTGGCAGACAAAAGTCGGCCTTTATTATAGAAGGCACTTTTTTCTATTTCCGTTTCTAATCAGTCGCTGTTGGGTGGCTTATTTTCTGACGTTCTGACTAGTTTCACGGTGACGTGAGTAAATCACTTGTACTTGTAGAATCCTTCTCCGGTCTTTTTGCCAAATTTGCCCTCTGCAACCAACTTGTTCAGCAGTTCACTCGGGGCAAAGCCTGGGTTCTCTGGATTCGCTGCAGACCAATCTAAAGATATGCAATAACAAAAAACAAGTTAAGTGTTTTACATTTAACATATCAGTCCATTTGAATTGGCTTTGTTTCTCCTTTGCAGCAGTTTTATATTATCCCAGCCGATCACACATTTAAATTAAACTCATATCATAAAAGTACTATACTAAACTGTAAAAATACTCTGTTACAAGTAAAAGTCCTTCATTAAAAATGTTACTCAAGTAAATGTTTGCAAGTATAATCAGGAAAATGTATTGAAGGTTATTTTAAGTAAAAGTACTTGATGCGTATTGTTGACCCGTATGACTTATATTGTAGTACTGTACTTAAAGATCAGATTATTTTTACTCCTGCATTAATGTAAAACATTGATAGAGTTGACTGAAGTGGAGCATATTTTTGAACTACTTTGAATCGGACTGCAACTAATGATTAATTTCATTGTGAATTAATCTGCTGATTATTTCCTCCATTAAGCGATTGATTGATTGGTTTCTAAAAATTCTGAAAATAATGTGATATGCCATCACTGTTACCCCGAGCCCAAAAGTTCCACCGTGACAATACTTTGTTCAACCAACAGTCCGAAACCTCAAAAATATTAAAAATGTATTTCAATTATTAAAATAATTCAAAAGGAAAAGCAGCAAATTTGTGAAGCTGGAACTTGATTTTAAATGGTTTTCAAAATAATTGTCAATTAGCTTTACTAGAACATTTTCATACGTTTTGATTGCAAAAATCTGGATTTGTAAAGTAACTGAAGATGGAGTTCAGTATTTCCCTCTGACATGTTTTGGGGTCGAAGTAGTAAGAGGCATAAAAAGAAAGGCGTCAAAAGTACAGTACCATGAGTAAATGCGCTTAGTAACAATCCACCACCACTGGTTATATCATACTTATATTTCCCACATAGTGTTACTCACAATCCATGATGAACTTCATCGTATCTAGTCCGACATAGTCCGCGAGCTCAAGGGGTCCCATGGGATAACCACAGCCAAGTTTCATGGCAATATCAATGTCCTCTTTGGATCCATCACCTGAGGGGGAAAACAGAAAAAACTAAAATCGTAACCATACAAAGATACAGAAATCAATCAAGAACTAGAAGATTATACTAAAAGGGCACTGAATTAGAACCTCAATATTTAATGCTGTTTGAAACCCAGCATAGCTCAGAAAGTAGAGCGAGGATATTTTCACATCCAACTCTGTTAATTGAGGGTGTATTCAGCTGATTGTTGAAACGGTGGAAAGACTAACCAAGACAGTTTGGGTGAGTTTTACTTTGTGTTTAAGTTTGAATGAAGTGTGTTTTGCTAAGAAGATATCCAGGCTCTTCTTAATTTGGTAAAAGGAGAGAAACTTGTATTCACAAGATGTATGGTTGTATTTTTCCGTTTAAAAAGGAAAGTGAGTTGACCTTTCTTCAGAAGAAGAAAGAAAAATAATACTTCACCCTGAAGAATTTTTCTTCAGGATGAAGTAATACAATGAGCAAATGCCACTTCACAGTTCAGTCACTCATTTTACATTAGATAGATAGATATTCAGATGCATACGTATCATGAGTAACAATACACACACTTTACTATTGACATAACACATGCCGGTATACATACCTCTCTCATACATTCGGACGGCCTCTATGATGTAGGGAAGAAGGAGGCGGTTCACAATGAATCCTGGCGTGTCCTGAATAAAGACATGTTGGGTGCTGCTGAGTGGGCTGTGAAGAGACTACAGCTGTAATGACATCAGACAGTAAATACCTTACCTTGCAGGACACTGGGGTTTTTCCCAGTATTTTGCTGAAGTTCAGGAGAGAGTCGAGAGTCTCTTGGCTTGTTGCTCCGATTGCAATGACCTGTGAAAGATTAATACGTAAGCAACGTTGATTCTAATTAAGTGTTACTCGCAATATACAAGTGTCCCTGACCTGGGATTTGAACAGGCCAACATCTGGTTCCCAAGCCAAGTCCCCATGGGCAGAGCTACTTATATTGACCATACAGACATGAGCGTGGAAAAAGTCATTTCCTCTAGTTTAGAGTCGGTAAGAAAGTGAATAAGCACATTTTTGAAAACTGCCGTGGTGGATGGCCAATAGAGGGAGGTGGTTTTTTTTTAAGCATTTTGAAATTACTTTTAAGTTATGCAATATATTAACTGTAAAAAAAAAATGTGTTTTCTGTTTCCTAACAGGTGCCCTTCACAGCCATGTAATGCAAAGTAATTCAACACTAGCTTCCTTTTGATCCCGCCTACATCTAATTCAAGGCAATGGGTGTAAAAAACAGAACTGTAGTATTTATGAGTGACTGGCTGAGTTGCCAATCAAATCCCTCCCCCTGTTTGTATTTCTCACACAATCAATAATTGTGGTTTATCATTGGAGGTTTTAAATAAGATCTAATATTTGTTATCAATATGAGGGGGACACATTGCAGCAGTTTGAACTCTGACATAATTCGACTTCTTCCAAGCCCCGTAGAACACAACTATATGCAACAATTAGCATAATATTAGACGTTATAAGTCCCACAGGCACCGTCGAGGGGCGACAACTTAAGAAAAAACAAGTGGCCAGAGCAAGATGACTTGAAGGCTAAACTGTTGGCTGTCGCCACTTTCTTTTATGGACCATTTTATTGCTGTAACTATGACAGAATCAGTAGGCCTTTAAGCAGAAAAGAAGGATACGACAATTAATTATTAATGTTTAATGTTTAAAAAAAAAATGTAATTCAAGGTCTGTTTTGTTCTCTAGAGGATCCTTCTGCCTGTTGAGAAAAGTGTGAAAGATTAAGCAAAACTGAGCTGCTGGATTGATGGCGTCTACATTTCTGAGTAAATGTGAATTAAAATAAAAGTCCTCTACAGTTAGAGTCAAAGCTTACTGCAAAAAGGAAGATGACAATATTCAGTGGAAGCAGAAGCCCCCAAGGCCTGGAGCTTCATCCAGGAAAATAATCTTTAACAGACACTCACTTTCTGCATTTGTTTTTCCTCAGACAACAGGCGCAACACACTTTACTGTGCTGGTGTACTCTTGAGAAAATGACTTCTTTGGACATACTGTATTCATTTCCATTTCATTACTAATAGAAGGATACATATCTATGTGTAATGGATCTTTTATTTCATCCCTCTGAACTGCCTTTGCCATGCACAGGCGCTCTTATAACAACCCTTTTTAGAAACCCCATTCTTTAGGAAAATAAAGGCGGGGTCACACCTCTACAAGCTTCATCACAGGGACCGGGTTGAAGAAGTGAAGGCCGGCGAATCTATCCAGCCTGTTGGTGGAGCTGGCGATGTCAGTGATGGACAGGGAGGATGTGTTGCTGGCAAAGATGGTGTGTCTAAAAAAAAAAAAAAAAAAAAGTGTGCAGAAAAACAGATGCATACATAAAACATAATATAGACAGCAGTTAATGATAACAGCAGACGTGCCGTTCAGAACTTTCCATTTCATACTTCTTTACAAAAGCCACCAAATGTACCGCGCCAACTTCCGTCTCCGATCAAAACTTGGGTGTTAGATTTAGAAATGAACATTAACAGTATTGAGCTTCTAATCTAACTGACATAGCTAAAAAGAAATGACACAAAAACAGAACGATGCTCACGCTGGTGCCAGCTTGTCAAGCCCACCGAAGAGATCCTGCTTGATTTTCATATTCTCCACAATGGCCTCCACCACGAGATCCGAGCCCTGAACTACAGATGCAGCATCTGTCGAGGTTGACACGTTCTGCAGGGCTTTCTGGATGAACTCTTCCCCCGCCTGAAACAAACCGAAATGCAGTACCTCCCATTAATTCATCACATTTCACTCTCATACTTTTGTGTTTATATTTTGTCTGTGGAATCTCCTGTCTCACCTCTGGCTTATCAGAAAACTTCTTCTTGACCACTCTTTTGAGGTTCCCTTCAATTCCTTTGACAGCCTTTTTCAGGACGTCGTCATTTGTGTCCACGAGCGTCACCGAGTGACCAGTTGATGCAGCGACCTTTCAGAAAGAAATTAGGTCAGAATATTTAGAAACACAGCCTTCAATGGCAGTGATGTTGAGGTGTGGAGATCATTAATAAAAAAATAATATATAATTAAATTAATATATATACTTTTTTATTTTTATTAATTAATTAAAAATATTTTTTTAAAAAACTATAAATTCATAAATAAATAAATAATAAAAATATATATAAACAGAATTTGAAAAAGTATTTTGACAAAAGTGTAAAGCCAGATTTTTCTTTGTATAGGAAACGCTAAACAGTGTATATTGTGAGACTGCATACAGTTAGTACGTAGTATATAATATACTGTACTTGGGACACAGCTCAAATTCTCTAGTTTATATGGCGAGCGACCCCATGTGGCCAAATGTGTATCCTGAAGTTCATCGGAGTCTTGTCTCGTTACATCACACACAAGGTAACAACTGTGTTTAATAAATGACAACTAAGCTATTTAACAACACAACTTCCTTATGGGATCAATGTGTGTCTGTGCTGTGAGACAAGACGCCCATTCACTCTCAACGAAATATAATACAGCTCCAGGCTTTTATTTTGAAAGGTTATATGAAATGTCACATCATGCAGGTCGGACAACTTTCACTCCACACAAAGGTGCTTTGTTGAAAGAGTTTTTTTTTCTGGTTTTACTTGAGAGGAGACTTCAAGGAGGAAGACCAACTTGGTTGGTTTGGCAAATTTACGTCTGCGCAAGCGCAAAGAGCAGCTGCTTCACTAACTATAATGAAGCTACTCACGAGCTACATGGCTAAACATAGGCCAGAGGCTTACCTGTGCAATTCCTGCTCCCATCTGTCCACTTCCGATGATCGTGACGTGTTTAATAACGACATTTCTCACAGCTGAGGACGACAGACCTCTGCAGATCTGATGAGTGAAGAACGCCATGTTGTGTCAACCTGCAGCGGGACGATCAGACCGGGCACGCTGGGAAGCAGAGGAGGAGGAAGGTCGGCGGTCACGTGATCACGTCGCAAGACGACCTTTCACACAGATATTCTAGTTACTCCCAAATAAAGTAAACGTGTACACACGTTACTTAGTGTTGCATGTCGAAAACCCCTGCACAGGCCTTGTGTACGAGTATTCAGAATCTGCAATATAGAATGTAAAAATACTCCATTCAAGTAAAAGTACTGAATTCAAAATGTTAACTTATTATCAGCAAAACGTATTAAACGTAAATACTCGTTATAAATACTCGTTAAAATAAATGGAAGTCCTTTCACAGTGTTTAGAATATTATATTATTCGTTTTTAATTTAAATCAAATGCATGTATTCACATTTTAATGTTGTAGTTTATCATTAATGTAAATTACTTTGTATACTATTTGGTAGTATCGCATTAATTCCTATCATATCAGCATACTACATGTTTTATATAAAAGTAACTTTAAGTGCCAAATAAATATAGTGCAGTAGAAAGTGCAACTTGTCCCTCTGAACTGCAGTGGAGTAGATGTACAGTATAGAGTCGCATAAAATGGAATTACTTAAGTAAAGTACAGGTGCATAAGTAAAAGTATGCAAGAATTATAAGAAAAATCATCAGAGTAAGAGTACTCATCAGGAGAACAGCACATTTGTGTTGGTGGAGGTGAAGCACAGGTCAACCTCTCAATAGCCTGTACATTTGGCTTCTGGGCTCTGCATTGTGTACATTTTGGCCATTCTCAAAACACTAATAACGTTGCTACCGGCAACATGATTCAGCTTTACTGCAGCAACCTGTGCATGTGAGTTCCTCTGAGTGTGACCACGGTGTGTCCCACTGGCTGGCTAACGACTAATGGCCCCTACCGCTGATAACGCAGTGCCGACTCGGGTATGTTTTGGGGTCTGGGGGCCCCAGGCAAATGGCGTCTTGCTTTACTTTCCCCCCTTTCTCTAACTTAACATGTTGGTATTGGCAGTGGTAGAAGAAACACTTTTACTTAAAACTCAACTTAAAATTATTATATAGAAGTTTTATGTTTTGTTTCAATAACAAGGTTTCTAGTTTCAAGCCAACTATTCCTTCTACCGTTTAGATGAATAGATGGTCTTGTGTTTTTCACAGGACAAAAATGTAAACAATTTTAGACAAAAACATAGTAAGTAGAGTAAATTAATTGAACAAAATATATACATATATATATATATTCACGATACTTTGAGGTAATTATTACTAAACTCTTTTTATTGACACATTGCTAATAATCCATTCATCAATATTTTTAAACTTTTAAAAAGATTTCTTACCTTAATGCCCTAATAAACGTGTGCTACTCTTTCAGTGGCATGCATCATAAAACTGACCTTAATTATTACTTGATTATCAAGTATATATATGCATGTAAATATATCAAACATTTGCTGGTTACAGCTTCTTAAAAGAGATGATTAGAAGCTGCTTTGGATCATAACATTGTAAAGATGAACAGATGATATGCAGCCATAATTGCATTAGCAAAGTGAGCTACATTCCAATCAAAAAACATACTTTTTTTTCCTATCATGCACAGATTATATTGTCTCTCAAAGAGACCTTTACCCACATCGCGGTGGGTAAAGGTCTTTGATTTAGAGAAAATCTGCTGTAACCAAATATTCCAGCGGTTCATCTCCGAGGGCTCACACACACATTGAACGGGCAGGGAGCCAGCGTCAGGCCGAAGCGCCCGTTCAGCGTAGGAGGCGGCGTTCCCTCTGGCAGGCTGAATTTGAAGGCCTGCAGTAAGCTGGTAACCGTCAGGAACAGCTCCATCTTCGCCAGCTGTTCCCCCATGCACACCCTGCGACCTGAAAGATACAGGGGATGAATCATTAGCGCAAGGGGCACGGACAGTTAAGATGCATTCATAGATCAGCGATTCTTTGGCCGATATGAGTCAGGAACGGCATACCGATCCCGAATGGTATAAAGCACTCTTTCCTGAACAACTTTCCCTCCTCGTCCAAGAAGCGCGCTGGGTTGAAACTGTCGGGCTCGTCCCATACTGTGGGATCTCTATGGACAGACCACAGGTTGGGCACGATAACGGTTCCTTTCGGAATAGTGTAGCCTCTGAACTCTGGGGAAATAAAGTGGGAAAACACAGTGAAAAGCCATCACCTCAGCAAATCAGATGTGAGATTATGACAAATCAACTAAATTCAGCTCTGTAGATCTTTTTTTTTAATCCCTGAGATACAATCATTATCTGAGACTATGAAACCTGACCAGTTGATTATTAGCAGAGGATTCAGTGAAATACAAATAAATACTTTACCTGTAGTCTCGGAGGCCATGTGAGGAATAGCCAGAGGGACAGCAACAGTCAGTCTCTGCACCTCCATGATGGTGGCTTCAGTAAAAGGCAAACTTCCCTTATCAGTCAAAGACAGGATCCGATGTGTGCCCACCACTTCATCGATCTCTGTCTGGACTTTGTCTGAAATCAAAACAATGGAAAAAACATTAAGCACGTTATTGTTGGATGATTAATGAAGTCCTCATCTGAGTACAAAATAAGTGTGGCTTTGGGACACACTGTAGGCCAGTTCAAATAATTCCAAAGTGCAAGAAAGATGCATGCTTTGATGTGACAATCGATGTCATTGTGCAAGAGTTGGAGAAGTGGTTAAATGCATGATCAACATTTTGTTGTCCTTAAACCAGGAAGTGTTCTGAGCTGTGGGTTCCCACAGCAGCTGTCCAAACCCCCCCCCCTCCCAAAGGGGTTTCCCTTTATGTAGAAAACAATATCTGTAATTTGTATACTCCTGAAAACATTTCACATTCGTTTCTACAACAAAAATGTCACTTGTCAGTATCTCAACTACAAATATTGAAGCTCTACAATGTTATATAACTGAAATCATATTTTAAACCATTTATTTATTTTATTTATTTATTTATATATTGAAATCATAGATTAATTGCATCATAAATATAGTAAAATGTGTTTAATTATGATTTGTGTGTGCATATTGTTAGTTGTTTTCTACTCTAAATTCATCATAGAAATTGTGCAAACGTTCCATTGGAAATCTGCCATGGGAACTTTGAGCTGAGGTAACTTTCTGGTCAACCACTAGAAACAGATCAATGCTTTTGTACTTTATAACTTTATAAAAATTGGACAGAATCTGATTGGAGATATCTCCACTGTCATTGTGGAAGTCACTTTTGCACAAGCAAACTACACAAAGGGCTACATTTCACAAGGTAATGTAAGCAGTCTGAAAAGGATGTGTACTACTTTTACCTTGGATATCAGGGTGTAAGACCAAGTAGAGCAGAACCCACAAAACTGAGTTTGCGGTGGTGTCAGTGCCGGCGATGAAGAGATCTCCTATTATATAAAAGAGATAATCTTCCGTGAAGCTGCTGTTCTCCTCTCCAGCAGCTTGCTGGGCCAACATCTCCATCAAGTACATGTCCACGAGATCCCTCGGGTGGTCCGGGTCTAATGTTTCCCGATGCTTGACAATAATCCTCTTCAGAAACGCTGTGATGTCTCCTTCCACCTGACGCAACTCCTTGAATACCCCAAAAGGCAAGTAGTACAGTAGTGGGAAGATGTTGATGAGCACCGCAGGGCTGTTCACGCAGATCTCCAGCCCACGATCCATCAGGCCCAGCATGTTGCGGAACTCGCGGTCCTCGTGGTGGAAACGCTGTCCCAGGATCAGCGAGCAGATGACGTTTGACACGGCGTTGCTAATCAGCGGGGCCAGGTCCACACCGGTGGCCCCAGACTTCTCACTCAGGTGCAGCAGCTCCGTCTTGATGGTCTTCAGGCCTTGCTGGATGCAAGGCTCCAAGCTCAGTTTCCCCAGGCCAAAGTGTCGGAGTGTGGCGTGGCAAAACTTGCGCTGCTTCCTCCACACTGGCCCGTAAGGTGCAAAGACTATTCCTAAAGTTCAATTTAAATAGAAAAATTAGTATTTCTATATTTTGTTAGTTTCATTATTATCTTTATAGACTCATTAAACTGCAACATACCCATTGTACCAACCCAAACAAGAGTTTTCACATCACGTTTGTTTCTCCAAAGGAAATTAAAGAGGTTGATTTCCACCACACCCACAAATACCCAGTTACAATTGTCAGTAGGCTTCTTCTATTATCACTACTACTACTATACTAAACACCCAAAGAATCTGTGCAATATAAATACACAATACGCCGTGCAATAAAAAAATTATTCTGTCTAATATTTGTAGTTATATTTTAGTTATTGTGGATTTTTTTAAAAAGCTTTTTTACTTAATATTCTTTACTGTTTGTTACTTATTTATAATACTTGTTTTGATTTATTTTAATATGTCTCTTGTTTGCACTTCTGTATGCTGCTGTAATCCTGTAAATGTCCCCGCTGCGGGACTAATAAAAGATTATCTTATCTTATCACTCCTGTACACCAGTCTACCCCAGCATTTATAAAACAATAAAGCAATTAGTGCAGGTGTTATTACACTCCATTAGTTTAGCTCGGTGTCTCTCATAAATTAGATATTCATCCATCAACATGGAGATGAGGCTGAGCATCAATTAATACCCTCTGACCTCAAACGGGTGCTCACCTTTGCGTTTGGTCATGATAGTGACAGCAGGGATATCCGGTCTGTCGGAGAACACCTCGGGGTGGTTGGAGAGCGCGTCCTTCACCACCTCGTAGCCGTTCAGCACCACCATCAGCTGACTCCCCACGAAGATGCTGAACGTGTTTCCATAAACTTCGGCTTGTTCCGTTAAAACAATCATAGCGTTTCTGTCGCCGCCGTCTGACTTCTGTCCAAACCTCCTCCGGATGAAAGAGGGGACGAGGAAGAAGCCGAAGTTGCCGACTAACGGCCACGGCTTCGGACCTGGCGGGATGTTCGCGAGGTCCCGTCGCTTCCGATGGAGATAAACTGAACACAGCACGAGCGAGAACACCAGCAACGCTACAATGTCGCCTTGCGACAGTGTAGCGGCGCTCAGCCGCTGCAGCCATGACGGCGACACCATGGCGTCAAAGTTAAACTCAGTGGGCTCACAATGCTATCCCATGTTTAGGAGTATTCACAAAGTCAGAGTGAAGGCAACAACACACCAACGAGGTGAAAGAACGGGGCTTCCTGTTATGTTGTGAAACAGCAAGCGTAACGTTGACCGTTATTGGCTTCCTATTGGCTGACGGCGCTGTGACCTGCTGTGATTGGTGCAAAAACAGTGACGACTACAGATGTATCAGCTAATGCCAGGCAAGGCAGGTTTATTTA
This sequence comes from Ophiodon elongatus, assembly GCA_016806645.1. NCBI lineage: Eukaryota > Metazoa > Chordata > Actinopteri > Perciformes > Hexagrammidae > Ophiodon > Ophiodon elongatus. The sequence goes on from JACSYO010001880.1 coordinate 1,986,965, forward strand.
CACAGACACACAGGTTAGATAAATAAAAGTGCATGCAACTTATTTCTGTAAAAGAAGTTCAAAAAGATTCGGGCAGGAAGAATAAAAGAATGTAAAGTGTAAGAAAAAAATAGGAGTTCAAAATAAAAGTGCAAATTAAACGTAGAGTGCAATTTCAGTTAAAAGCTAGTCATGAACATATACATTTTTGCCTATGTTTAAAAGTAGTTACAGTTACACAAATCTGAGATATTTTGACAGTTTGTTCCAACAGTGGATGGCGTAATAGCTAAATGCAGCTTCGCCATGTTTTGTTCTTAATCTGGGAATGGTTAACAAACCTGTTCCAGGTGACCTAAGATTACCCCTGGGGGGTTCATATACAGAAATGTAGTCTCCAAAACCATTAAAAGATTTATACACAATGAGTAACGCAAGAGTCAATTCTATAACTGACTTGTAGCCAGTGCTGAGATCTGAGAATCTGTGTAATGTGTTCAGCTTTCTTGGACCGACCTGGGAAAGGACCATTACAGTCTAACTTATTTGAGATGAAGACATAAATTAGTTTATCTAATCATGTTTCGACATGTATCCTCAAAGTCCTGCTATACTTTTAAGGTAATAATAGACAGATTTTGTTATTGACTTGAAATGATATGTTTAAAATTAGATCTGAATCAATAATAACGACAAGATCACTGACTTGTTTTTTTGTCAAAAGAAAAGGAGTGAAGATAAGCCTCCACTTTAAGCCATTCTTCTTTAGCAAAACAGTGATCTCAGTTTGTTCTTTATTTGATACAAGAAGGTTCTGGTTCATCCAGCCATTTATTCGTCTATTAGAGTATAGTCAGAACACAGAGGTCCAAGGAAGGAACCATTTGTAATTCCACATGTCCACATGCAGAGTCCGTGTTTAAATCGAAATCTTTAATAACTTTACCATTTTGTTGATGATGTCTGAGAAGAACAATTGTTTATGGATAAAGCTCTTTAGTAGATGTCATGATGCATCTAGAGTTAGTTTTTCACCATTCATGCTCAGCTTTTCTGGACTCTCTTTTCTTGATTTAGACAGCTGCAGTATTTCTCTGTGGTGCTTTTTGTTTGCCAGAAATATTTTAACCCTGTATAGTGCAACAACATACATGGCATTCACAGAGTTTAAGGACTGAGCTGAACAAAGAGATGGTTTCCACAAACATTGCATTAGAATTCTCAGGGATATATTGTTTTCTGACAGTTTCTGATCTAACGCGGATGTCAGGGGTAATGTGCATGTAAGAGAAGATGATCAGAAGATGATCAACCATGATAAACGACATTGCATCAAGCCCTTTGTGACAAGTCATTTGAATGGTTTAAAAGTAGTTATTTCACCAAATTATTACTTGTGACTTAAAAAAAGATCCATTAAATATAAAAGTTGTCCAAAACATACAGTTGCTGTATACAGCATAATGATGACTTAATTCATTAGATCAAAAAACACACTGAAGCCTTTTATAGTTAAACTTTAATACAGCATTGCAATGTTTAGACTACAGCTATGGATATACACACATAAGGCTACTAAAATGAATAAAAAATGAATAATAATAATAAAATGAAAAAACAGAAACAAATATATCAAGACTCGTAATGGCAGTTTTGGTACACCTACTGATCTTTAACACACTAAGGCACCTTGTGACTTGAGCACATTGTTATCATATTGAGGTAAACCCCGTCAACACATCCAGTATAAAAGAGTTACAGTAGCATATCCAAAATCAAGTCTTGCAAATACTGTAACAAACCTGCGAGTCTGTTGCAACAAATTGTTTGTTCATGTCTGAAGGTGAAGCTGAGTTACAAAAACAATGAGGACTTTACAGTTGTTTATCTCATAAATAAATTACATCTACAAAGAACACACATAGACAATATGATTATCCTTCATTTTTGCAGAGATATTTCTTTCATAGCTATGTCCATTTGGTATCATTATGTTGTGGTCCAGTAGACAGGGGTATCAGGGTCACTCCTCTCGTGTGCTCTGTACCATTGAGTACTTCTTGCAGGGGTTCTTAAGGCAGGCAGGAGGCCAGGTGATGGGCCAGCTGTAAGAGCATGGCACCGAGGTTTGGACGTTCCTCTCCATGAAGTTGAACAGCGGGTTCCACCAGGTGTTGGTGAGGTAGTTGTTCGGCGAGCATTTCAGAGTCTGTCAAGAAAATAAAAGTTATCCTTCAGAATAACATCAGTAATAATAACAAAAGTTTTTGTTTTTATATTAACCTCCATACAAGAGATGCGGCTTAAAGTGCTGCTGATGAACAGACAACAAACACTTTTTGTCATAATGTGACTTGCTTTTGGTGCGATTGCATGTGAGACATGTCTCATAGCCACGTGTTGAAAGAATGAAGCATGTGGACCCTTTTTTTTTGTAATTGTGTTATTGGCCTAGGAGAGGAACCAAGACCATCTAATCATTTTTACCAATATCAAAGGATTCATTTATTTTTCTCGTCTGTCTTAAAAAAATACTCACATGCCGATGTACAATAGAGATGGGTGACAAAATTGTATTCTAAGGTTTATCCAAAGTTAATATGAAGCTTCAGTGCTCAAGTGCCTCTTGCCATTTGTTCATTACTTTATCCATCAGTTACGTGAGCAGGCTTTTCATTAGAATGCCGCCTTTTTCTTGGTATTCTTTGTTTTTCCAATGCTACCTACTAATGTTCATCTATATGTTGCAACTGCAAATAAGCTTAAATGCATATTCGTTTACAACATACATATATACAGGAAAACTAAAATAATCTGAATAGAGGAACTGAAAAACAAAATTATATTTTCATTGAAGTCAGAAGCCAAGGTTGTGATTTATGTGTAGTAAGCACGTTAACCATATGATTTAAATATCCCTTGAAAAATGATTTTGCTTGGTATCACCCTATCAACTGTCTATTTTTTGGCCAGTAGAGGGGGTAAGTCACCATGTTGAGAAGCCACATGACTGAAATTATATCCAGTTCTGACACAAAGGTTAAAAATATACTTGTACTTACTCTAAAGATATAATTACATGTAATAGATCATTCGTCTAAAACAAAAACTGTAATACTGTGCTGACATGTAACTCTTAGCTGGTACACTTGAGGTAAACGCTGTAAACCAGATACAGCCATTATTCACCAGACTGACAGTAAAGCCCTCCATTCATAATGATTAATGTGTCACAAGGTTCAATGAGAGGGGAACCCTCCTACACTCCACCACGCACGCGAGCAGCCACACAGTGTAAAGCTCTGTGTTCAGACCTGTAAGTTGGCCATGGTGTGGTACCACCAGAACAGGCGGGAGGTGATGAAATAGGCCACGACCACATCCACACTGTAGTGCTCATGTGCCACCAGGATGCACACCACACCCACGGCGCTCAGCAGCCAGCATATCAGATGGTACCACCAAAACGACCGTGGCGAGTCTTTAGAGAGAGGGAAGGAAAGACAAGAGTGTTGGGAATATTTATGGCAACATGCATTTGTGGTATGTTCTTCCATATTTTAACTGTTAAAAAAAGGCAGTCTGTAGCATTTCAGTGCAATGTGGCAACACACAGACAAGCAGGGCTACAGCAAGGAACATGATTATAAGGAGAATTAAACTCTGCTTGTAATATCTCATCCTCACAGCATATTTTGTGCATTTTCAAACTTCTTACATGCACATTATCCATATAACATATCTCTTAAGATATATGCTGTCAAATTTAGGATATATTATTTTTTAAAGGAGAAATATGCTCATTTACAGCTTCATAGTTGTATTTTGGGTTTCTAGTAAAAAACCTGAATATACCTGTTTCCACCCTCTGCCCGAAAGTTTTTAGTGGCGAGCAGGGTCGTCTTTCAATCAGAGGATCGGCGGTTAGATCCCCGGCTACGCTAGCACATGTCGATGTGTCCGTGGGCAAGACACTTAACCCCAAAATTGCTCCCGTAGCCGTGGCTACAGTGTGTAAATGTTGTATGAATGTTAGTTACTCCTGATGGTTACCTCCCCCCGCCCCACATCAGTGTATGAATGGGTGTGAATGGGTGAATGACATCATGTAGTGTTAAAGCACTTTGAGTGGTCGGAAAACTAGAAAAGCTCTATGTAAGTACATGTCCATTTACCATTAGGTCCATGTTTACTTCCTGTCAGCTGATTCATTCACATACACTGCAACCAGAAATAATGCTGCAATCCATTGCAAGTCAGAAGTCAATAATTTCGAGTCCGTTTTACCAACTTCCGATCTAAATTGTGATATATTGCTGTGCGACAATTCTTGTGCAGGCAATTGATCTCTTGCAAAAAGCTTTTAATGTTGTTCAAAATACCATATTTGCCACTCTTATAAATATCTGGGTATTTTGATTGATGACTCCCTCACTTTTAAGCCACATGTGCAGTACCTGGTGAAAAAGTTGAGGTTAAAACTGGGTTTTTATTTTTGAAATAAGCTGTGTTTTTCAACTAATGTAAAAAAGCGATTAGTTGCTGCTACTTTTTTCCCTGTGTTGGACTATGGTGATCTTCTTTATATGCATGCCTCTGCTAACTGTCTTCGTATGGTGGACACAGCTTACCATGCTTCACTGCGGTTCATTACCAATTGTAAAGCTCTGACTCACCACTGTGAGTTATACTCTCGGGTAGGATGGCCTGCATTGGCCACCCGTAGGCTCTGTCATTGGTACACCTTCATTTATAAGGCAATCCTTGGTCTGCTCCCAAACTACCTGTGTGTCTTCATTATGCAGAAAAGTGTTGGACAATACTCTTTGCGTTCCCAGGACTTCCTTATGCTCACTGTCCCAAATGCCAGAACGGAAATGGGAAAAATGGCTTTTGTGTACTCTGCACCCTCATCATGGAACATGTTGCAGAATGATTTAAAACTCAAAGAACTGATACCACTTACTGCTTTTAAATATAAAATGAAAGCAATAGAGGCAGGTTCCCAAAAATGTCAATGTTTCTTAAGTTAATGCGGTTATGTCACTGTCTCTTAACTTTTAGTTTCTTGTAACCTTTCTTGTTCTGTGTTTTCTGTCTGTAACTATGTGTTTCTTATGTTGCTGCCTGTCTTGGCCAGGTCTTCCTCGAAAAAGACATTTTTAATCTCAATGGGACTCTCCTGGTTAAATAAAGGCTTAAAAAAATAAATAATAATAAATAAATAAATAAATAAATAAATAAATAATGCGTCACAGTGCATCTGCTACTTAGAGAATTCTCCTCTGAAAATTCAATTTAAGATATTTCAAGGATCTGCGGGAACCCTGTTACAAGAGACGGACGGACGGACAACGTGGTTGCAGTACGTTTCTGAACACAATCATTACATAAAGTTAAAAAGTAGGTAATTCACTGTGTGCACTGCCATGCCGTTTTGACGTTTTGAGCGTTCCTTTGCCGGTTCACCTTTTTTCGATTACAATGGATTGCAGCATTAACTGCGAACACAGCTGGAATGTTTAAGTTTAAAACTGTGAAATGGTCTATATATTTTTAAACTTGTGACATCACAAACATACAAAAATCCTGATGGCTCGAATAAAGGCATAGTTTCTACGGGCTGTATCTATAACACCAAGGATTAAGCCTTTTGATATGTTTACAGTAATTATATAGCCCTTAGACCTGCTTTATAATGAAAAGACTCACTTTGTATAACATGGGACGGAGAAGAAATAACGGTGGCAACACATGTCAGTTATTTCATTCTAATTGTTCGTTGAAGGTCAACGTGTGGCTGTATGACAAAATACTGTGGGCTATATGGGATGAGAGTGGACACAAACAATGTAATTTATATATTATTCATGGGAAAATCACATAAATTATTTAAAACAAAGCAAACAAACAAGTGATGCTTTGAGTACTCACATTCCTTGATGAATAGGTAGGTGAGGGTGAGCATCACAGTGTGTCCACTGTAGAGGAAGTCTCCACACAAGAGGTGGGAGTTTGTCATGGACAGACCGCCGCCTGAAATCAGCCGCAGAATTCGCTGGATTTTTGCCTGTGAGTCTCCGTGAAGCTGATAGAGAACAGGAAGTAAACAGAGAGAAGCAGAAAAACACTGGATCAGCAGCAACATTAGGACAGCAACTAATAATTTATTTCATTATCGATTATTCAGCCACTAAACCTTTTGAAGTTATCAATAATTAACTAATAAAAAAATGTCATCACAATTCCATCACAAATTCCCAGAGCCCAAAAAATTCAAATTGCTTTTCTGACCCTACACTTCAAAAGTAAAAAAAAAATAGACGGCACTTTTGCTTGATATATTATAATATAATATAATATATAATATATAATATATAATATATAATATATAATATAATAATATATAATATAATAATATATAATATAATATATAATACATTACAATAAATAGTTGTAGCTGTACAAGTAGCTCTATATTAACCATATAGACGTGCTATCAATCTTCCCATCTAACTCTTGGCAAGTAAGCAAAGACGTGTATTTACCAAATTGTCTGTCAATTTTTTCAACTCTAATCAACATAATTAGAATTGACAGGGACGAGAAACATGTAGTCAAAATGAAGAGTATTAGTAATAGTTTATTGTAACAGTATCATATACACATGATCGAATCTTGTGCTTCTGCTGCTCTAATTACTGTGGATAACTCACTTCTTACAAGTAGCTGAAGGCTTTCCTACACTGTCCAAAATATTTCAAATTCTCGAGAACAAAACAACTCCTAAACTCCTCGGATCCTTTTGCACAACACAAACCATCAAACAGCAGCTTGGAGCACATGTTTTTGATCAAACACTGATGCACCTCCAGTATTGTTGGTGTCCTGAGGCGGTAAAAAGTCAAAATGGCTTTTTTATAGCTGCCTCTCTTGTGTTGCTGTGCAAAATGAGTCCCAGCGGGTGCACGAGAGTACACGGTTGAGCAACGACAGCTGATGCCCCCTCTGATGTTTGCATGCTTCTCACCTTAGGAGCACAAGTCATATGCATGCCAGGCACAGGCAGGGTGGTGATGTACATGGTGACACAGCGGTACAAGTACAGGGTGCCAATGAGGAAGAAGAACCGCCTACATGCTATTGATCTGCAAATAGAGATTATAAGCGCCACAATGAGATATATTGTTGCATTGTTGTTATATTGTTTTTTTTGTCAAACATCTACTTAAATCTATAAAATTCTGGAGACTATCTTGTGCAGTGTGATGATGACTCCGAGGGCTCCTGCTCAGCAAGTCAAATTGAGTTTCATTAACCAGACCACATAATGACAATGGAAATCCTCCAGCTGTTACAGTGTGAAACATGTTATTGGTCATTTTGTTTGCATCGCTAAGCCCATTTTACTGTCAGATTTTTGTTTCTATATCTTTATAGGCAAATGGCCAAATGTGGGAGACATGATGTCCTATTAAACATTTTCAGCAACAGTTAAACTGCAGTGGTCTGGTTCTGGTGCCGGCTAAAGAGCAAAGACTGCTTTCTAAACTATTCATGTTGAACATACAGGAAAACCTTCAATGTAGAAAAGACAAATGCAGCCTACATGTGATGCATTTCCTGAGTAACAGGAAGAGACGTAAAGAGCATAGATATGTTATAAAACCTAAATCACAAAACAGTTAACTATTTCTTTGGGCAAATAAACACTGTAGCCTAATATATATAACCTTCGCTGCAGTAATATTCTATTTTCCCTTGACCTGTTTTGGCCTTACATTAAAAGATTAGGCTGGTGTTATTCTGTATTTATTTTCATTTTTTTTTATAGTTTTTGACAACAATGGAGACCTACGGCACATAGAAAAATAAGCTATGTCAGACTTTTGCTGACTAGACAATACTTATTATTAGAATCAGTTCATTGTTTGTTTTGGTTTTTGGAATGACAGGATTTGTTGACCATAACACCAGACCTATGCCTAAAGCTTGTACAATATATAGTACCAAAGGTTCTTACCTGTATTTGAAGAAGAACAACTGGATCATCCAAATGGCCAGCAGCACCATGCCATTGATCTCTGTCACCGTAAATGCCCATTTGACCCTGTCAATATAGTCAAAAAACTTATCAGGAAGAGGCGGGCTGCTTTCTTTTGGTGGGACCCTCTCGTGGACAATAGTGATGACGACTGTCGTCAGGACCAAGTTAAAGCCAGCATAAAAGACGGCCAGTGCTGTCTTCCACCACTCCATGGGCAGACGATTGATCTTGGACTCTGGCACGGAAATCTTGACATAGTCATTATGCCTCCCTATGCCTTTCCGAAAGCCCCTCTTTGTATCCTCTCCAGCAGGCGTGTGGACAGGACAGTTTTTACCGTTGCTGGGCGCAGCATCACCCTCCATTCCTGGGTTCAGATTATCAGCGGCTCTCGCATCCACAATCTCCTGTGACGCCATGGGTGCCTGCACTGTCCACCCACAGGCACCGCTCCAGTGGGTTGAGGCTTTTTAGCTGCCATGAGAGGAAACAAAAAGGCTTAAAAAACGGACAAACTCTTACATTTGGAAAGCACAAGCATACTCTTATCATTTGGACAAGATTGAAGGTAAGCAGGTACTCCTTAGTTGTAATGATGTGAAATCAAAATGATGAGAAACAGGGAGGAGATGAACTCTGGTTTACTTTTGTTTCCCTCTCCCTTATCCTGGGGATTATCAAAGTCATAGATGGAGCTTTTATTGATGCACAGTTCTTGATTCCACTGGCTGAAATGTCCATTTTAGACCTGAAAACTATTTTGGAGTTTATAGCAGCCAACTATACTAATGTGATTGTATGAGTTAACGTTGTGCGTTACATTTTCCTTTCCCTGAACATTCACCAGAACCACTGTGACAGTTTTCTGTTTGGAGGTTCAGTCAGACTTTTATTTTGAGCCTTTCAAAGTCTGGCCGCCACAGTACTTTAATTTTCAGACTTTGTCCTCAACAAGCAGCTGCTATAGTCACTTCAGCGGTTTTCATGGTCAAACATCGCCAGTTGCCACAAAATAATTTGCATGCTTATTATAAAAGTTTCAAGCTATATGAACGCTAAACTAACTAAAACTAAATTAAAATAAAGTTGTTGACATTGAAAGTCAATTATTGACCTTTGAAACAATCTCACCACCACTATGTTCAAATTAGCTGTTCTAGAGCTTTTGATGATATTGCGCCATATGTCTAAACATGACATTTTTTTTTATGAGCACCTCAAGGCCTACTTGCCCAGAGTGGCTTAAAAGTCCATAACAACTGGGCAAACTCCACCTGCTGAGGAAGACCGTGTGATTCGATTGAAAGCTCCATCTACTAAATGTACCGTGTGGTAAGACTGTTATGTTAACAACCCCCCTCAAAAGTAACTAAAAGAAAGAATACGCCAACTAAAATAAGATAGAATAAAAATAATGGGTGGATTGTTGGAAGCCAGAGGTGAATGGTTTGTAATGACACTCAGAAGACAAAGTTGGAGACGAGCTATTGCAATGTTTGCTGTTGAGCTCTTTTCAGTTAATGACTTGAGAGAGCACTACAGCGATGACCATTTTCCTTCTTTCGTGTCTAAAAGCCTTCTAGTCCCTTTAACAGCTCCATTAATGGATTTGAGGATTATGCTATCAGCCCTGAAATTCATCTCAATAAATGTCATCTGGGATACATACAGAATGGTATGTTTACTTGGAGGCAAACCTGGCACTGGGAAAAAAAGAGGGGATAAATATGGTGTATGGATGGACACAAGAGAGCTGCTGAAAGTATCAGTTTCCTAAGAATCAATTTTTGGGAAAATATTATTACAATGGTGAAAGGATTATTGTAGAATGCCCTCTGACTAACCCACGGCTGATTCAACCTCTGTTATGCAACTGATGGATGGCTACAGAACATAAAGTCTGATAGACTTTGAGGGAGTTAAAGGGGTTGTAAAGTATATAAATGGAGACTAAGACGGCAAATAAGATCAACAGGAGCAGACAAACAATATGAGCCAATCACAATGCCATACCCCTTCTGTTATTAGTGAGATTATGTTGCAGCTCTGTGGTTGATTATACTGTAGGTTGTGAACCTATACGTCAAGGACATTTATGTATTCATGTAGTCACTTTGTTTCTGATGTACCAAAGTGTCTAATTAACCTTAAACTTGTGAATTCCAAGATGTCTGTTCTCAAGATAAACGTCAGAGAGACATACTGTGGTGACAATGTCATCTAGAAACAAATCCTGCAGCTGCTCCATAGACTGTGATTAATGAAACACTATGACAGCACATGACATCAGCGACTGACAGTGGTGTTGATGTTGGGTGTAGTGAGCGGTGCTACAGTAGTTTGGGCAGCAGTATCTCAGTCTGTGGGGGCTCGGCTTGGAGACCGGAGGGTTGACCAAGTCCCTGCACAGACCAGTTTGCCTCCTCACTGCTAGGGTAGCCTTGAGCAAGGCACCAAACCTGCAAACTGCTTCCTGGGCTTTGTACAGAGACCGCCCACTGATAAAACTAGGATGGGTGAAATGCAGAGGCTAAGTTTAACTATGTGCTGAGCTGTGTGACGATAAAACTTGATTTACATTAACACCAGGGGCCTTCAACTAGAGAGGGCGGGGAAACACCGCCGTTAAGCCTGACATGACAATTTTTAAGGTTTGGGAAATTTTAGCCAAGTAAAACTACTTGGTAACTACTTGGTTTGGGAAATATTACAGTCAGGGTTAAGAAAAAAAACTACGTGATTAAATATGAAAAAACAGTTCCCAACTCAAGATTACATTAGGTTGAAAGCTCCAGAAAAAGCTAGCAAGCAGACTTTTGAGTTGCGATGCTTTTGTCGAACTACTCTTTTCAAAGTCTTTCAAAGGTCAAGAAGGAACTTTTATGTTCTACTTCGCTAAGGTTACTAAAAGATTGTGGTCATAGTTTAAAATAGAAGCAGAGATGTAAAACAGTCTCTAGTGTCAAAAAGGATATTCCGGTTGTTCTAAGTATTTCAGTAAATGACCAATGCTGTTGTTTTGACTGGTGAGGATAGTCTCTCTAAGTCATTATGCTCTGATTTTTATCTTATGTAGGGCATATTTTTTATAATTATTGACTTTACTGTCCAAAATTGTTGGAGAGGCACAATACGTTCTCTGCGTTTTTTCTTTTGAACAACCTGCAATAGTTTGTCATATATTGTCATGTATCAAACAATGTGGGAGATATTTATAGTGTTCACTGTGAGACTGCTGTACATGGGACATCAGTGTCTCCATTAGACCAGTTTTCCACCGGTCCTTACCTCCCCAGTGTACAGTACATTGTGTTTTCCAACCAGCTGGAGCAACCAGCACTCTAAAGGGATGGGTGGTGATGGAAAACTGGCAGAAAAACCTATTCCACATGGTCACAGGCCGTAATGGATAACTTGGCTGCTTCCACTCGCTCAAGCTATTTAGAGAAAAAGCCACCCAGTTGCCTTGAAGACTGTATTTTACTCCAGGGGAAGCAAGGCTTTGACTCCATTTCTGGACCTTCATAATAACATGGTACTATTGCTGTCCACTCATTTTGTTCTTTACATCATGTGGATTGTCTTCATCAAAGGGAGGGTTAAAACACACCAGAGGTGGCCCAGCCCCTTAGGGACTATTGACACTACAGAGGGGAGTTGACTCCATATGTTATAAAATTTCAACGGCTGTAAATCAAGCATGGAAATGGCATGTTCAGCAGAACAATCATGTTTGTGTTTTAGTTGTGTTTCTCACATTTTGTTTCAGTTCAGAAACAGATGCTCCGAACATTTGTGAATGGCTTTGTGATAAAAAGAAAAAAATCTTTGTGCTGTGTGAAATGACAAGATGGACATGTTTTGAAAAAATAGTTATCAGTAATTGCAGTGGTGTAAGAAGTTCAGATTATTTACTTCAGTAATGATGTACCTGATAAGTGAAGGTACAGTTGAGCAAAAATATTCTTAAATTAACAAAAGAGAAAATACTCTTTATGCATAAAAATCATAGTGTTATATTATTGGATTGTTGATACTGATGCACTAATGTCAAAGTAGTCTTTCACTGTTGCAGCTGATTCAGGTGGAGCTAATTCTAACTACTTTACACAGTAAATTAGTTTGACAATGCATCATATTATATAAAAGTCATCATATGTTATTTACCTAAACTCTTAATACCTACAGTATTTATAGCTGTTGACTAAATGTACTGCAGTGAGTAGTACAATGTTTCTCTCCAAAATGTAATGTAGTAGTAGTATACAGTAGCATGGAATGAAAATAAGTAAAGTACAAGTATATCAAAGTTGAGTAAATGCTCTCAGTTACTTTCTACCACTGATATAGTAGTAGTAGTAGTAGATGGTTATAGTAAACGTAGTATTAGTAGAAATATGCTTAGTAGATGTTGACATCACAGTAGCAACTAACAATACGTGTTCATGTTCGTGCGTATTCATTTACCAGTAAACAAATAAAGTTTAGGCAAAGAGCAAATGTATGAAAACTGTGGTATTACCACAATGATATTCACTTCTTGTACTGGATCCCACGAGTATAACTTAGATCAACACTAATTGACTGTGTGAAGCTGTTCATCAAAACACACAAATACACATGCTGTGCTGACAGAAATAATAAATTGTGTTTAGTTTCTCAAAAGATATCCACTTTTATAGCGTACAAGCCAAAATGGTCACACTGAGCATGGAGCCACCCCTATTTCTCTGGCTGCCATAACCACATGCAGGGTAGATGCTGGCAGTAATGTCAGGGTCAGGACTGGGTGTCTCCCATGCATCCCAGTTATTACAGGACAGCAGTCTACCACATGTGGTGTGTGCAGCACAGCCAGTTTTGAAGTTTACTTTTGGGGTGTAGCACAGTGGCCCCACAGACCGTGTTAAACACCAGGTTCCATATGAGGCTACTGGGTGGGGCAACAGGTCATTGCAAATCCTGTAATTAAGCCCTCTCGTTTTCAGTCAAAGCTATGACAGCTGAATTATTAAATTGGGATTAAAGCAGCTGCATGACAAGCATACACAGTCGGTTTGCTGGGTATATACTGTATAATTCTGAAATAATGTTGATGTGACAACTTGTCAATTAGTCTCTGTATGTCACGTGATGCTACTGACTATCATCCTGACAAATGATGTGTATAACTGACATTAACATACCATAAACATGTAGTCTCCCAGCTCATGTCTATTGATCCACCGAATACAACTTTTTTTTATGGATTTATGCCAACACTTGAGCCCTATACTGCAAAGGAAAATTCAGAGATGTATGTCTCCTAGAATTCATATACACAGTGTATTTCTCTATCTCTGAGCAAGACTGATTAAAAAAAATAAAAGTTGAATGTCAGGAGCATTTAAAGCAATCCGGCTATAAGCTACCATCCTATTGAAGATCACACATTAATGTCGCAATTAAAGACATGAAACCCAACACATACCGACGAGAAAATGAAGACCTGTGTTCCGATACACATGTTGCACGGTGCATAGCATCTTACCTGCCTTGCTCGGGCCTCCTAGCGCCTCTTCCTGTAGTTGCACTTGCTTGAATCTCCAATGCTGCTCCCTGCTTGGTCGCTGCTCTGGCTGGACTGCTACATTACACGACGGTGCCGCTCGCTTTTGAGGGAGTGCTCCTCCCCGAAAAGACCCACATGTTCTCAGCACCATCCAGCCTCCGTCCCCAGCCTCCTGCCTCGCATCCCCTTTAATCCAGAGTAACTGTCCTGTAATCAGCTCAAGCATCGCCCTGTAACTCAGGTCATGTAAAAAAAGGACTGCAGGACCAGCATCTTGAAGCAGTTAGGAGTAGTGGCACCATGTTTTATTAATAGAATATCATTATATTTTTACTATTTAAAATGTAAGATAAAATGCAATTAAAATCCATAAAAATGTATTCCTTTCTTATTTGGTTATGAGCCATTCGCATTTTTAAGTCATGTCACATCACATTATTTCTGGCTATATCAATAATACCACAGTTCTCACTTTCAAAATCTAAATATTCATATTAATTAATTAAATCTAATTTGATCCATAAGAGAACTGCTCATGTTCTAACGATAAAAACCCCTTTGCTTTAAGTAAGTACTGGTTTCAGATCAGTTGAGTCATTCACTTGCTGTGGAGCTTAAAGAAGACAACGAAACAGATCTGACGTCAGATCGCGTTCCCCCTCTTGGACCCGCCCACTAAGGAAACGCGTCACTCAGTCCCCCCCACCCCCCACCCCTTGGACCCGCCCACTAAGGAAACGCGTCACTCCGTCGCCAGGGACGTGGCTGCTGGGGAAGCTCTTCCCGGTAGTCGTCCTCGATTGTCGCGCCAAGCACCTCCGGTTTTCCTCCATTCATTGGAGATAAGTTACATGTGCCACAACAAATACTAACATCTGGGGCGAGCAAACATAGAGACGAGAGCAGTTTTGTCGGTTTCTGTGTGTGTGTGTGTTTTTTTTTTTTTAAGTGTTAGCCGGTTAAATCAGCCCGTTCACTGCGACAGACATGGACACGTACGGCAACTCGCACAAGAAGCAGAAGCTAGGCAACGCTGCCGAAAACTGGGTGAGTTCTTCTTTTGGCAAGTTGTGCGGATTCAACGCTTCTCACGTCCGTCCGCCTCCACTAACCAGCTACTAACTGACGAGTTAACGGGCCGACTGCTCGGGCAATTCGCTCCTCAGCCTCCTGGACATTATACCGGGGTAATGTACTCTAACGGGGCATTTAAAGCCTTGACTGCTAGCAGCGACTAGGCTGACATGTTGCTAATCGGTTGATCGGTAACTGCTGAATACGGTTAAGTGAAGGAGGCGTCGACTAATTGTTCATTTCATTTAAAGCCGTAGTGACATTAACCTTGGTGGTTGCTGCCACACAATAAGTGTCAACTAAATACTGTTTGCGTTTGTTAGCTTTTGCCAGCTAACCTGCTGCTACATACACGTATTCCTCTTTGATGATTAAAAGTACACCGCTAACTCTGAACTGCAGTATGTACAGACGTCCAGGATAAACGCGTAGCATGCATACTGTGTGGTCCTGCAACATGCATGAATAAACACAAACAACAACACCAGACAAACGTGCAAAGGCAAACAATTAGTTGATTGACCTAGAAAGCCTCATCACAGTCGTGTGATCTGAATGTTTACCATCAGAATCGTTTATTGCCATGCACGTTGCACATACAAGGAATGTGACGAGGTGAAAGGTGCATAACAGTAAACATAGAATAAAACAATAAAAACAATAAACATAATGCAATAATCGAGACGTGATTTGAAGATAAATATGGGAAACAAACAGGTAACAGTACTTTAAAACAAGTATATATTATAAAATAAAAGTGGCAAGTGTATTTAAAAAAGATAAGATGTGCAAGGGTGTTGAAGGACATTTTCCTGGGGATGTAAGCGTCAGAGTCAGTGGGGGTCCCGGGCTTTGTTGATGAACCCGACTGCAGCTGGAAAGAAACTGTTCTTGTGGCATGAGGTCTTGGTCCTGATGGACCGCAGCCTCCTGCCAGAGGGAAGGGACTCCAACATTCACATGACCGTGACTGTGTTTTTGGACTGATGGTCGGATAAAACAAATACTTTGAACACATCAGCTTCGGCTGTGGTCATAATGTTCAATACTCTACATGCGTGTTCTAAGCAGACAGTTTAAAATATCTGAGAAGCCATATTTTGAAGCTACTTTGAAGATACTTTCTGAAGTGATCAAATTTATTTTGTAAGGCTGGATCTGTTCTTATAAACTGCTGATCTTTTTTTTGTTTTATAGACTTGTATAATTGGGCCGCAAGTGGGTTGCATTGACTGTAAATCTCTATAATTCCAGGGAATGCAACGTGCAACTAATGTGACCTATCAAGCTCATCATGTCAGCCGAAACAAGCGCGGGCAGGTTGTGGGCACAAGAGGAGGGTTCAGAGGATGCACCGTTTGGCTGAGTGGTAGGTTACTTTATTATTAGGGTGTTTTCTCTACACCTGTGCATCATGTCATAGCTGTTTCGTAATTCTGTTGTTTTCTTCAAGGTTTGTCTGGCGCGGGGAAGACCACAGTGAGCATGGCTCTGGAGGAGTACCTGGTGTGTCACGGTATCCCCTGCTACACACTGGATGGGGACAACATCCGTCAGGGGCTGAACAAAAACCTCGGCTTCAGCCCAGAGGACCGTGAAGAGAACATTAGGCGCATTGCTGAGGTGGCTCGGCTTTTTGCTGATGCTGGGCTGGTCTGCATCGCCAGCTTCATCTCTCCCTACGGCAGGGTGAGTGACTCTCCAAAGAAAGCATCAGCTTTTGAATATTGAATGAGAGAAACAGATGACTCATATTCTGTCATACAATCTTTATTGAACCATATTTGAATGAACTATGGCCCTTTGTGAACAGCTTTGTGCTATTTTTGGGATTACTTATAGATCTTGGGTTGATTATGATCTTACTGAACATGTCACTGTGGATCATCATTTTCCTGCTAAAATTGATGATGCCAGTGCCAACAATAGATTTGAAATGATAAAGTAGAGATTTTGAAGGCACAGTTTTTGGTTCCTACTGATTATTAAAAAACAAGGCTCACTTTTTTGAGTCATTATTTAAAAAAAGTGAATTTGTCAATGTTCATTGAAAAAATAAATAAAAATGTGATCAAATAATTCCTACTACATCTGCAGTGCAACAACTGTTCTAATTTCAGTACTATGAAGGACTGGTGCATGATTAGCAGCATATTTGTTTTCCATGTACTGTCTCGTTTATTGACAATTCTGATCTGTGCTTGCTGCAATAGGACCCAATTTCCTTTACACTGCAATGAAAGGTGTCCTTTTGCAGCAGCAAACTTTGTTGTTTGGTAAAAAGCAAACACGCTGAGCCTTAATACTAACATGCTATCTTTTACTAGCTCTTTGACGAAATCATGCGTGTACCTCACTGTGCATTTGGTTATTGTCTATCAGGATCGCCTTAATGCTCGGAAGATCCATGAGGCAGCAGGGCTGCCTTTCTTTGAGGTGTTTGTGGACGCTCCACTGGATGTCTGTGAGCAGAGGGACGTGAAGGGGCTGTACAAGAGAGCCAGAGCGGGAGAGATACGAGGTGGAGTATGGTTTAATACTGTTTATGTGCAATGCATCAGTAGATCCAAGGCCTCGATTATTGTATATGTCATGTGATCAATTCAGGGTTCATACTGTGACTGATATACTATTTCCATAGTACTTTCGCCTTTAAGAGACTCAGTCAATTTGTCCTTTCATATGATACTTTGTTGATAAATGCAAAACAGAGGGCAAATCGACAATAGTACCATGTTGCTCTGGAGGCGCCTCTACAATGCATTTTCATTTTCATCAGTGGAACATCTGCTGTTGTATGACACATGGAAATACCATAACTTCCGAGACGTCGCTTCCTTTTTCAACTGATGCTTATCTTGTCAATTACACAGAAATGTCATTTCTGTGTAATTGACATCGACATTGTTTGTTATTGAGACGGAAATCAGTACTGACCTGTTCTCTTAAGCTCCACTTTAATCCTTAACAAACGTGGAGAATTCAGATTCATTGTTTTCTAATCAATGGCTATTTCCTGTCTGCAAACTCTGCTAAACCCGCTCATGTATTACTTCTTGATACAAGAGAATGGTGAAAATAGTTATTAATCATGATTGTGTGATTGATTAAAGGGTATTTCAAGAGAGCGGTTTTCAAGTGCTGTTGTTTCAGTGTTGTGATAGGATACCTAGTCAATACAGTGTTGATTTCCAATCCATACAATAATAGCAATAGAACAAGCTTTTCATGTCGATTAGTTGTTGTATGTTTTGTCGGGCCAAAAGGTTGAAAGCTTCATTCATAACGTTGACAGTCAAATTGTAAATCAACATCACAGCTATTTTTTTTTCGTGTTTATTCATTCTCTTTAAGCCTGGTATTTCTGCACAGTTGCAGATAAACATTAGGCTACATTAATATTATTAGTATTATACTATTTCTAGAATGAGATTCCAGTGGTGGCTGCATAGGATTGTTTCCGACTAATATGATCCACACATTTCCAATAACTCCACAGCGTTGTAAAGTCAGAGTCAACATTTATCGTGATTTCTATCCAAAATTTTCAACACGTTTTTACCTCACAAAATATTCTGCCGCAATCCATATTTCGAAAACCAATTTTTCACAGCGGTTAAAAAAACGGTATGTTCTCCTTCTTGCCGTGCCCAAAGCACTGACAATTTATAGTGATTTAAAAAAAAGTTGATTTAATAAATGATGACACCTTTTGTTCAAATTTAGGATTTTGTTTGAGGATTTGAGATTTTCTTTAGACTAATGATTGACATTCAAAGCTTCATCAGAAACCTTCAATAGAAGCTTTGAGGTTAAAAAAAAGACATGTGTTGCACAAAGAATACAGCTCAGACTGTGTCTGTAATTCTCTTATTTCATCAGGTTTCACCGGGATTGACTCAGAGTACGAGAAGCCAGAGGCCCCGGAGCTGGTGCTGAAGACCGACTCCTGCAATGTGAATGAGTGCATACAACAGCTTGTTGACCTGCTTCAAGAGAGGGTGAGGGAAGAAATATCCTGCTTTGACATATTTAAAATATGTGGATCATGTTTAGAGTCAGCCGCTGTTGGTTATAATTGGCAATGGCCCATTTAAAGAATATTTGCGCGACCGTCATAGTCACAGCTTGAGGCCCGAAGTTCAGACTTCGCATACAACTGTGCTATCATTCCTGTTGGCCACAAGGGGGCAGTAAAGCCTCATATTTGAATAAATGAAACTGTTACTGCAGCTACACTGTATCATGCAAATCAATATTTCTTTTGTGAATACTAAACCGTTACTGCTTCTGCAGGATGTCTGGTAAAGATTTACTTGTAGTTGATCATTTCCCATTATTTTCTGCAGGATATAGTTCCCATTGATGCCTCTTATGAAGTGAAAGAGCTGTACGTTCAGGAGAATAAACTGGACCTGGCTAAGGCTGATGCAGAGACTCTGCCTGCTGTACAGATTGGGAAGGTACCTCTGATTTTCTTTTGGGATTTTCATAAATCTTAATAAACTAATGAAGCTAAATGACTATTGATGGCCTTTGTATATGAATATATGCCTTTGAGCAGTTATTAATTATTTATGTAAACATTTACCTATATCCTTTTCATTTGAACAGCGTATTATAAGTTGATCGTCAGTATGCAACCTGCTGTATGTGACTGCGTATGCGATCCTCAGGTGGACATGCAGTGGGTGCAGGTGCTGGCCGAAGGCTGGGCCACTCCTCTGAATGGCTTTATGAGAGAGAGAGAATATTTGCAGTGTCTTCATTTTGACTGTCTGCTGGATGGTAAGATGTCATTTATGGATGGATTCAAGGAAAATAAAATGTTTCATATTCATTGTAAAATTCAGTATTGCTATACCTGAGAACGGCACTAGATGGAGATGAGTGCTCACAAAATGGATTACTCAGAAATAGCGGCTGGCTTTCTGTCCGGACATCGGTACATTTCTTCCACCCATACTGCACATCTATATATATACTAGAACTTGAGCACAGTGAGCTCCAGGGAAGTTTTTATTTTTTTCCATCGGTTAAACCCCAAATCTCTGTCAGCTGTAGCTCTACGTGCTCCTCTCTCGCATTTTTTTTTTTTTACTTTACTATAAAAATTGAGCACTCTGATTAAATGGAGCATTAAATTAGGTTAACAAATACTCTCCATGTGTCCCTGCAAACTGCTAATTCTATTTTGTACCGCTGGATCTGCTGAGCGGCTTAACTTAGTTTTTTTTTCTTGCGAGCTGATATGCTGAAGAAGGTCTCCATTACACAGCAGTGATGAACAACTTAGCTAAGTCACAGAATGACACATTGATATACTCAGGAATGATTTATATGCAGAATTTTAAGAATGACAATGTTGTATATTATGTTGGTGAAGTCATCAGACCAGTTGCACCCAAGTCTGAATAGTGAAGATGAATATTACATTTGGTGTAGAGTCTCTGGGTGTAATTACAGCAATTTCTCATGTATTGCTTGAAATTCCAAGAAAAAGTCAATTGACTTTTATTGCCCATATGCACGCTCAAACTTCAGCTGTGTGTTGGGATGCCAAATATTTTGCTACACGCACAGTATATGGAAAAAATGCATAAAATTAATTTAAAGTTAACATAGCCTGTATTTCATCTTCAGATTTTGACACGTATATATTTTGCTGTCCTTACTGAAGTATAAAACCATCAAGCTATTCCAACTTGATGATTTACATTCTTTCCTCAGAAAGATAGCTAGCCTGAGAAATAGCGCTGTCTGAACCGACGGAGGCAAAAATATCTATTGATGTGAAATGTCTTGATTCCACTTTTCCTGTTTGTCCGGAGGGAGACGATAACAGAGGAAGAGGCTTCTGTATTGATTGACACCACACACCACCATTTGTCCACTTTCCCTTGCTTCCAGAGATTTGACAGTGATATCACAGTGAAAGGATTGATCGCCCACACTATAACACTCAAACTGGTTGGGAATCAGAAAACTGCATGTTTGACTAATTAAATAGTCTGCAAAAATAAACAAAGACCCAAATCCAAGCTTGCGTCTCTCTCGCTTGGACATTTGGTCAGCCGTGTGTGTGTGTGTGTGTGTGTGTGTGTGTGTGTGTGTGTGTGTGTGTGTGTGTGTGTGTTAGTTATTGGAACCAGCTGTAAGCGCTACACTGTGACAGAAGGGACGAGAAGAGGGTCCAGGGGGAGCTGGGGCGAGCAACAGTCGGCGTCCCCTCTTGTTTCCACTGCATTTGATCTGATGTGATGTGAAAAGCGTGCCGGTCCAAACTTTTTCATCAACCTGGACGGCACAATGAACCCGCCAACAGAGCGCTGTCACTGCACAGCTCAAATTATAGAATTTGAAAGGGTCAAGCTCCAGCTTAGCTTAAGAGGGGATTTTTCTCCTCTGGCTTCTTAAATTGCAGCTTTGAAGACTCACTGTAGCCTGTGGTTTAGCTATATATCCCCCGTTTAGCCCAAAGGAGTACAGAATGGAAACTTGATCAGAATAGTTGAGCTGTTTTGTTGAGTATACTAACCCTTGAAAGTTTGAACCTGCCATTTGTAAGATGTCTGATCTCAGTCTCCCAGAGTCCTTAACATAGTTTTTCTTGGATCGTTATCTGATATTAAAAATGCCCTGTGGAGTTTTCTTGTAAGCAAGCAAAAGCTTACATGCAGCGTTTTCCATTAATACATGTTGTGTCCGTCCTTCAGGTAGAACAAGCGCGTCCTTAAATGCATTCCATTCCTCATTTACAAAGCTGATTTTTTTTTAAAAGCATTTAAAATTGTGCAATGTTTATATTAATGTTTGCTCGCTTGCAGTCATCTTCTTCGCTTCTCGGTGGGTTGTTGCCTCTAACTACTGATCAGTGGAGTAGCTTGAAAATGGTGGCAGAACTGTTTATAGTTTTGGGTAGTAATAATTACTATTTGACATTTTTTGGACCATACAATTGATTATTCATTAAAATGACCAGCAGATTGCCTGATAATGAAAAATAATAGTTAATTGCAGCGCTAATGTATTTTCTCTGCCCAAAAATCTGTCATTATCCCTCATAAAATTTGTCTTGGTTTTCCATTGTCCTAGGTGGCGTCATCAACCTGTCGGTGCCTGTGGTGCTGCCTGTGTCTACTACAGATAAAGAGCGTTTAGATAGTGTGACCGCGATGGCTTTGGTCTACGAGGGCAGACGAGTGGCTATCCTCCGCAACCCGGAGTTCTATGAACACCGCAAAGAAGAGCGATGTGCTCGTCAGTGGGGCACCACCTGCAAAGACCACCCTTACATCAAGGTACATTTAATTAATTGTTTTTTCTTCATTTTAATTTTAAACTGAATATAGGCTAATATGTTGGAAATGCTATTTAAAAAAAAAAAAAAAAAAAAAAAAAAAAAAAATCTAAAGTTCAACTGTGGTGAAAGTACTGAGCTGCATTGCAGAGCTGCAGACAGTCTGTCTCAGTGTGCTGTGTGATAAACACTGCATGCAAAAGCAAACTGTCTCTTTGGCTTCAGCGCTGATCGAACACAGATCCGAGCTGGCCTCTTCACATTGCTTATGGAAAGACTGAATAGGAGGAGGTGGAGCTTTTCTCGTATTCTGTCAGGATGCCCAGTACAATCACTCGATCTCTTTGGTCCACCCTCATTTTGCAGGTGTTATATTTGGATGCTGAGTCCACAAAATGCGTTGACATTGTACTGCTAAACTCAATAGGCCGTGGAATTCCTGCCAGCTTTCACCTTTCCGCTCACCCAACTCTTCTCCAAATACAGTCAGGAATTATTTCCATCTGTCTCCGATCGACTGCTGTGGGGCTCAGGTAGACACGAGATAACTGAAATGATCCTGCACGCCCAGCGGAAAGTGGCACAATGGAACAGTCTGCAGTTACAGACAAAAATAGTTGTCAGATTGGCTTTTTATAAATACATCACAGCATCGCGTGGACTGGCTAATTTTAAATCCCATTGTCTGTCAGGATTAATGCAGTTGGCTGGACACTTGTATTTTGGCAAAGGTGCAAGACAAAATGGAAAGTAACCTATATGGTATTTAGTGATTTCTCCCCCTGGGGTCAGACTTACTGTAAACCTCATTGTCTCATTCTAAAGCCCCGTGCTGCTAAAATGCTGGATGGAGATTAACTAGAGCACTCGAACCGCAGCTGTCTCAATATTTCAGCAAACTTGGTAGTCATTTTTCTCCTCGGCAGATATCTTTGTCTCACCTTGTTCGTGATTAAATCTGGCCTGTTAATGTGTTTTAAGTTGAGTAGGCTGCTAGTTTCATTAATTGGTTCCATAACTCTCCAGTGTCAACACCTTTCACAACTGTCATCCTTTATCCGCTCTAACCTGTCACAGCTGAACATGTGTGGTCAGCTTGCTGTGATTAAGGCGTCACTCATTAAAAAGTGAGTGTATGTGTACATTAGTGGATGTTTAACTCCCCGCTCCGGAGCCAGTCGGCTCGGCACACCTTTCTGCTGGTAGCTACAACTTTATTATCCGGTCTCTTTCCGACCAGAAACGACCTGCTCTGTATTACACGTAGTTAATCCACTTTTTCCTGTTTACCTGTCCGTCAGTCAGACAGGAGCCCGCTTCATCGGAAACCATGGTGTAGTGTGTTTATTTTCACATGGGAAGTCCCGGGGCACTTATAACGGTTAAACAGAGCACATGTGTAGAGGGTGGACCTGCTCCTTTGATGTATCCACGCAGACATTATATTTTCCATTCACTTACGTAAGGAAAATAAATTGTCTATGCTGTTGATCTCTCTTAAGAGTAAGACTGTTAGGCATATGTTATGACTCTTCTCAGGCCAACAGTGGACAGGCTGGATTAATTGGAGTGTGGAAAACAAATCCCGACATGATCCTGAATACTTCTTTTACGACGGCGCCAAGTGGTTATTGATCACATCACGTAGACACCTCTACTGCTGACAACTTAGCCAGATCAAACTGAAATCAGTCTGTAAATTATGGATATCGATGAGTTTTTGTTGGGTATTTTACTCGCGTGATAAACTACATGTTGAATGAAATAAGTGAAAATCTTTTTCTTTTTTTTTCTCCCATCAGATTCCAAAGCATCTTTTTCGCAATGCTTCACACTTCATGTTTCATTCGTGGCCTTTTGTTTTGAGCTCTCTGTCTCAGTGCTGGAGCTGTGCTTGTTGTATGGCAGAGCCTGGAGAGAAATGTCACTTTGTATCACATTAACATCGCACAGGCTAGTCTTTTTCAGGAACTCAAGCTAGCAGTCTCATAAATGCCACACGAGGCAGGCGAAAGATATTGCCTGAAACAATAGCTGCCTTTGCCGGAATCCTGAGCACTTCTGTGACATTGTTGGATAAATCTCTTGAGGGGAAAATGTCTCTCTAATGTGGTCATGAGGCTCATCACCAGGTTTTATTGTGGAATACAATCTTGTGATGTCTCTGCTCTGTTTTGAAATTCAGGTAGTAGATGTGGCCAAATGCAAAAGAGTGTACATGCCAACGTTTGGCTGACTGTTTAACGACACCAGACACTTTGATTTATGCTGGTGTGTCGTCGTTGCAACTGGCTAATAACTCGGGAGGTTTATTAGAATTCTGGCCTGGTTCCAGCGCAGTGAAGTTTTTGTGGGCCACAGTGTCTTAAGTCTGGATTATGTTTGAGTTATGTTCCTTGTCATGGTCATTGTGACTCCTATTTCAGATGGTGATGGAAAGTGGGGACTGGCTGGTCGGGGGAGATCTGCAGGTTCTGGACAAGATCTACTGGAACGACGAACTCGATCAGTACCGACTGACACCCACTGAGCTCAAACAGAAGTTTAAAGAAATGAATGCTGGTATGGGCCAAGAGATCTGGAACCAAGGGCTTTTAGAGATACCGTAGTGAAACAATGTTTATAAACGTCTACTTTGTTTTTCTTAAAAAGGAGGAGACACACTTGGCAGTCCACTCACTTCAATGCTATTATTCTTTGTTTAGTCTTTGGGGAAGAAGTAAGGGACACAGAGTGGGAAAGTCATCAGAGAGAAAGCTCAGGGGAGATTCAGTCCTTCACTGTGTGTGGAAAAATCACGAGAACACTCCAAGGCATTCTTTTAAACAATTAAAATGCCCTTATTGTAATGGAATAGTCATGTGAGACCCAGAAATGAAACGCTGACACGTGTCAGCATCAAGCTGTGACTCCCTGACAATAAAGGCATTTCATTGATTAAAAGAGAGGGCCATGGAGCGTTCTTGGGATTTTTCTCTCTCCATGGATCCTTATTCAAAGAGCACCACAAATTAACTGTATTTGGGTCCAGAAAGCTCTCATCCCCAAACATATTTTGACTTGACTGTCTGCGGTTTCAGTATTTGGACACCGAGCTGCTTGATTTTCTCTGGGTACACTGTGGCCTTTTTGTTTGTTTTGTACAGATGTGTTCAGTTGTGTTTTGGTCGCAGCCGAACAAACCCTTCTCACCCATCTTCTGTCTGTCTTTTTAGACGCTGTATTTGCCTTCCAGCTCCGCAACCCGGTCCACAACGGCCACGCTCTCCTGATGCAGGACACCCACAAGCGTCTCCTCGAGCGAGGCTACCGCCGGCCTGTTCTGCTACTCCACCCGCTGGGAGGTTGGACCAAGGACGACGACGTGCCGCTGCACTGGCGAATGAAGCAGCACGCCGCTGTGCTGGAGGAGGGCGTCCTGAATCCAGACTCTACCATCGTGGCCATCTTTCCTTCACCCATGATGTATGCTGGGCCAACTGAGGTAATAATTCTTAAGAATGTTATATCTGCATCGTTATGTGCTTGAGGTTACTTTGTAAAATGAAAACTGACGGGGAACAAAACATGTGACTGCAGCACTGA